>CM034535.1:75626601-76226601 GCA_020002185.1 Paraescarpia echinospica | reverse complement strand
CGAACATATTTATTTTAACATAAAATAACAAATCTGCTTTAATCTACTGATGTTTACTGTCTTAAAAGGTATGTATTCTTGTATTTTAAATGCATTTTATTTGTATTTTTATCTATTAGTTTTATGTGCAATGCCACAAACATTAATAGATATGGTGCTATATAAAATATTATGTTATGAGAATACTTATGGCAAACTATGTTAACTAAAACTAGAGACATCAATTAAATCTCATTTGGAGTCAATTTGGAATGACAACTATAAGATTTTGAATTAGTGACAGATTGATTTTGGGTTTAGTACCTGTTTAATAACAACTGTTTTCTCATAGGCTGTTAAAGAAAATGTTTTATACCACAAGAAACAATAAAGTTCCCATATTTGAAACTTGCAGGCAAAGCTGGCAAACACATACCCTAGTTGGATTGAATTTTGAACAAAATAGCCACTTACGAAAGCTCGTATGTAAACGTTGTATGTGCTTTGTTTCTCATAGTTAAGTCGACCATACAGGATCAGATCTCCCCGCCATTTTGAGCTGCTTCCTTCTTTTTGACTCAGGCCAAACACAAGGCATGGGTTGACTGACTGAAACACATAAACATGCCACACAGGTTGACAATCTGAAATACACAAACATTTCACTTGGATTGACTGACTGAAATGTACAAACACATCACATGGAATGACTGATTGAAACACACGGACACACCACATGGAATGACTGATTGAAACACACGGACACACCACATGGAATGACTGATTGAAACACACGGACACACCACATGGAATGACTGATTGAAACACACGGACACATCACATGGAATGACTGATTGAAACACACGGACACACCACATGGAATGACTGATTGAAACACACGGACACATCACATGGAATGACTGATTGAAACACACGGACACATCACATGGAATGACTGATTGAAACACACGGACACACCACATGAGTTGATTGAATGAAACACATTCATGTCACAATTATTTTAATAAACACAAAATTGAGTTACCATGTTTATTCAAAAATTAAACTATCATTTAATAATAGTTACCATGGCAACCCATACCAAGTCTATCAAAAAGGAATATAAACTGTAAAAAGATAATTATGGATACTTCAAAACAATTTTAGTTAACTCTGGGATTGTTTAACTTCAGATATAAAGATGGTATGTAGTTGACTCACCTGTGAGCTAGGGGGAGACAGGTGGGTGGAAGAGGGTGACTCACCTGTGAGCTAGGGGGAGACAGCTGGGTGGAAGAGGGTGACGCACCTTTGAGCTAGGGAGGAGACAGGTGGGTGGGTGGAAGAGGGTGACTCACCTGGGAGATAGGGGGAGACAGGTGGGTGGAAGAGGATGACTCATCTGGGAGGTAGGGGGAGACAGGTGGGTGGAAGAGGATGACTCATCTGGGAGATAGGGGGAGACAGGTGGGTGGAAGAGGATGACTCATCTGGGAGGTAGGGGGAGACAGGTGGGTGGTAGAGGCTGACTCACCTCAGAGCTAGGGGGAGACAGGTGGGTGGAAGAGGGTGACTCACCTGGGAGCTGGGGGGAGGGAGACAGGTAATACTGAGCTGTGGGTTGGAGCTGTCATCATCTGTCACCAGCAGGTTGGGCCAGACAGTCGTCCCAATGGTAGCAGTCTGAGGACATCAGAACATCTTTCATCACACACCACCTTCAGTTATGTGATGTAAGTGTCTACTTGTGAACAGTTATGTGATGTAAGTGTCTACTTGTCAACAGTACCGGGGTATGCATGTAAAGACCACAACATTAATGCAGAAGGATGTCTATGTCTGATCAGCGATAGAAAAAAGCCAGAATATTTACTTGTCCGCCGGACAAGTAGGTTTTGAAATCTATTTGTCCGCTAAAATTTTAACTTGCCCGAGTGGTGGTCAAGGGGAATCAAAGCTTTGGAAAAGACATAAAAAAGTCTGTCTTATTTTTATGAGACAACAACACAATGTTCCTGCTGTTTCGTTACATGTACATCTGAGTGACTTATGATCAAAGACACAATTTGATTTAACCTGCAAATTTTGTAATTGCAAAATTATATTAGTAACTATTTTTCAGTCCATTATTATTATTATTCATCACAAATATTAAAAGTAGACACGTTACATGATATATACCAATATTTTAGTGATGCTGATATGAACGCTTTTATTAATAACAAATAATTATTATGATGATAGGAATGAGATAATTGTTTCCTTGCGATTTGTTATAATGTTACAAAAACTGTTTATGTTTAAAATGGTATAATATTTAAAACATATAATACTGCTGAAAAATGGTGGCATCAGTTTGTCATTGAAGATGCCACTCAACCATCAGGAACATGACTAATGAAAAGCCAGGAAATGTTGTCACAAAACTCATAATAAACTAAATAATCTGATATTATTTTGTTCAATCTCTATGATAGATAACATTCAATTGATCATCAGCAAACAAACACACACTTTTCCTAAATGTTATATTACATAGTTGTCACAGGGGAATTTCCGGTGGAGAATTGGTTTGAATTTGGTGCAGCAAACTTGCGAAAATATAAGGATATTTGATCAAGATAAGTGATATTATTGAGTGTATAGCATACATAACGTAATTATAGATATATATTAAGCAATTTTTTTTTTAAAAGTTAGCTAGAAGGAGTAATCTAGGGTAGATTAAAAGTAGGCGATTTGAGAGTGATAATTGGGGACGTTAATGTAATCGGAACGTTGTTTACAAAGTAGGTCACAGGCGAAGTTAACGTAACGTGAACGACAATAGAATAGCGTTATTTGAGATAATCGATGTACTTAGATGAGTAATTAAAACCTGAAATAACAACCTTTTAAAGTGTATATTAGTACACAGGAAACAGTCTTTGTAAAGACTTCCTTGTATCTAAGCCTAACTTGAATACATTGTCATCGACATCGTAACTAGGTAAGGCACGGTGTGTCACTGTGTGTTAACAAATATAACAAACTATAACCTAAACAATCTAGTTCTAGTTGTTTCCAGCATTCGGCAACGTTCTATTAACTGACTAGTCTGTATATTTTGTGGTTACAATGTTATGATCTTACGAGGTCTCATTCAACTAGTCAGCCTTTCCAGAACATTATCGCCAAGCCGACCTTTCTATGCTGGCAGTGAGGGTGGTCACTGCCAGGGTGCTTGTCGTCCTCAGTCGTTCTTTTACTTCCCAAATTGAGTGTAAATTGTACGCAGAAAAGTCTTTTCAAAGACTATATAAAAACTATTTTGAACATAATAAATTCTGATATGGCACCTTGCAAGCGGCAACTCAGGGCAAAACGACACTTAGTTTGCAACGACTGCCAGAGCTGGGTGGATTTTGCGTTGTCTGGCTGTCCAAAATCATGGGCAGAAACCAAAGATGACGGATTCACCTTTTGGTGTATGGGGTGTTTGAGGGTGGAATGTCTGATGAAGGAGGTGTGTAAGTTGATGGATATAGTGAAGGAGATGGAGGTGAGACTCAACATAGAAATAGATGGAGCAGAGAGGGATGACGCAGAGAGAGTTGAGAATTCTACAACACAGAAGGAGCAGAGTTGTGACACGGAGACTGAAGAAAGGAGATTGAGAGGAGGGAAGGTGACCGGTTTGAAGGAACAAGAAATTGAGAAGACAGAGGGATGGAGGAAAAGTGTTCGGCAGAGGAAAAGAAAACGGGTCAGTGGGGATAGATCAACAGGTAGTCAGACTGTAGAGAACGAGGAGAGACGCGTCAGTGATACAGGTGGTGAAGAGGTAAATACCATAGAAGCAGTTGGTAAGACTGTGAGACAGAAGACTGATGGAAGAAGACAGTGTTCAGCAAAAAACAGAAAACATGAGAGGCGTGAAGGTGACAGGGGGGAAAGTGACCGTAGTGAAGGAGGTAGCCGGGGAAAAGGGACGGGAGAGGAGAGAAGAAAATGTGATGGGAGGAAAGATGAAGGGACGAAAGGAAGTGAGAGTAAATGTGCGAGAAGAGAAGATGACAGGAGGAAATGGGACAAGAGAAAACACGACAGGAAAGAAGGGAATGGAAGAGAATGTGACAGGAGAGAAGATGACAAGAGGAAAAGACAACAACCAGACATATGCAAACCGGAGGAGCTACGAGTGATTGAGGGGGCAAGGAGAAAAGAGAGAGTGTTTAGGAAAGATAGAATAGGAAGAAGGAGAGGTGGAGTTATTTTATATATTAAAGAATCTATCCAGGCTTATGAAATAAAAATAGACAGAGAAGCAGATTGCGAAGAAGCTGTTTGGTGTAACATAGTTACAGGAAACTCAACGTTAACGGTTGTATTAGTTTATCGAAGTCCAAACATAAGCATAGAAGAGAATGAAAAAATACAAAACGCTATAAGGGAAGTGAGCAAACGGGACTGTGTTATTATGGGGGATTTTAGCCATGGGCATACAAAATGGAAATCTCTACAGAATATGGGTAGTGAGGACCACAAGTTTTTAGTTTTAGTACAATATAGTTTCCTTTCTCAACATGTGCTAGAACCAACCAGGGGAGAGAATGTGTTAGACATAGTTTTGTCCTCACAGAATGAATTAGTTGACAATGTCAGGATATGTGAGCCACTGGGGAATAGTGATCACAACCAGATACATTTTACCATCAAAGTAAAATCAGAAAGGAATAGTAAAAAGCAGTACAGGAGAAATTTCCACAAAGGAAAATATAAGGACATAAGGAAATATTTAGCAAAGATAGACTGGAATAACACACTGAAGAATAAGACAGCAACAGAATGCTGGAATATCTTAAAAAGTGAAATTGAATGCATCATCGTCAAATGTGTTCCCTTAAAAAAACACGGGAAACGGTCCAAAAAGAAACACTTATCGAAAGAAGCCTTTAGAAAAATTAAGTATAAACAAATGATGTGGAAGTCATATAGACATACCGGAAATGACGAAGACTACAACATTTATAAAGAAGCACTAAACCAAGCTACAGCTGAAATTAGAAATTCAAAGAGAAGCTATGAACATAAATTAGCTAGTAATATAAAACATGACAGCAATAGTTTTTATGCATATGTTTGAAGCAAACAGAAAGTTCAGGATAAGGTCGGTCCTCTAGATGATAGTGCTGGAAATATAATATCAGAAGGATTCTTAATGGCAGAAGACCTGAATGAGTATTTTAGTTCAGTGTTTACCAGAGAAGACACTAGTTCACTGCCAGTACCAGAGGCTAAGTTCAAGGGGGCAGAATCAGACTATTTAAGACAGTTAATTGTAACCCCAGAAATGGTAGCTAAGAAAATTAGGGCTATGAAGGATAATAAATCACCTGGAGTGGATGGTATTCCACCCAAACTACTAGTGGAAATTGTAGAACAAATTAGCATACCGCTTGCAACAGTTTTCAACTTGTCATTAGAAGAGGGAGAGGTTCCTTTAGAATGGAAAGAAGCAAACATTATACCATTATTTAAAAATGGTTCGAGAAACAAGTCAAATAATTATAGACCAGTTAGTTTAACATCGGTGATTTGTAAATTATTAGAAAGACTAATTAAAGATCACATGGTGGATTTTCTTGTTAAACATAACTTGATAAACCCATCTCAACATGGGTTTCTAAAAGCGAGGTCATGCTTAACAAATATGTTATGTTTTTTGAGAGATATCACTAAGTGGGTAAATGATGGATCACCAGTAGATATCATCTACTTAGATTTTCAAAAAGCTTTTGACAAAGTACCACATCAAAGATTACTGCTTAAACTAAAGGCCCATGGCATAGGAAATGGTATAATTAACTGGATAGAAAAATGGCTGATTGACAGAAGACAACGGGTAGTTGTTGATGGGGAGGCTTCAAACTGGAAATCAGTTTTGAGTGGGATTCCACAGGGATCAGTACTGGGACCTATATTATTCTTAATATATATAAACGATTTGGACGATGATATAGCTAGCAAGGTGTTGAAATTTGCAGATGATACAAAAGTGTTTAGAAGGATTAAAAGTGATAGAGATAGACAGCATTTACAAGATGATCTTGACAGGTTGTTCAAATGGTCTGAAAAGTGGCAAATGTTCTTCAATTTTGGGAAATATAAATGCCTTCACACAGGACATGGGAATGAATATGTAGAATATACAATGGGGGGAACTGTACTAAGTACTACTATAAAAGAAAAAGACTTAGGGCTGACAATTAGTGCTGACATGAAGGTTTCAGAGCAGTGTGGAATTGCAGCTTCAAAAGGAAATCAAATCCTTGGATTGATTAGGCGAAATATAGCATATAAAGAAAACGAACTAATAATACCACTGTACAAAACAATAGTTAGGCCTCATTTAGAATATTGTATACAAGCGTGGAGGCAATACCGCAAGAAGGACATAGATATGCTAGAAAGAGTACAGAGGAGAGCGACTAAAATGATACCAAAACTGAGGGATCTTAGTTATGAAAAACGCCTAAAAGAATGTCGTTTAACAGCACTAGAGACCAGAAGATTTAGAGGAGATCAGATAGAAGTGTTTAAAATATTGAATGGTTATGAAAATATTGATAGAAATATGTTTTTTTCAGTTAAGAAAGATAGAAAGACTAGAGGACATGAAGTTACATTAGTAAAGGAGCAGTGTAGATTAGACGTAAGAAAGTTCTCATTTTCACAAAGGACTGTGAATGAATGGAACAGATTATCTGCTGATTGTGTGGGTGCTAGTAGTGTGAATATGTTTAAAAATAAAATCGACACATACCTCAGAAGGGCTGGATATATGTAGATAAAAGGGTTGGACTCTCGATAAGCCAAAGGGCTTCCTTGTCCACCTGCCATCTAGAGTTAATTCTCTGGATGGCAATCTTGTTAAATCTTGTTAAATTACCATTTTAATGATGATAAAACAGTTTTATCGGTGCCCAAATTACATTTTCCGGGGGGAATATAATTTATAAATTTAGTTACGTTGTAACGTTGCTACTGTGTGTAGACCGCCGTAGTTGGCGGAAGCCGATATGTAAAAAAATCGCAATTTATGGATATAATAAATGTTACATAGTTACGCTTCCTAAATTTCATTAATATTCGTTTATCAACCACCACCATAGATTTAGCGGAGAGCCAGTTACAAGTTTTGAAAATTGTCACCGATCTGGATCGGGTAACGTTCGATGACTTGGAAGACTGCCAAGTCTGTGTGTGTTAGGTGTAAAAATTGTTAAAACTATATAATTATTCAAATAACAGGTAGCGATACAAAGTCTACTATTTCCAAAGTTCGTCAAATATGGTAAAAACAACTTATTTATTCTCAGAGTTAATCATCAATATGCAAAAAAGTATATCAGACACAACATTATACAAACTGTTAACAATACTCCAAATATCATCCTTGATAAAATTTTTACACATAGCTTATATGGTTTTTCCACTTTTACAAAACTTTACTTTATCAAGAATTATGAATCATGTTGTCATATTTCTAACTGTTACATATGTAATTCTTACAAAAGACATGACCTTGCATTTGTTTAAACTAATTTATGTATATACTATGTATACACATATATGTATGCATATATAGTTGATCAAGTGATAATCATATAATTATGTTACATCAGTAGGGTGGCTCCCATGATAGCGGCATATAATTGTCTTAATAGGAGCCTCCCTGACCTTACAATGAATATTACATTGTAGTTTATGTGCTTGTGATGGTCAAAATAAATACTATCTGTCTGTCTGTCTGTCTGATCCGTGAGTGGAAGCAGGTTGTACGTCGGCCAAACTGAACGATTTACGATTTTTTTAAATACAGCCTTGATCAACTATGGCTGATGCTGAGTCTGTCCTACTGGTATGACAGAGCTAGGTCGGTGCACTCAGCGGATGACCCTGTTAACGCAGGCACTAAACTCAGTCGAACACTGACGTACGACACACTGGCGGCGGAACGACAAGACGCCGACACACTAACAAAATTGCAACGTGTGCGATTGCCAGCGAACTTCATTTACATTTGAATTTCCTCAAATAAAAAGTTTGCCATGTTGCATGCGTCACTATTTACTGTAATTTTTCACTTGTCCATTGGATAACCATGTCGAATCATTTTACTTGTCGGGGCCAAAAATCACTTGTCCCGAACAAACGGACAAGTGCTATTTCGAACGCTGCTTATGTGCAAACTGTCATCATATTGTGATGATTGTTTGTGAGAACTCTCTGTATAAAACAACCATAATAAGCGGTCTTATAGCACCTAAATAAGGTGTTCATGGTACTCAAAAACATTATCAGAGCAAGCTTTTTGGCAGCAGCTAATAAGGATTTTTGTAGATCGACACTATTGGCTGGGTGAATCCACAACAGGATTTCCATTTTCCCTCTACTGGATCTTAACGTCACTTGACAAAGATACCAGGTAGAAGGGTCTAATGGCTCTCTTCCGAAAGGAACTGGCAAAGTGGATTTGAATGAAACTGCCCAAGTTTCAAGACAGCAGGAAGTGGATTAAATCTCCAGTTCTGCCAACTAACCTATCCATCACCTGTTTCCTAGCAAAAACTCCATCAAGCCATCAAAGATTGGATGCCGAACACGTGCTGAGTTCGGACATTCCATCGTGTATTTTGTTGAAATTCTGGCCACAAAAGAGTTTCTTTACAACAAAACCATAAGGCAAAGTTTCTAATGTGACAACTGTATAGATGAATGGTTGAATTAAGAGATGTCATGCAGCAGTTGTAATTTAATTCATGTATATATATATAACCATTATGAGCATTGTTGGCATTAAGCAAAGCTTGACGGAGGTCACGCACAAAAATTTAGATTGTGACGTCCGCAAATCGCAATGTACTCGACACGTCAATTGACAGTCAGGTGCTCTACTGTGGAGAAAATAAACTACAGCTATGGGCCATACCTCTCGTATGGATGTGTGGTAGGTCGAACGGTCAAACTGGGGCAGCTCATCGTTGACGTCAATCACTGTGATGGCTGACTCCCTTCTTTCCTGTCAACACCAGTGTCAGTGTCGTGTCATATCACTGGCAATGTCATGTCACCAGCAGTGTCATGACACCAGCAATGCCATGTCATCAGTGGTGTCATGACAACAACAGTGTTACAACATGTCACAGCAAGACATGTCACACTGTTGTGATACTGACAGCGGCATCACTTCAGTCATACAATGTCGCTCACAATATAGTAATTCTGATAATGTTGTTTCACAAGCAAACGGCAGCAACATAACAACTCAAATAATATGGTGTCACAAAGAATATTATGTCACACTAACAACTTTATGTCCAATATCTCACGAACAACATATTATATTACAATGTGAAAATTATGTAACACATCAAACAGGAGAACACCTTTGTGAGAAGTAGGTTCACTAGCATTCTTGGGCAGACTGTGTACCAGGTTGTCTATGGGATTACATGAGCCAGACTTTGATATCTTAACAGAGTCTGTTAAAGCTACAACAGAGCAGGATGTGAACTTACAGTTAGCTCCTCGTCCTTCGCCCAGACCTTCACCTTGAACGGCTGAACCAGAGACTGCAACAACACATGACATGAGATAACATGACAGACCTTCACCTTGAACGGCTGAACCAGAGACTGCAACAACACATGGCATGAGATAACATGACAGACCTTCACCTTGAACGGCTGAACCAGAGACTGCAACAACACATGGCATGAGATAACATGACAGGCCTTCACCTTGAACAGCTGAACCAGAGACTGCAACAACACATGACATGAGATAACATGACAGACCTTCACCTTGAACAGCTGAACCAGAGACTGCAACAATACATGGCATGAGATAACATGACAGACCTTCACCTTGAACGGCTGAACCAGAGACTGCAACAACACATGGCATGAGATAACATGACAGACCTTCACCTTGAACAGCTGAACCAGAGACTGCAACAACACATGACATGAGATAACATGACAGACCTTCACCTTGAACGGCTGAACCAGAGACTGCAACAATACATGACATGAGATAACATGACAGACCTTCACCTTGAACGGCTGAACCAGAGACTGCAACAACACATGGCATGAGATAACATGACAGACCTTCACCTTGAACGGCTGAACCAGAGACTGCAACAACACATGGCATGAGATAACATGACAGACCTTCACCTTGAACGGCTGAACCAGAGACTGCAACAATACATGACATGAGATAACATGACAGACCTTCACCTTGAACGGCTGAACCAGAGACTGCAACAACACATGGCATGAGATAACATGACAGACCTTCACCTTGAACGGCTGAACCAGAGACTGCAACAACACATGGCATGAGATAACATGACAGACCTTCACCTTGAACGGCTGAACCAGAGACTGCAACAATACATGACATGAGATAACATGACAGACCTTCACCTTGAACGGCTGAACCAGAGACTGCAACAATACATGGCATGAGATAACATGACAGACCTTCACCTTGAACGGCTGAACCAGAGACTGCAACAATACATGGCATGAGATAACATGACAGACCTTCACCTTGAACAGTTGAACCAGAGACTGCAACAACACATGACATGAGATAACATGACAGACCTTCACCTTGAACGGCTGAACCAGAGACTGCAACAATACATGACATGAGATAACATGACAGACCTTCACCTTGAACGGCTGAACCAGAGACTGCAACAACACATGGCATGAGATAACATGACAGACCTTCACCTTGAACGGCTGAACCAGAGACTGCAACAATACATGACATGAGATAACATGACAGACCTTCACCTTGAATGGCTGAACCAGAGACTGCAACAATACATGGCATGAGATAACATGACAGACCTTCACCTTGAACGGCTAAACCAGAGACTGCAACAATACATGGCATGAGATAACATGACAGGCCTTCACCTTGAACGGCTGAACCAGAGACTGCAACAATACATGGCATGAGATAACATGACAGACCTTCACCTTGAACGGCTGAACCAGAGACTGCAACAATACATGGCATGAGATAACATGACAGACCTTCACCTTGAACGGCTGAACCAGAGACTGCAACAACACATGACATGAGATAACATGACAGACCTTCACCTTGAACGGCTGAACCAGAGACTGCAACAATACATGGCATGAGATAACATGACAGACCTTCACCTTGAACGGCTGAACCAGAGACTGCAACAATACATGGCATGAGATAACATGACAGACCTTCACCTTGAACGGCTGAACCAGAGACTGCAACAATACATGGCATGAGATAACATGACAGACCTTCACCTTGAACGGCTGAACCAGAGACTGCAACAACACATGGCATGAGATAACATGACAGACCTTCACCTTGAACGGCTGAACCAGAGACTGCAACAATACATGACATGAGATAACATGACAGACCTTCAACTTGAACGGCTGAACCAGAGACTGCAACAACACATGACATGAGATAACATGACAGACCTTCACCTTGAACGGCTGAACCAGAGACTGCAACAATACATGGCATGAGATAACATGACAGACCTTCACCTTGAACGGCTAAACCAGAGACTGCAACAATACATGGCATGAGATAACATGACAGACCTTCACCTTGAACGGCTGAACCAGAGACTGCAACAATACATGGCATGAGATAACATGACAGACCTTCACCTTGAACGGCTGAACCAGAGACTGCAACAATACATGGCATGAGATAACATGACAGACCTTCACCTTGAACGGCTGAACCAGAGACTGCAACAACACATGACATGAGATAACATGACAGACCTTCACCTTGAACGGCTGAACCAGAGACTGCAACAATACATGGCATGAGATAACATGACAGACCTTCACCTTGAACGGCTGAACCAGAGACTGCAACAATACATGGCATGAGATAACATGACAGACCTTCACCTTGAACGGCTGAACCAGAGACTGCAACAACACATGGCATGAGATAACATGACAGACCTTCACCTTGAACGGCTAAACCAGAGACTGCAACAATACATGGCATGAGATAACATGACAGACCTTCACCTTGAATGGCTGAACCAGAGACTGCAACAATACATGGCATGAGATAACATGACAGACCTTCACCTTGAACGGCTGAACCAGAGACTGCAACAATACATGGCATGAGATAACATGACAGACCTTCACCTTGAACGGCTGAACCAGAGACTGCAACAATACATGGCATGAGATAACATGACAGACCTTCACCTTGAACGGCTGAACCAGAGACTGCAACAATACATGGCATGAGATAACATGACAGACCTTCACCTTGAACGGCTGAACCAGAGACTGCAACAATACATGGCATGAGATAACATGACAGACCTTCACCTTGAACGGCTGAACCAGAGACTGCAACAACACATGGCATGAGATAACATGACAGACCTTCACCTTGAACGGCTGAACCAGAGACTGCAACAACACATGGCATGAGATAACATGACAGACCTTCACCTTGAACGGCTGAACCAGAGACTGCAACAATACATGGCATGAGATAACATGACAGACCTTCACCTTGAACGGCTGAACCAGAGACTGCAACAATACATGGCATGAGATAACATGACAGGCCTTCACCTTGAACAGCTGAACCAGAGACTGCAACAATACATGGCATGAGATAACATGACAGGCCTTCACCTTGAATGGCTGAACCAGAGACTACAACAACACATGACAGACTTTCACCTTGAACGGCTAAACCAGAGACTGCAACAATACATGGCATGAGATAACATGACAGACCTTCATCTTGAATGGTTGAACCAGAGACTGCAACAACACATGACACGAGATAACATGACAGACCTTCACCTTGAATGGCTGAACCAGAGACTGCAACAACACATGACATGAGATAACATAACAGCCCTTCACCTTGAATGGCTGAACCAGAGACTGCAACAACACATGACATGAGATAACATGACAGCCCTTCACCTTGAATGGCTGAACCAGAGACTGCAACAACACATGGCATGAGATAACATGACAGCCCTTCACCTTGAATGGCTGAACCAGAGACTGCAACAACACATGACACGAGATAACATGACAGCCCTTCACCTTGAATGGCTGAACCAGAGACACATGACATGAGATAACAAAGCTACGTAATGACAGTATGCAAAAGGTCACCTAAAATAATTTAATTATCAGCTGTCTGACAAGACACAGTACAAAGAAATAAAAAATTAAACACAAAATGTCCAAGTACACACATTGGTTGCTACTGCGCACTTTTTGATATACTACAATCACTAAATCTATCACAGTTGGCCAGCTATGTCTGAAAAATATGTAGTACAGAAAAAACATTTTTGTAGATTTGGAGGGTGGCCAAAAACAAAATGGTGTCCGAATACATACTGTCATTACGGTATAACCAGACAGAGAATCACATCGGAGATTACTGCAAAGTTGATCATCCAAGAGATAGCATGGGAGTAATGCAATAACAAAGGAAGGGATAGTTTTATAATTCTTTAAGGTCAATGGAACCATTATTCAAAAATTCTAAGTAAACGCAATAATGTTTGACAAAAATGCAACATTAAATATATTATAGTTTTATTTTTAAATGGTTTTCTTGTACATATAAATACTTTGAGTAGGCGCAAGCTGCTAATGTAGTGAATTTGTTTACAACTAGGCACGAGTGATGATGTAAGGGGATGTTTGTCGAAGAATGTATCAAATTAAATGTAAGCTGGTACAATTGTAGAAGACACCAGGAGTGTTACAAACTATGATACATAACTAAGTACATTCAAAGTTCCGTCTCCATGAAACTTCTTACAACCGGATTTGGGCCAAAAGTACATCAAAATATGAAAACCCATGAAGTGACCTTTTTTTAAATCTGTACACTTCAAAGTCCATTTCAGGGGTAAGAACAACTGTAGTTATATAAAAGAAATAATTATCTAAGTTAGTTTCACTATCACAAGTCTGATTAACTGTTACAAAATAACGCTTCCATTGACCTTGAACAGACACATATTTGGATCCAGTTTCTAAGGGATCATCTCAGAAAGACAATGTCTGATATCAAACGAAATTACTTTCGTTTGGGTGAGGGGGGTCTGAAGTAGTTTTGTCTGGCATTGGACATTGATATTTTACGCTTCTGACCGATACTGATAATATATTGATATCATATCAATGTTTACACCAGCGGTTCCCAAACTGGGAATATGCATACCCCCGGGGGTATGTGAGAGGTTTTCCAAGGGGTACGCGAAGGTTTGGCTGAAGGTAAGGCTTTGCACCAAAAGACGGAGGCTTCAAGGAAGAGACTTCAATGAGACTTCATCCCTTAGAATTCACTAAGAAGGGTGAGGATGTCTTCCGAAGTCTTCAAATATTTTGAGGTCGAGTGATTATCGTGGGACAATGTGTGCACGTGTGTGTGTGGACGGTGTGCTGGCCATTCTTAGCACTTTTCCCCCAAGTGAATGAAAGAGGCGATATGTTTCACCGTTAAAAAATGATTCACTGCATTATCCATCGATATGCTCTCGCATCAAAGGTAGTCCCACCAGAGGTAAGAGCATACTTTGATGATGTTGTCAATATGTAAATACAACCAAATCCAAAGCTCTCAATATTCAATTCTACTTTTGCCAAGAGATGCATGCAGACCAAGAGATGTAGCTCTTCCACACCGCAGTCTACTCACAGTCACGGAGAACATGGAACTAAAGAGGATTGTCTAAAAGATGAAATCACCTAATTGTTTGACCACTTTTATAAGGCAAAGTCTCAACAATGTGTGGAGAAACTACAGGAAAAGGCTAAGTCTTGAAGCTGTCTTACTTAAAGTACAAGCATTCATCGTTAAGCTGGAGTTGTGGGAGGGCAACGTCAACTACTTAAACTTCAATGTGTCTGATCATCTCAATGCAGCGTTTGGTGATGAAGAAGTTGTGAAAGGAAACACGGAGCAACTTGTGCATGCGCACATACCTGTCGTCAATGCCAAACGTAATTCCAAACCTTACGGATCTGCTTACGAAAGATGCAACTTTGCTCTGAGATCCAGAGTGGAGGTACAATATCCTTAGCAGACGGCATGCAAATTAGATGGACTGTCTGGAGTTTGTGATTAACTCCACCGTCTTCCATGATGCAGTTGAACATCTTCCCTGGCCACATTCTCATTTAGGATGGACGTGTTGAATTTGAGTCTGGATGACGTGACCGTGTGGGGTTGAGGACACTGTTGATTTTCCGTCCACCTATTTATGTGAACGCGGATTCTCGGCCGTTGTTCAGCACACAGTCCAAACTTTGAGCCCGTCTCTATGTCACAGATGGTCTCCGAATCTGCCTGTCCAAAAGTTTCCCGAATTGAGTCCCTAATTTTGAAAAGGCTAGTTCATCCTTTTAGTTTTTAAATATTTTTATTATAAATTTGGTGCATAATTTTGTTTATATCATTACTAACATTGTGCATTATCATGAACTGAGTGTAGACTATTGTTATTATAGTCTATACATTTTATGTTAAAATGACGGGGGTACCCTGACGATCGTCTCAAACCTCACGACGTACATGGCGAGAAAAAGATTGGGAACTGCTGGTTTACACACTTTCATCTGAGGATGTGGGGGATGAAGCCAGATGAATGTAATTTCATCTGATATCGGTCATCAACGTTTTGAGATGATCCCTAAGTTGACATGGTACACTGTATGTGACACATCACCTCATAGTCAAGTTTCTGTGTTAGGTAGACATCACCCGACAGAGGATCCCTCACTTCAAACATGTCAGCCTCAATGCCATATTTAATGCCATCTCCATCATCATCTTGGGCAGTCAACTTATACACACTCGTCCCTGAAACACATAAGTACAAATCGTATTTACGTGATTATAAAAACTGCTAAAAATATCAAATGTTTATCAAATCACGTGTTTATATATTGTAGTAAAACGGATATGTAGGTATTCACAATTTTGAATGAGATGTTAGTATTTATAAATTGTGTGATGTGCACAAATTGCAGATCAGCACATAAAACTACCCTGAGTTCAGACTGATAAATTTTAGATGTACACAACTCTGATTTGTAACAATGACTAAACATCTTTTATAGCGGGAATGCTAAGATTGCGCACTGAGAATGTATTCTACAAGCAGCTCTCACCTGCCACAAAGCTGCTTTCAACTACAGGTCCTTTCAACTACAGTGAGCGTCATTAAGCAGAATCACCACGGGCCAGAGCAATTTGATTCTACTCAGGTTTTACCTGTACAATATGTGAATCAAATGTGATTCTATCAAACACAGTACGGATAGGGAATGATGCTGTCCCAACCATTCTGACTCCACTTAGGGATCATCTCAGAACAGCGATGTCTGATATCAGACACAATTACTTTCATCTGGGCTCAGCCCCCCCCCCCCACCCACCTCAGATGTAAGTTTGTAAACATTGACATGATGATATCAATACATTAACAGTATTGGTCCGAAGCATAAAATATCGATGTCTGACACCTGATGAAACTGCCTCTGAGCCCCCTCCCCCAAAAAAGTAATCGGACATCAATGTTCTGAGATGACCCCTTAGAAAGAGGAATAAAGGAATGATGACATCACTCACCCACAGGTGTGTCTTCTTTCAGAGTTAATCCATTCATGTCATTGATGAATCTTGGGCGCTGGTTTACAGCATAGACACCTGAAAACACATTACTACCATGTAGTTTGTTATGGCTTCATTCACATTGGCTATAATACATCCATTTAAGACAAATTTCATTATTCCTGTCACACCAACCTCAAAATGAGTTGTTCAACCACCCATTCTTCTTAGTAAAGTCACTATGTTTTTTAAATTGCAGACAGATATAGAACAATAATATAATTAAATAAAATGAAATGTAAAATGTGAAAAATAAATAAAATGTATATATAGACGAGGCAGTCAAGTGGCAGTAATTTATGTAGCTGGAAAAACAATAATAATAAGGTACTTTAAAATATCTGTTGCACATAAATCTCAGAAACCAAACTCAGAGGCACATCAAAACAAAGGGAAGTCAATCTCAAAATGTATAAGCGGTATTAAAGTTGTCAATTTAGATGGATGGATACACCAGAGAGTTTAAGTGGATTCGCAAGGTTAAAGATGTAAGTTTTTTAATGATGGCAAAAATGTAATATTTTCAAGTGACCTAACACTAATATATAACAATGTATACTTCTTTTAGTATTTCAACACTTCAATTTCGAAGGATGACACCAAATAAATAATTTAATCCTGCAGTTAATCCTGCTACAGGTGTCATTCTATTAATTTCACAATTTTTGATGACATAAAAATGCCATTGATGGCATGTAAATTTTCAGGCACATTTTTTTTTTAATCTTGGAAGAAACGTCTCTGGCAGTGCCGACATTTCCTACAATGTTGATTTGTACAATGTTTGTGCCCCAAGTGTATGTCTGTTTGCCCCTGAGGTGGTGGAAGTGGCTGTGGTACCCCCAGCCTGGCTAATTACTCACAGTAACGAACATTGTACCCCCTCAACTTCCTGGCCTTGTGTTGAGATGTGTGTGCACAATAAAGCAGGTGAGATGGCGAAACAAATAAAGTGGGGATAAACAACAACAGGGACCCAGCCAGGGAGCAGTGGACTGACCCGGTCAGGGAAATCTTTATGGAGACTGGAGACGGAAAGAAAGAATGTGGACAACCTAGCTAGTGTCCAGCTACTGGGTCATAGGATGTGGACGACAGTAGTCCCAGATACATGGATCCAGATATGTGTATGTACAGATATGTAGGCCCAGATATGTATGCCCAGATACATATCCCCTGATATTTAGGCCCAGATATGTACAGGCCCAGTTACGTAGGCCCAGATATCCGGTTCATGGTTCCAGGTACATAGGTCCATGTTTTTGGCCCAGTGTGACAGCTGGACCATATCATGTCCTCGTGCTACAATTTATCACTTGCTTCAGTGATTGGTAGGATGTTGTGAAAACAGCGATAACTACTGGTACGACCTCTGTTGATATGACCAATGATACAACTGGTATTATGACCAGTGGTACAACTATTGATACGACCAGTGGTATTACCATTAGTACAATCATATATATGACCAGAGGTACAACCATTGGTATAGCCAATGGTATGACCAGTGATACAACCATTGATATGATATGATCAGTGGTACAACCAGTGATACAGCCAATGGTATGACCAGTGATACAACCATTGATATGCCCAGTGGTACAATCAGTGATACAGCCAATGGTATGACCAGTGATACAACCATTGATATTATGATCAGTGGTACAACCAGTGATACAGCCAATGGTATGACCAGTGATACAACCATTGATATGATATGATCAGTGGTACAACCAGTGATACAGCCAATGGTATGACCAGTGATACAACCATTGATATGCCCAGTGGTACAACCAGTGATACAGCCAATGGTATGACCAGTGATACAACCATTGATATGATATGATCAGTGGTACAACCAGTGATTCAGCTAATGGTATGACCAGTGATACAACCATTGATATGCCCAGTGGTACAACCAGTGATACAGCCAATGGTATGACCAGTGATACAACCATTGATATGATATGATCAGTGGTACAACCAGTGATACAGCCAATGGTATAACCAGTGATACAACCATTGATATGATCAGTGGTACAACCAGTGATACAGCCAATGGTATGACCAATGATACAACCATTGATATGATCAGTGGTACAACCAGTGATACAGCCAATGGTATGACCAGTGATACAACCATTGATATGATATGATCAGTGGTACAACCAGTGATACAGCCAATGGTATGACCAGTGATACAACCATTGATATGATCAGTGGTACAACCAGTGATACAGCCAATGGTATGACCAGTGATACAACCATTGATATGATCAGTGGTACAACCAATGGCATGATCAATGATACAACCAATGATAGAACTACTAGTATGACCCGTAATACAAGCAGTGGTATGACCAGTGGTATGACAGTTAATACGACCAGAATGTAGAGGCAGTGGTATGACTGTTGGTATAACCAATGCCGCTGTCTTTCACATTTGTTACAACAGCATCAATGTGTTATTACTTGCAGGTAGCAAGTGTGTAGGTGTTCTCATTACCCACCTGACTGAAGGATGATGCTACAAAGACAGAATTGGAAGAAAAGGACACCCATCTTCAAGTCAGCAACCTAAAACAAAGAACATTTTGTTGAAATTCAACACTACAATATGTTCATAATATGTGCACAATTCCTGTAATATGCCACATGTGGTACTGAGTCAGAGTAAGTTGACTTTCCTTTTGACGAAGCTAGCTCTACCAAATGGAAACTAGAATACCAATCTAAACTGTTCTGTGTTTAGTATTAAAATATTAAAAAATTGCACAGAATCAGGTGGGCCATATATTCAGTATTCATGACACTTCGTAGCAGCAATCGCGTGAGTCAAAAACAGACACAGCAAACACTGGTGTCATTGTCGAAGTCTCGCCACAGACAGAGTGATGGTAATTTTCCACCTGACCAAGTTGACGAGGGAGCTTGGCATCGTAAATGGGTAAGTCAATGCCAACAACTCTTCTGTGGTCCCGCCGTTATTGCCCCCCGCAGCGACACCAAATGCAATGTCTTTTTCTCAATGACAAATTCTGTGGTAGACTGACTCATCTTACACACCACAGAAGACATACAAGCTACCTGCTGTTTACTTTAATAAAAATACACATTCCAAACACACGCACATGATTTAATGCACCATTATAATTGCGTAATGAAAATGTCTGTTGCCTTATAAAGTGGGAATGTAATTAGCTATTTGTGGAAATAACACGTCAATAACATTTTGAGAACTGTCAAATTGTTCCTAAAAGAAAAAATCAGTATTTCAAGATTCCCTGTAGGTGACCTTTGATCCATGAACTTATGTATTTACATATTGTATAGCTCAGCTGTGACTACATTGTTATTTCTGTTAGAAGACAAAAGCAAATATTATTCTTCCAATTGACTGTAAGGGAATGCCATGTGGTGAAATGCCTGGGGATCAAATACATCATGAATAGACCCATTTCATTCATCAATACCTTGCTAAGAAATAATGGTAGTAATGTCATTTCTATACACAACACTGGCTCCAGTCCATAGAAGTACTTCACCCCCGGCAGACCTATTCAATCTGACACCAACTCAGCGGGCCTGTAAAGACTTTTTATTCACATATCTCCAAGACTGGTGCAGCAAAGCAATGATTTCTACAGCTACTGGCTATGCAAGATTAACCAAATTAACCAAACTTCAAAACGCAGTAAGAGAATTTGAACCCACCATCTTAACTGCTGGTCTACTACTCTTACCACTGTGCTACAGCACCTCAGTCATGATTACGTTATTTTATTATAATTATGGCATTACTGAATGCAACCAAATGCACTTAAAATCATAACTGAACGTGGGTGTTACAAGAGAGCTGTGCTACAATTACGCTTACCACAGCAGTTTTTACATTATTTCTAGCTATGATTACACGTAACTGAGAACAAACAATTACAGTTAAAAAACTTTAACTCAACCTAACCTTGTCTGAGAAAAATAATGCATCTTGTGTCCCCTTGTCATCCCTTAGTATGACTCGGCTTCCCCTCTACTAGTCACGGTTGAATGAGCACAGCGTGGGAGGATAGATGGTTGTCTGAGTGGCAGATGCCTAAGGGAGTGACTCACTGGGGTCAAGCTTGACAGCTGGTCATTCAACCGTGACCCACTGTCCACCATCATAACACAGCTGCCACCAGGTTTGGCAGTTTTGATCAATAACACCACAGATACAGGGAGGAGATGATGGCTAGACATCCACTGAGTGGTAATACTAGTATGCCAGTGAAAGCAGTGGAGAGTAAGAGGAAACCTGATCTTATAATGTTCACTCATATGGTGGCTGCATCTGAATATTTAACTGTATTCAGTTCTGGGCATAAGTGTGAAAAAGGTGAAACTCTTCTGGCATCCTTAAAATGTTATTTGCAACATCTTATTTATTTTTACTGCATAAAGGTTGATAAATAGGCCTACTATGTAAGATTCATCATCTATTGTGTAGCTACCAACTTTCCAATAGATACATAAATTCATGTTAACAACAGCAATGTTTCAGTTGTAAACATCTGCAATATGTCCCATTATCACAATTTATCATGTGTTCCCTTTTATTCCAATAAATGGATTACACTCTTCAAAAAAGAACAAGCTTTGGCAAAAACATTTTGCTGTTTGTTGGAAGAAATCGAAGCAGGTAGTTTTACAACATTCTACAAGTTATGGTAAAGTTACAATCACCATAAATCAAGTATGATTCAGTTGGTCCTAACATATGAGCAAACAACTCTGACATGGAAGTGACTCAGTCAAGTTGATCACACGCACACATTGGCATGAAGTACTGCAATATATTCACCTGACTGGTGACCACTACGACAGCCTCTAGGTATGTTCTACTGGTAACATGACTCTGTCTATATAACGCTGTCACTTGCCTTCATTTGCATCCATAAATTAATAATACCTATGAACGTCACAGACAAAAACTATAACAACTTGCAGTTTGCAGTTGATTAATGCAGTGTGAATACCTGTGTACAAATTTGTTAAGTGCCACATATCCAGGACCAGTCTAGTTCATTAAACATGTAGTCATCATAACAGCAACAATGCAATCATAACTATACAATAGCTAAATTATAAATTCAAAAATACGAAGAGTAGAAGAATTATTATATGATATCCAAAGTGTTAGATGGACACTGAAAAGGCCTGTCTGCCACCTGGCCACTAGATTAACTGATAGTTCCAAGTCTATGGGCCCACATTATTTAATGACTATTATTGGCACAACTGGTGGTGAAACAAATCAAACGGATCAGTATTAATTAAACGAATGGTTCAAATGACACTAACTGGCAAATAATGGTTGTGATTGATGTAAATAATGGTTGTGATTGATGTAAATAATGGTTGTGATTGATGTAAATAATGGTTGTGATTGATGTAAATGGCTTCCTCAGAACTGTTTGTGTACTAAAAGGCACACTTTCGTTTAATTCAAGACTGGCAAAAAATAGTTCTAGCTAAGGGTCTGTCTGCCATGTGCAAACTAATCTGTTACTAATGTAGCCTTAAACTTTAAAGACACCTCTCGGTGGTATCATCACATCATTCACTCCTGGGTGATTTACAGAGAAACGTCAGTGCCACTTAACTTATAATGTGATGTGTCACATCTGGCACAGTTTAAGCCAAATAACACAGCTAATCTGCAGAGTGAAATAATTCAACAGACGGATCACGCAAGAAGAGGTCATTAGTTTTGTCTTGCCAACATAAATACTAATTATACAGTCACCGGGAGCACAGAGAAATAAATTATACAAATCTCTGTATCTTTAAAAACTGTATTATGGTGCACTTAGTAAAGACATACTGGTTATTACATGATACTGCTATATAAAAATACCCTTTACTGTCAATCATAATACAAATAAAGTCACATGCCTAATTTATGATTATAATACAAACGTGTGTTTTTAAACCCATGCAGTCTCCTAGAACTTGAAAATAATATGAGAATGAGAATTATTATATATCTTCCACGAAAAACTAAAACATTAATGGCTTACATTATTCCAAGTGCAATATCAGTGGTGACTGCAAAGTAAAGATTTGTCGCTGACTGCTCAGTATTAGATAGGTGAATTGAATTATTTACAAAACAATGATCTACAGGCATGTTCTGTTGTGGTTCCTCATTAGTGGCATGCATGTATGCAGACATGCACACATGCATACACATACACACATGCAAACACATGTGCACGAATGAATGAAGGCATGTACGCATGCACACACTCGCACACACAGATAAACACTGCATACATCATAATGTCATCTAGATGTCTCCTAAAATCTACTACACCTGCTACACTGAAAATTGCTTTTCTGCTGTTCACAGACATATTGAAGTGATATGCAGCCCACTGACGGAGGTCAGTAAAGTTCACTGACTAGAGTAAACAGTGGTCTGTAGGGTATGAGGCCACATACTGTACCGCAGCAGGTGGTCAGTCTGAGACTAGACCAGTCAGTCTGAGCCTGGGTACACTGTTTGTTCAACCAAACAACCTGGACATTTCACAGACATGTGAAGTGCTGTATCTGTCCACAGCATACAGTCGACATAATCTACTGAGACATGAATGTGACATATCATGTCAACAGCAAATACAACTTCTCACCAGAGGCCTGCACGTGAGTTTCCAACAATGATCCTGGGGTCGATCAGGTACTGATTGCCAGTGATAATTGGCCACCCAAAGTGAAACCCAGAAATACATGGTTGTATACATATATGCCTATGCACAGATGTGTGTAATACTCAGCAAATTAGTAATACACCTGTAGATATAGATAACATAGCAGATATGTATGTGCATTCCAGGTATGCACATACATTTAGTGTTTTGTAAAGATTTTTTTTATATTATAAATAAAGCAAAAATATCTATATCTGGCAGCTTCCGTGCCACAGCAGGTTTCTGTCTTGTCTACTTGTTTTAATTTTATTGACAGTACACATATAAGAGTTTAGTCTAACTGACTTCTTAAGTATGTAAGATGAGTGATATCCCTATATTCTCCTCCTAGTCCTACAATGAATGTCTTCATCAGATCCACACCTGATTTGGTGCAAGAAACTGCTAGAATAACAACATTTCATATAATTGTATTGACTCCTTGCACATGGGATGGGGGATGGGGGTGACCAACCTTAGCTGGAAGATCACAGCTCTGTGGAGGTTGTCTCAACATACCAGGGGAACATTCTTGGTCAATCTTATCATTTTGTTACATTTAATGTTTAAAAGGTGATAGGCTATTAAAATTCAATAACAGGATGTCTGTGATTGCTTTCCAATGGGGTGGTTGTGGGGATTTGACATTACCTCCAGTTGGGTTGTTAGGGTGTCTGAGACTGCCTTCCTAGGGGGTAGTTAAGGTATCTAAAACAGCTTTTCACTGGGGTGTTTAGGGTGGCTTCTATGTTTGATACCAGAATTCACAGACTGTTAATTGTACTTAAATTACAGCTACAAAAGTGTATAATACATAATTAAATATTCTAATATTAAATTACAGCTACAAAAGAATGTAATACATAATTCAATCTTTCCCTAGACTGTTAGCTCATATAACCTGTCTCTTTGGCACAAGCAGACGTCCAGTCCTAGTACTATAATGGAAACATTAAATATGTATGGACAGGTTACCCAGTAGACACATGCAATGCATTCATCTTTCCGTGACAGGTAGATTTATTTGTAGCAGTGACATGTTTGATACAGTAAGACCATAACGGGTTTGGTCACTTGTGATAAGAAAATTTAAATTGTTAAACGATAAACCACAAAAGCCAATGTTCCAATTGTGTTAGTTGTAGTATTCTTGAGTTTACTAGAGCCACCCATGTGTTGAGTTGATGACTTGGTATCCTAATTGCTTAGAGTGAAGGTATAAAAAGTCTATGTCTAAATTAATTACACTGAGATTATCCAAACGACATATGCCCTCCCACGATTTGGCTGTCATCCAACACCACATACAAAATACAGTTAAGATGTCAAAATGTTACGTGTGAATTCTTTAAACTTCATTAGACAATAACATAAACTAAAACTTAATAGAGACAAAAAATAAACCTAATACAAATACCTCAGGTAACCCAGGACAAATATATAAATGTACTACAACTCCACTGTAAACAAAAGTAATGTCACCACAATTTCACAAAATTACCAGATCCTTTTCAAAATCAATCACCAAACACAACTGTAGAAACTGCCAAACATGGTATTACATTCTAAATATTAGATAAATGGAATATTAATGGATAATATATCCACTCTGAGTATTTAAGGATGATAATGTTAACTTTCATCACGTTAACCTCCTTCACTGACCACCTTTTCTGAAAACACGGATTCTTATGACAGGCAACAGACAGGATTTTCCATTTAAACCACCTTAAAGGAAGAGGGAGTTTATTTGACCAAATGTTCATTTGCTTCTTGTAAGAAACTGTTTATGCACTTGGTTCTTCCTGGAAGCATTGGCTTCCCAGTGAGCTGCCACTTGTGATGTCAACAGGGACTGTTCACATCTGTTACAACACAGGGAGATGTTACATCTGCACACTCTCAATATCCATGTAAGTGAATCATACAAGATTAGCTCAGTCAATCAACAGAAGCAGCAGTTGTATAATGAGTGCGTATAATGGCATGTGCAGGCAGTACCTGGTAATGTAATTGTCTCATAGTAAAACATATAATGGCATGTGCAGGCAGTACCGGGTAATGTAATTGTCTCATAGTAAAACATATAATGGCATGTGCAGGCAGTACCGGGTAATGTAATTGTCTCATAGTAAAACATATAATGGCATGTGCAGGCAGTACCGGGTAATGTAATTGTCTCATTGTAAAACATATAATGGCATGTGCAGGCAGTACCGGGTAATGTAATTGTCTCATAGTAAAACATATAATGGCATGTGCAGGCAGTACCGGGTAATGTAATTGTCTCATAGTAAAACATAATGGCATGTGCAGGGTACCGGGTAATGTAATTGTCTCATAGTAAAACATAATGGCATGTGCAGGCAGTACCGGGTAATGTAATTGTCTCATAGTAAAACATATAATGGCATGTGCAGGCAGTACCGGGTAATGTAATTGTCTCATAGTAAAACATAATGGCATGTGCAGGCAGTACCGGGTAATGTAATTGTCTCATAGTAAAACATATAATGGCATGTGCAGGCAGTACCGGGTAATGTAATTGTCTCATAGTAAAACATATAATGGCATGTGCAGGCAGTACCGGGTAATGTAATTGTCTCATAGTAAAACATATAATGGCATGTGCAGGCAGTACCGGGTAATGTAATTGTCTCATAGTAAAACATATAATGGCATGTGCAGGCAGTACCGGGTAATGTAATTGTCTCATAGTAAAACATATAATGGCATGTGCAGGCAGTACCGGGTAATGTAATTGTCTCATAGTAAAACACACCCTGTTTGACTATCGCATTTATTTAACACCAACATTTATTTAATTCTCAGTGCTGAATAGTAGTGCAGAAACATTTACTAAGTGTTCCAAGAAAATGAGACTGCAGGATAACCAGTTAGTGTAGCATCAATTACATGTGCCAATTACTTCATTCCGTCATCCTCGCATATTGGACCACCACAAAAACTGACCATCTGCATAAATAACAGTAACCAAAGAAGCAACAAGAAAACCACAAACACCAGCTCAGATAAACCAACACAACATAAAGAGATAACAAAATTGGACATAGATAGAACACACCCTACGAATGACAACTTCAAATGTTACAAGACAAGTCTTAGAATGAAACCCACAAGGAAAACGAAAACCAGACAGACACAAAACAGCAGAGATCCATAGCTGAAGAAATGAAGACTCGAGAAACCAGCTGGAAAGAAACTTGGAAAGCAGCAAGTAACAAAGTGTTGTTTCAGCCGTAGATGCTCTACTTTGAGTATAGAGGTGAACAAGTAACAAAGTGTTGTTTCAGCCGTAGATGCTCTACTTTGAGTATTGAGGTGAACAAGTAACAAAAAGAACAACAAAATATAAGTACTTATTTCATTCATATGCCAATTGCATGCAATATGTAGCAAATTTTCTCTTTGTTTAGACACAATTTTGGCAACTTGCTCAGAAACATGGCACACGTGCATTTTTCATTACATGTAACCTTTAATTATGTGGTTTAATAAAATGCCTCCAATACGACAATATGAATATACCAGGGTAGTTCGTAATTTTCAATAACTTACCCTATTAATATTACAACATCATAACATAACTAATAATAATATAATATAACAACCTTCATAATATGTTTTAACATGCCAAATTACCATGTGAATGGATAGTGCCTTGATGAATCATTGTGCAGTTTATTTACTTAAAGTGTGTGGTTCTGACCAGTATGTAACTTTCTAGAATGTAACCATAGCCTGTGTACACCATTAACGACGTAAACAAGCAGGATATATGAGGATAGCTGAAGAGTTTTGTTGACGGTTCTGCAAACTCCATCTTTTGACAGACTGAATGAGCAACAAAATACGTCGATTCAGCATAGGTGCAGGAACCAGGGGGTGCCCCCTGTAATTTTTCCAGGTGACAGACATATGGTTCTGCCCCTCATTAAACATGAGTGTGAGTGTTTGTTTTTGGGGCAAGCGTCAACGGCGGGTGGAAATCCAAATTTTATGAGATGATTAATGTGTATTTTTTTCGATTGTGAAAGGTGTGTGCAATTGGAGGGCAGACATGGTTTTCTGCCCCCCCCCCAGCCCAGTAATAGGCGGCGAAAACTTTTTCCACAGCAACCCCCCCTCCCTTGATGTGAAAGCAGCGGAATTGGAATTGCACTGAGTGGAATCGGAGTTGGAATCAGAATTGCATACTGGAATAATTATTTTTATTCCACAGCTACGTTTCTATTTTGGTGCTTCGAAAGTACAGTGAAAACATATAATATAAACAAAGTTATATATGGAAAAAAACCAGGATATCTTCGCTACTACTTACTGTAACTCCCAAGTGATTTGTAACTCCAAATTGTACTTGCCAAAATAACAAGTACACTTAACCAGTTCAGTAATACAACCCTGATCAGCTGTGACCACTGAATACTGCATTCCCAATGAATATGCAATACAGTGGACTACCTCACTTCAAGTCAAGATTTGAGCAACAAAAATTCATGTTATGAATAGGAATGTTTACATTTTCGGAAAGTATGATAATCAGCGAGTAAAATGAGCCAGATCATTTTATATTCCATCATCATGGTAACCAGCAATTCAAGATGGCTGCCAAAATTTCAACGTTTTTGTTGTCACCGTCATTTTCATCTCCGACTCTGTCACTAAGATCGCCGACATCGTCATTGTGTCGATCATCAACATCAAGATTCTTCGCTAAAACTAAAATAATCTGTCCAAAACTTACGGTGGTGCATCGCTAGTTGAAGAAACATTTCTGCCATTGTAACCACTACAGATTTTCATAATCCATCATTAAAAAACCGCGAAAATCTCCTCAAAACTATTATTAAGCAATAATCCACGATGACCACTGCTGAATAGGTAATTTATTCGCCATAATAACCGTACACAAGAACTGGCTCCACATAGTGGATAATTATGAGTAAAAACAATCTGAATAGCGGACATCGTCAATGCCGGCACACAGGCCTGTCATAATGAAGCATCGTCAATGCCGGTGTAGCGGCCTGTCGTACTGAAATGGTTAAGGATATAAAAATCCAATGTGGATGGAATCGGAACCAAAACAGTTAGTTGGAAGCGGATTCGGTGATGTGGAATCAACGCCAAGTCTGGTTCTTACTCTCTGATATGAGCAATCGAAAGAGATACTGATTTGTAGGATAGGACATTGTAGCTCCTTGTCCATAGAAAAATGTCCCCTGTCCCTGTAACCAAATAGTCCTGCAATAACCAGGTAACAGCTCCTTCAAGGAATCAATTACTGGTGACATGGCTGTTTCACCACTGTGTTACTGTGAGGACACTCCGCCCAGATGTGTGGGCAGTGTACTACAAGTAGGTAACATACTTCCATACAATTCAGTAACATAACCTGCGGAAACATTTATTTTTGCACTGTAGGGATCAGCGAATCACCCCATGTGTATACAATGGAGTCTAGTCATGAATGTGATGGCTCACTTGTTTGTCCAGCGTGTTTTATGTTCAACATTCATACAGTTTACATTACACACATGCGAGGTAAGCTCACATTGTTGGCTAGAAAGTCATACTAAATCACATCTGATTGGATTTCTACAAGAGAGACAGCAGACTACATTCCATTTTTATACTGGTAAAGTGTACAGATGGCTGTAAGACTTGTTAATGGATCCCCAACGAAAGACATTGTTTCCCACTGGTGAGAACAGAAGTTCATGGTTAATTTTTGGTCTAAGCCGAACAAAATAGAGCAAGTAACAGAAAGGGTCAAACACCTACATACACTACCCCTGAGGGTAGTCATAAGTTAACAATTGTTTGCTCAGCTGTGCCACACAACAAACCATAATGTTGTTGCCACATACAGAGCTATAAGTTATCCTTCAAGACAGATGTTGCACAACTGAACATCAAAGTAAACCTAGATTTCCCATCAAACTAGTTTAAGCAGTTATTACATTATTGCAACACAACAACTTTACTACAATGACCACCAGATATATTTCTAAACATAGATACACATACTATGCAAAGAGATTTGAAATAGTGATCCTATATGTTATGGATAGTGTGTTATTGTATGATTGTATAGATCTCATTTCTTAGTATAATGCAAGGCTTTATTGATTATAATAAACGTCCCTTTGATCATAATTGGTTACACAGGTCTGTATGCCAATCACATGATTACATTGCATGACTAATATAACCTTCAAAAACATGACAATCATTAGTTTACTGCTTAAAGCATAAATTATTGAAAACTGGGTGTAGCATTGGCTGTCACTCAAGTCATGCAGTGTGCAAGGCCTCGAAACAGTGACACTGGTCCAGCAAATGTGTGTTGCATCAGAGACTGTACTGATGTAGAGAGTACCTGCTATCAGCTCCTGAGAGGAACAAGGCAGAATGCTGATGACTAGAGGCCTCGTTTTTATCTGTCTGGGTTATCTCTGCAAAAAGCACTCGAAGTGAACTTTCAACGCTGCTCTATGTAAACCATTTATTTGCCTCTGTGCGTGATTGTGTGTGTTAGTGTGTGTGAAGTAGTGTGGTTCAATGTGTGTAGTATTTACGTATGCACACATCCCTGAGTAGATGAGCAGTGCTTTCATTATCATACAGTGCATGTACAGGTTTGGATTTATTGGCTCACGCAGGTGCTCTCACAAAATGACCTGTTCACTTTGCCTGTTGAAAATACTGTGACAGACACACAAATCATGCAACCTGTAACGCCAAATCCAAAATGTGTCATGTGGGTGTTTATACAATAATTAATATAAATTTACTTTATTGGTCAGTAGGAAACGCAGCTGTGTAAATGTATATTAGACCAATTGTAACTGTTTTGCTATGATTTGTACAAATGATGAACAAACCTGACTTTAAAAACCCAACAATAATGATTTATAATCTATAAAGAACTGCACGAATACTATATTTAGGATTCTGGATTTCTAACAGATTACAACTTTATGATATCCAAATTCTACCAAACATGATAATGAAGCATATCAACAATATATGACATTCTGGCAAACACATTTTCTCAATTAATATATAAACAAATTGTATGTAAACAAATTGTATGTAAACAAATTGTATGTAAACAAATTGTACGTAAACAAACTGTATGTAAACAAATTGTATGTAAACAAACTATATGCAAAACTTACATAACATTTACCATTTCATCACAAATGCAATGGTAGTTTGTAAACTTGTTCACAAATGTTATTCTCACACACATAGTGTAACAAAGTGTAGACAGGACATAATTAGTTTAGGGTATGTATCAGATTTTGTTCTGCATTGTGACCACTACAACACCAAGACCAGAGTCAGCACATAATTACTCACAAGTCACCTGATACGCTTACAGGAATTAAAAACTGGAACATGTCACTTTACTTTTGTAGGTACACTGGAAAGCTCCCAGACAATGAAATAAAGTACTTGTTGTGACTTGTGTACTAACTGGATACTCGAATAATTAAATGAACTTGCAGACTTTTGTAGAAATATTGCCTTAACAAAATTCAATACCTATTTTAACAGGCCAGTTGAGTACCTGTAGATCTATAAAGAGTATCAAATCAAATCAAAATACCTTCATTGTCCCTCATGGGGAAATTCTCTTGTGTTGTTCGCTATTTAAGAACGCAATAAATAAATTAATTAATAAATAAGTACAAATGTGTAACTGAGAACACTGATTCAATGAATTACATATGATTAAAATAAAATAGCACAGAACAATCAGCCAGTTGTTAGGAGTATAACTCATTGGTCCCTTGTAACCATTCTTCAATCTTCAACCATTAAGGGATCATCTCAGAACGTTGATCTCTGATATCATGAAATTACTTCTGTTTGGGGGAGAGGGGTCAGAGGCAGTTTTGTCTGGCATCGGACATCAATATTTTATGCTTCGGACCGATACCGTTAATATATTGATATCATCATGTTAATGTTTACTAACTTTTGTCTAAGAGGGGTGGAGGTTGAGGCCAGATGAAAGTAATTTTATCGCATTTTTAATTAGAGACAAAATGTCATCATACATGCACTTGTATACACATTACTGGTGTAAATGTGAGGGGCACGTCCACTTGTCTTGAGGTACAGTTTTGCCCATTTCATAAATTACATGTATATTTTGGCATATATGTGCTATTATAACGCATTTCAAAATCCATTTTCTGTTGGCATTGTGTATTAAATTATATCAACAAATAATAATTTGATTACATAATATGGTTTTAATTCCATCTAATTATAGCATGACTCGCATTACAGCAAAAGAAAAACACAAAAACCTATCTTGATTCATGTCAAATTTCTTCTCAAATTTCAAAAGTATAAATGAAAGAAATCAATGAATACCCTTGAATGAATCACAAATAAATAGGGTTTAAAAAACACAATTAGTAAATTTAAATTTTACCAACAACATACCCAAATATTACATAATTAACATGACTCGCATTACCGTGACTCGCATTACGTGGAATCAGCTATCATTTACTAACTGATCAGGCACAGTTTAGTTTGAGGAAAATTGATTTTTTTCTGTTAGTATTATGTTGTGAAGACAATGTAATGGAGAAAGGAGACAACATTAGTTAAAACTATGCAGTAATATTTTCATGTTACACATACAAAATAAAGCCAACTTGAACATACTGGTTTAAATCAAGAAATGTGTAATGCACAAGAATTGATAAACACTAGACCACTTTTCCCATAAAAATGATGACATTATAATTACCTTTGCATGAACACTTGCAACCAAATATAATTATCTAGACTAACCTTCATGTGTAGTACTGCATAGATCTACAAATCTAACTAAGTCCTGAAGCCATACAACTGTGATTAATTACAGATTTAGAAAACAAAGATGGCCACAGTGGTTTATAGTGATGAATAGCTTCCGTCTGTTTTACCAATTTATTTTTGATATTCTTAAAAATAACCTATCAAATGTTACACAAAAAGTACCTGTAATTTTTTTAAGAAGTTCCCCTTTTCACAACCAAAACGTCCTTGTAATAAATGTGCTTATTAATCTGGGCAACATCACATTAATCTATTTCTTTAATTATTACCTGGCAACCTATAATGCAGTATTCTGTAAAAGAAATTATTTTAAACATATAAACATACGTGAATAGCAGGAATAACCTGTGTGCACCAGCCTGACACTCACTGAGTAAACTACTATTAATTAATACATTATAAGTTGCATCCTTTTTTCAATGAATGTTCTTTTTCTATTGAATTGTGTTTTGTTGTCTTAGATATCATACTTTCTTGATATGTATTACAGTACTACTTGTTATGTATTACAGTACTACTTGTTATGTATTACAGTACTATTTTCCAAGTGGTTTGGGTGTATGTACATGAATTGAGGATGGATGATGTCAAATCAAAAACATGTTTTGAGTGAGCATGTTTTTCATCAACCAACATGAAATAAGAATGATTATGGGATATAATAATTCTACTACTGCCTCTATGTGAAGTCTTTGCAACTAACTTATCCACAATTTTAATAGAAAAAAAGAAAAGAAACAACAAACAATAAAACAAAGTTACTGCAGTAAAAGCTTTGTGACTCGCATTAAGCTACCCAACTTTCCGTGACTAGCGTTACACGTGACTCACGTTACACATATTCAGTGTCCAATATCACAACCTGTGTAGACTAGATATGGATGTTGTTAATTATCATTTAGTTAGGTACCTCCTATAGGAGAAGATTTATTATTGGCACTCTCAAGCTACCAGGAGTTTCTGTATAAATGAAAAATCCCTAATTTTGTGACTCCCGTTACATCAATTTCACCACATGGGTCTAGAAGCTTTTTCCGAAATAAACAAACTTGCAATTTTTGTTTTTAAAATAGATGAGACTTAGTCTCATCTATTTTGAAAACAAAGGCCTTAGGCCTCGAGAAATAGTATCAATTAGTCAAACCTAGATTGAATTAGAAAATAGGGCTGCAAGGGGCACCTAATTATTAATATGTTGGATGAGTGAATTTTGCACATGTTTGAATGGTGCATTTTTTAATGCAGTGTGCAAACATTGAAAAAAAATTCTCTGACAACTTTAAGTTATGTCCCACCATAAAAGAATAACATCGTTTGGAAATTCAGTAAAAAATATTTTAAGACAACTTTCCCTGTTTTCATGGAAATGCCCCGAGCTTTTGTACACTGAAAAAATTTACCTTTTATCTTTACCTTACATAAGATACTGATATCTAGCCACAACAAAACTTATTTCTTGACATGATGCACCTTGATATGCCTGACTGGCACATATGTAACACATTTAGAAAGTGTTTAAAATACTACATCGTCATGGAACCTTAGAAGCTACACCACCTGTGCTACAACTATGGGATTAACTTAAATATATTAAGTACAGGTGTATAAGGTAGCCAATTATACTAGCAAAGAAAGTTATTAAAGTTAAGTTACACTTCAAAAAGACTCACAATTTACGCAGGCATAAATTGCCAATTTGCTAATTGTTACTTGTAAAAAGAAAATACTCTCACTCTATCATATTCACAGTTGTCTTCCGTGTATTATGTATACAAATAATCACTCCAGCAAAGACGTTATAACAACAACCATCTAGCTGTTGCCTTAATAGGAGTACTATGTAGTTGATTAGTTTGACACGGTCATTTAACTTTAACCCTTTTCCATAACATGGACCACATCATGGCCATTGAAAATAGGTTTGGCCTGAAACTGAACTTTACATGTTTGCATTAGCACATCATTTACAAATAACAGAACGTGTATAAGTCGAATATTATTAACATATGATATACGACATAACAAAATATCATATGCAACCTACATATGGGCGTTACACTACAGACACATCGTTACGGTAGACGTAGACGTAGTAGGGCTTACATGCACTGATGCAGCACTAGCCCTGGCCTGAGCTACGGCCTTCGCTCTGGCTAGATCTACCTGTGATTGTTTAATTATGTTATAAAATTGATGAATCTGCTGGTTTATTTTTTTGCAATGCAGGGTTTTTATTCAAGGAAAGAGAGACATCGACTCGGTACCGAATTGACACTATTCCAGCTAGTCAACTATCTCCGACTGACCTTATCAGCTTCAATCAATGGCCCGATTTTTGCCGTGCCCGTGGCGTGGATTGTCACACAACTTCGCCCAGCATCGCCAGCACAACGACCACGAAGACCTGACCGAAATCCTGGCAAAATCGTACCTTCAAATTGTTAGTAATAGCCGTCCAACTTCTGCCTTTCTGTTCCACTGCACCATCAATGACACCCTATCTTTAGTCGATAACCGACCACCGTCACAGCAAACAGCACCGACGCTTCGTGGAGAAGTTACTCGCGCACCTTCACGATTCAGTTATCAAGGGAGCATTCCGTGTTTTTGAGGTGAACGTTAAATGAATGTGAGCAGTATTCAAGTTACGATGTGTGCATGCATGCGTATGGGAATGCATGTGTATGTGCGTGTGCACGGGTGATTGCACGGTTTGTATGTGTGCATGCATGCATGACTAAATATAAAATAAGGTGAATTGATTGATTGCTATAAATGTCATTCAAAGCCAGAGCTACGCTGGGCAATAAAGCTGGTATCGAGTCTTACTTGGTGCATGTAGTTCGTGAATGATATTATTTATATGGGCCAACCAAGACACACCAGAAAATAAATTAAACTATTTAATTAACAGTGTTTGTTTGAGTAGTGTGGGACAAATCGCACCCAGGGGCAAATCGCACCCTGGGGCAAAGCGCACCCCATTTATCTGAGCAGATGCTACATTACTGGCGCATTTTATTAGCCAAAAAATGCAACACGATGCCAAACCATGCAGTATGGTTATTTTCAATTTCTACAGGAACAGCACAACACAAAACTTCCACCAATTTGAATTGTTTGCCAACATTATTATAATGAATGTTACTATTTTAGTTTAAAATAGTTCCATACTAAAAATCAATCAGTCGATCTTTATTTAATTCAGACTTAATATACGTTAAAAAACGAATTACACCACTGATAATACAATACATATACAAGAAAACATGTTGTTAATTACTAAGTCATGTGATACATATCAGAACTGAATTATCTATCTTACATTATGTAAGACCTTTAACTAAAAAAAACAACTAAATAACTTGTTAGGTGTCACATATATTTTGCTATGCAGACGGCAATAGCTTGCACTACTTCGTTCGCACTCATGACCTAAAACACAGGCAGTTTCACCACCTTCTGGCTGAGATGAATGCGCAATCTCTCTACTATAACAAAGTGGTCTAGCTGAGCCGATGTGCGAGAGAGCGTGTCAGTATTGAGATTGTTCAGTTCGTTTCCACTTTCGAGTTATTAAACGTTACTCCTATGTGAATCGCAATTGCGGAATGCCAACTATGTGCACTACCTAACAATCCTGGAAAACAAACCAGAACACATATAGCACTCGTTGAGCTGCTAAGACTGGAGTTTGCAGAATGTTTTGCCGCCGATGTCAGTTTCATTCTAAGGCACCGAGACCAGGGGATTGAGGAGGCTGAGCCCCCAATATTTGAGGAGGCGGGCTGGAAATAGGATTAGTCCCCAATATGAAAGGAAGGACTGTGCATTTTGTGGTGTAATTTGTGTTGGAGGGGGGGGCTGGAAATAAAATTAGCCCCCAATAATTCCTCAAGGGCGGTGCAAATCGAGGTTTCCAGATAGTGTGAAAACAAGCTGAAGTTAAAAAAATTCAATAGCACCCCCGTTGTCTTTCAATGTCATGAATTGCACAAGGGATGCGTTTTGCCATACATAACGAAATATGCAAAATATGTACGGACTGTCACAAAAATGCTAAAATGTACTGTTACTACGTACGGGGTTCTGCAATTACAAAACTATTCAGATAAGATTAGTGTGTGCGTATTTTATAATAATTACGTGCTTTATAAATTTAATTAGAATGAACTGCCCATTTTACCGAATGCACCATGTAAATATCTCCCCTTGAAGTTATCGATGTACGCACGGTTGGTAATGATGTAATAATGAATGGTCCCACGAAAGTACTCGTCTGCTCGGAAATGCTCTGACGTTCTGCTATTTTCGTGCTGCTCGACCGGTTTTCACGGCCCGCAGCCTCCGAAAACAATAAACGCCATTAAACGTGAGCTGCGAACAGTTATCTGTGTCAGGCGACGGTAAGGGAGTAGGGGCATGCGAGTTGCTCTTCGTCAGGTAAGTGGAGTGTTCTTCTAAATTTTGTTTGGTTCTAGGTCTGATTCTAACTAAACTAGGTGTCCCAAATGCAAGTGACTGGATGCGCGCGGCTATTTTGATTGTTATGTGGCGTGTGTCGCCCTGCTTACAGGAAAGTAGTACTCACACCAGCTCTAGAACGTCCAGAAATGTACTGTTGTTTTATTAAACATTGTACTGATTATTCTGTTGTTAATGGGAACTACTGTCGTCAGTTTGTTGTTAAGAAAGGCAGTTAAACGGACTGGTATCAAAGTATCGGCCAGCTGCGGTTTTGGTAGCGTTTTCCGTTAACCCTTGTCGTCCCATAATTTCTCCCAGCAGATGTGGGCAGAATTTTTGCTGTTTATATACACATCGCTCACATAAGTGGGGAAGGTAGAAGGTTTTTACAGCAACTACATCATGTTTAGTCTTGTCAGATTATACATTTCATATTTTATCTAAGACTAAGTTTAATTTCTAAGGTGAATCAATACTGTCTACGACTACGTTTGAACAGTATGATGTGTTTCCATGGATATATTTATTGAAATGTATTGATTGCTTCTATCATTTCATGTGCATAAGTGTGTGGGTCTTTGTCAGCCCGTGTGATAGGCATTACCAATGTGGCTCAGCTCTTATGCTAGTTAATAACCGATATGTTTGTCCATAGTAAACCTCCACAGATGCTAGTTAATAACCGACATGTTTGTTGATCTGTGTCGGAAGTAGCTGACATAGGCACGCAGCATTTTTAGATTAATTATGAAAAGGATCTGTGGTCTTTAATAAAGTTTGCACCATTAAGTTGTAGCTCAGAACCCAAGTGGCAGCTGTACCAAAATATGTTCGTAATGTTGTTTCTAGTTGTTTCCAGCATTCGGCAACGTTCTATTAAATGACTAGTCTGTATATATACAGTTACCCCTCAAGCCAACGTAGCGACGCGCCTCACACCAGATTTGTTGCACAGTTCTAGGCTGTACGGCCTATGCCAATGTTAAATTTATAGTCCACCAACTAGTCTTTCAAAATGCACACATAGCGAACAAAGAAGAGGATAACTTCACACAAACCAATTGACAGTAATTACTGCGTTAATATAGTTTGCCATAGAGCTCATTTCCCCCTGGCGGCAGAAATTCAGGATCCACGATCGACCGTGTTATAACCGAAGCCGCGTTATAACGAGGCGTGTTATAACGAGGGGCGACTGTATTGTGGTTACAATGTTATGATCATATAAGGTCTCATTCAACTAGTCAGCCTTTTTCAGAACATTATCACCAAGCCTACCTTTCTATGTTGGCACTAAGGATGGTCACTGCCAGGGTGTGAGTCGTCCTCATTCTTTTACGTCCCAAATTGAGACGGGACCGACATTAACGTGATCTCCGAGTCATGGGGGATACACAGTCCCCAATGTGCATAGCCAGGTTCAACACCAAATATACATATACTGCCCGGTCCAGGTTTCAAACTCAAGAGTGCTGGCATGCCAGGCGGATGTGCTACCACTACACTATCGCGTGCTCTCTGTTGCATATAAATACTTGTATATCATTTCATTTATGTACAACAGAATTACTAGCTTTAAAATTAGACCAGTTTCCTGATTTTGGTAATATACCCAGGTACATTTAGTCATTTATTTTATCATTTGAAAATATCCAAAATTACTTTTCTGATTTAAGAAGGATATTGCTTATATAATTAATAGGCACATAATTATAATATTCAGTAGTTATACAGCATTCAGGATGAACATATTGGAGACTGTCTCTGGGCATTCTGTGTGGTTACTAAAATAAATACTGACATTCTGAGCAGTTTATTTCAGAAATATATGACAATCTTAGTTACCACCATAAATGTCAGGGTTTTATGATCAGAGGTAATGGAACTTCGAATATACCATGACATGGCTGCAATTTTCAGACAAAATTTGACACCTACCAGGTTTAGTAAAATGGCAATTTCTTGTAAACTACCTGGACTGTTACCAAACATCAGATTTATCTATGTAGATTAGTATGGTTTTTTTTTTAATTAGGATGTTGCTACTTAGGTCTTCTTAATTTATTTTAGTATTAAAATAAGGACATTCCACAGAGTGAACAATAAATGTGATACCTCCAACTAATAATTTTACTAACCATTATATTGTATGCCTTAATGTAAATGCTTACATTTGCAGTAGTGTAATTATGTATTGATTGTGAAGAATCAACATGTTTAATACATTTTTTGTAGAGTTTGTTTACTTGTGGAAACTATTATAGAATAGATCCATAAAATAATTTATTATTATACATAACATAGCAACATGTCAGATATTCCTGATGTTTAACTATAAATTAAATTTTATTGACTATTGATGCCATGATGGATCACAAACTGGAACGTGTCAACTTTTTAAAATGTCATCAATTTTTTCTAAAAAAAATTATATCTTGTTTTTAAGTCATTGTTAAGAATGTATTAGATGTCCAGTTCATCTACATTTGGCTAATTCTTTTCACATATGTATCTATTTTTCCAACGTATTCCAACTGCTAGACTTATAGTCAGTAGATAATTTGTTCCATTCATTTATCATCCTCTACATGCAAGCAAGTTTGTTCTTATATCCTGTCTACACTGGTATATGTATATCTGTGTAGACTTGATAACCCTAGAAGCAGGCACTTACCCCAGTTACCTCCTGGGTGGCCCTAGTGTGACATAGGCAATTAAAGGACGGTAATTTGTAAGTCACAGGTTTGCACTCATTTAACACATGGTTCTATTTCAGTCTTTCTGAACATTTTCTCTAATCTGAAAGTGTTGAGTGCCGGAGTTGAGCAGCAAATAGCTTGAAATGCGGTTAATTGCTGAATTATTGTGGCATGATCTTTTGGAAATAATCCATCAGAAGGATGAGGATAACAATCACATGTCAGCACCACATTTTGGCGTGAATACTAACTGTGAATCTTTAAGTTTAATTAAGATTTTTCTAGTTTCTAAATCTTGTTGCACTTCTCTTTGTTCATGAAGTCCTGCTAGCATTGATACTGTCAGAATTTTTTTTCCTTTCACTGATCTTGTTTCAGTGCCAACCCTGTCCACCCTTCCCAATCACACCAGCAGTCTCTTCACACATCCAAGTTGCAATCTTCTTCCTGTTCTACACTCCACTCTGAATTAAATACATCAATATAAAATTTGAACCATGTCTTTGTGTTTGAATCTTTAGAATTCATTCATGCTTTTCTTTTATTTAGAACAATTAAAAAATGTGTTATTCATAAATAAAAGTTATGCAGATAACAATATTACAGAATCTTTCAACAGTGTGACATTCATACAAGATGCTCCCTTATATGAATGTCACACTGTTGAAAGATTTTGTGACATTGGAAGCAACTTCTTAGATAATATGGTAATGCCTAAACAGATGTTTACATTTTGATGATAAAAAGTGCATATTGCTTACAATGCTGCACAAATATAAAAAATCATCGTCAATCTGTTCCAATCTAGCAATTGACTATTCCTATTATGATTGTCTATAAGTACCAGGTAATGGTAATTTCTAAAGAGTTTTGTTCAATATATATAATTTATATTAACATTTTCCTTGTAGGTAGGTGTTGTGAGACGAGATGGAGAACGCCTGGTGCTTATTGCTGCTCTGTATCTTCTCTGCAGGTAAATTCCAATTACATTGAGTTACACATGCATGTGTGGCTTGCATGCATGTGTGCATGCATACACACGCACCCATGCACGCACGCACGCACACACACACTTACTGCAACTACTGCTCCTGAATAAGAAATTCCATTTCAGAAAGCAAGCTCAATATATTGTTGTCTAAATCACAAATGAGGCATGTTGCCATCAAATCCAAATTACTGCCAACAAAACACAGATTTTTGGTGTGTAGTTGTCTGGTGACTAAATGTCCGATGTTTGTGTGTCCTGTCATCCATTATGAACCAGTGACATTGTGTTGTAAAGGAACACTTAAATTAAAATCAGCTTAATTTTAGTAGTAGAGCATCTTACCATAATTGCAAAAATTGGACGAAAAAAGTACATTAAAACCTTGTATCTTCTTTATAGGTTTATACAATTTAACATGATTGTCATACAAATATGTCACCCAATATGGACTTGGAAGCTATGTTGGCGAATCAAAGAATCCAAAATGATTTTTCATCTGCATTTTTGCTTCTGTTTTTTTATATTGATGTATGCAATTACAAATAACATAGTCATCAGATAATCTGTTAGATATACATTTTATAGGTTAATCCAGGGATGTAAATCTTTATTTGAGTTTAGTGGCCAGTTATCATACTGGCCACTAAAGTACTAAGAAACTTTAGTTTTTAGTTTGCTTATTTTTTCATGAATGTGGTGGTTCACATACCCCACTAAACTTGTTTTTATTTCACGAAAAACAATATACCAATTATTACTAGCCTGCTGCTGTTGGTGGTGGAAAGCAGCTATTTCTGAGTCGTTCTCTACACATATTTGTATGGTGCGTTCACGGTCCAGCAAGCATATAAAAAGCTTGGTTATCTGCCATCATTCATCTATAGAGCTAGGTCAGTGGCCGTGTCTAATGTCTCCACTGGCAAAACTAGCACATAACTCTGTCACCTGCAAAGCCATCTCCACTGTAGTCCATTGTCACTTGTCACCTTTGTTGGATGAAATGCATAGTTGACACTGCTTAAATCATGAGAGAGCCCTCCATGGGTGTGGGCAAAAACTGTTACCTCCTGAGTGGGTGACATTGTATACAGCTGTTGACTCACTCTGTGAGGGGGAGGGGAAGAGGGGGGTTACCAACAAACATCAGTGCAATTATTAAACACAAGTTTTAGCAAATTCTGACATGGATTTGTGCTGTGAGGTGATTATTTTTGAGTTCTCATTCTTGTTTAAAGTTACCAGTGCATGTTCTGTATATATAATAAATACCCACCCATATACTGATATAGACCCTTGTAGGGAGAAATTGCTGTCTTACACACTATCTACTGTAAATACAAACCACCACTAACTAAGAATCCATGATAAATGACACATTTACCTCCAGTGTGGGAGGTTGCTATATATTATAAGCAATAAGCCTCCAATGAGAATATTCCTTATTACAATATATTTAAACCGGGGTATCTACAGTATCAAAAAGAAAGAAAGAAAGGATGTTAGACTTCCTGAGAAGGAACCAAGACCTTTGAGGCATAACGTATTTTCTAAAAGACACAGGCAAAGTTTGATTAAAAAAATTGGTTTGAAATGACAGAAGGTGGATTTGTCCTTTTGACTTGTCAGTCTGGCGTTCTGCCACCGAGTTAACACATCCCACCATGTTGCATAATATACGTCACCTTTGCTTGTACTTGTGACAGTTAACTTATTCATGTGACAACAAATTGAGGTGTTCACACATGTGTATATTCATTAGCTTGGCTGTGTAGGTGGTGCTTTGTTGCTTATGTGTTTACAAGTGCCAGTGATAGGTCACTATTTCGACTGCCTGAGGGCTTGCAGCATATATCATCTCCAACACTGCTCAGGATTTTTGCAACAATTTCCAAAAGTAGAACCCTGGTATCCTGGAAATTGGGGTGAAATATTTGGTCTTGAATTGTCCAGATTCCAGCTTAGCCTGTTAGGTCTGGTGCATGCTCAGTTGCTAACTGGGCAGTCACAGGTAGGAAATGAATAGATGGACAGTGTCACATCTTGTATAATTATACAATTACTGCTCAATGCTGTAGATCCCTATAAGGAGTCAGCTACTGTTATTATACACTATTGTCCTATACACTGCCTGCCCATACCTCACACCCTCACATGCTCCTAACTGGGAGGCTGCTCTGATTGCTCCCCCCCCCCCACCACCAGAGAGGACAGAGGGAGCTCCAACATTGCAACCAAATTTGTTCTGTTCTCAGTCTTCAGAATAATATTTTGTGTATCCAGTTAACTGACAGACATTGTTAGATGTAGCCGAACCTATGCATTCTGACAACACAACCAGGATACACAAGCCAGTAAGATAAGCAATTGTCCACCATTCAACCATTTTTGCTGATGAAATGCAGGTTTTGGGCATTGATTGTTTTGCAGTTTTTTTACTGGATCCTGTCATATTCTAAATATATTCATGCATTTCCACAAAAACACTTGCATGTCATCTAGTAGACATTAGAGAGGTATTATTTATCACAAACAGGAACTTTCAATCAATACACAATTCAAGGAGGATTTACTGCTCATTATATGAGTATGAAATGGGAATTTAGTTTATGATACACACACACACACAAAAATAGTTCAGTGATGGGTCTGGATTTTTATGGACTTTCCATCTACACCAACAAAGTATGATCTTGAAGACTAATGGTGTCATAAATTCCCTTGCTGTATCATATTTATAAAATACTGACATTTATGTAGTTCCATAGTTTGATCTAAGTAAACGACATCTAAGCACAGACATTTATGTAGTTCCATAGTTTGATCTAAGTAAACGACATCTAAGCACAGACATTTATGTAGTTCCATAGTTTGATCTAAGTAAACGACATCTAAGCACAGACGATTCTAGCACTAAAATGAACTCATCATTTTCTCCATAACATTTAAGAACTTTGTTGCTGCTTAACAAATATCAACACTTAACTTCTACAGGGTGGGTGCAAAACATCAGCTCAACTAGTCTACATGAACCAGAGATCTTAGGTACTGATATTTAAATATGCCTGTTAACATTGTAGTAACCCCTGTTAACATAATTACATAATATGCAACATAAATATTGTTGAATTGTATACTCATTAATTCAGTTTCATTTTAAATACAGTCAACAAGAATGATGATAGACACTTGTTCTATTTATAAGGTAAAAGTATGTTTAATATAGTGCATGGTATCTAGTCCCACAACCAACCACAGTACACTTCACCACTTCGCAGGCTTGTTCATTCAAACACCAACTTGGCTTATGTAGGAAGCATTCAGCTATGCTGCATATACTACACTGGCTAGTTATTAATTTATAACCACCGATGGTTTTAGGTCTCGTGTACATAGCTGCTCAAGCGAACTGAGGCATTGTGGAGAGAAAGAATTCCCCAAACTTTGATTCAGCGACAATAGGATTCTAATCCTGATCCTCGATTGAGAACCCAGTGTCATAACCACTGTGCCATGTGCACCTCACAACTCTTGGATGAACTGTGTATCTTCAAAATTCCATGTCCACAGGATTTGATATGAGATGCACTGATTGTCTTCTAAATGACAATTTATGAATATATATAATAATAAATTATATAATGTGTACATGTTTGAGATCAGATAAATACATGAATGAAATCTGTGGTTATAAAAGAACATATGAGGTTAACCTTTGAAATTGGTTATGCATTATCACACCTGGTCCATTTGTTACTTTTTTTACAGATTACTGAGAACTATCAGTATCTGTATAAAATACAATGTCATATTTTAAAGAATGAATCACAATGACTTACGGATCTCCTCCAACTGCCTTTTGGCCTACATGTCTTCTTTCCATTGCAGATTCCATTTTTGGTCATAGAACCTGTCCAACATCATTAGTAGTTTCTTTCTCGAGGTTGTGTTCTATCCATGTTGACTTGTTTCTGACACAACCACATTTAAACATGTCTAGTAACACATAATAATGATGTATGATAAATTATAATAATTTATCTTAGTGCACATACCGGGGTAGTCATATTTTAATTAATTTATCACTGTACTTAGCTAGTTAATTTTCTGTTTATATCACCCTGCATATTATAACCAATTTATTATAATTTATTTAACTAATTAACCAGTTGTGTAGTTTAAACGCCTCTGAATATAATTTTGTGTTTTGTATAAAATTGCCTGCATACTTTGAAAAATAATGCACGTGAGAACACATAGTATAAGAGAATAAGTGACAACTGAATAACACTGTACATTCGTGTGACTTATGGCACATTATAAAAGTACTTATTATTATATTATAAGTTTGATACTGTGACTGCTGTAGGAGTTGTGCGTAGTGAGAACCAACAGCCGGAGTGGCAGGAGACGTTGCGGGAAGCACTTCACATCACCGGCATCAGGGAAGACGTTGAACCAGGTGGGCACTCATCCTTATGTCATCGTCCTTATGTCACCACTACTGTAGCCCAGGCCCTTAGCCAGAGATAGTTTTTGTCAGTCTTGGTTTAATCAAAATCTGTTAGCATGCAAACAGCTTGCGTGGAAGCCAGTCACATCAATCACAGCCATTATTGGGCAGTTTAGTTTTTTCATTGACAAGCCAGTGTCATTTAAGCCATGTATTTAATTAATACTGATCAGTTAGATTTGTTTCACTATCTATTGTGCCAATGATAATCATTAATGCGGGCTAATAAACTGTTAGTTAATCTTGTGACCAGCTGGCCTGGTTTAAATTCCACCTGTCTTATCAGTCTTGAAGACTGACAGACAGATTTCTGGCTAAGTCCTTGCTGTAGCCTGTATCATATGTGCTTGTGTGACTCATGTGTTAGTGTCATTCAATCAGTCAATCAGTCAGTCCATCAATCAAAGCTTTTATTTAAACAAATCAGACAAACGTAGTGTAGGTACATATTAAGACATTGATGAAACGTTTGAAGGGAGTAACATTGAAGTAAAGCTGCTTGTAATGTTATGTTACTCTGAGTCCTTTGTCTACACTGTCTTGTAGCATTGTTTTACCTGGTATTTAAAAATGTACAGACATAGTAATACTGTGTGAGTGTCACTCGTATGTCAGTGTCACAGATAGAAGTCATCATCATTACCCCCTGTGTGGGCTCTTTTATGTCCCCTCCCAGTTGTTGGTTTAGTGTATCTTGTGAAACAGTCAAAGTTGAGTGAACAAAATTACCCATGTTTCAAAAGTGGCAGCCAGTTAACTTGATTGACAATCTATCAGTATCACCCAGCCACACAGATGGAAATTGCCTTTAAATGTTTAGGTTAGTTACCTTACATACTTGAACTTTTTTGCCATAACTTAATGTGTTCAGCTGTTCTGTGGTGTTGTTTGCTGGGTCTAGCCGGCCCCATGTATTAGGTTTGTTTAGGTATGTAAGTCCTACTGGAGGAGTTTTTCATTTATTTTTACCCTAACTCAGAGCTCATCTATTGCCATATGTACTACAAGTGGCCTGCAGCCCACCTATCAACCTGTGGAGCACCAACTTGTGCATTCAGCAATAAAACACTGTGCCTCTCCTATGCCCTGCAGGGGTTCAATCACTCACTCTATTGTCTAGTGACAGAGCTCTGATATGCAGTCTTTATTGTATGGACTGGGTTGAGTCATGGCTGTTAACTCACACAGACACCCTTGTATTCCTACCTTCATGTTTGCAATTGCCTGCCTACACACATGGTACAAGTTCAGTGCTTTAAGTGTGTTTCTTCACATATGGGAACTTTGCATTGATTTCAGAGTAAAATGCAATTTCTAAATGTTTTCTACTGCGAATGCAGTGCTTTGATAATACATTTAGTTCTAACTTCAGAATGGTGGCCCTCTCAGGCATTTAATGAAAATAATTAATTTCCCTGACCAAACAGTGAGTGATGTTAGTTAGATAAGTTGGAAAATTTATAATTTTATTCATATTTAATTAATTAACTTTGAAGTTATTAGCATATATTAGATAGAACATAAAATATAGAGAAACTAATATTGTTCTCGACTGATGTACTCCACTGAAATGTTTGTGTATAGCTTGTTGTTGTTGTTGTTGTTGTAGAACACATTTTATACTTTCTTATTACCTTCTCCAGGTTCCCAAATTGGGGTATTGAGGGCAAGTGATGCCGACGGTGACGGGGTGACGTATAGAACCAACAGCGACTACTTCAATGTTGATGCATCCACTGGCAAAGTAACACTGTCATCAGCACTCGACAGAGAGGTAAAGATTTGTTTGAATTGCCTATATCTGCATTAAGCATTTAATTTGGGCAGATTGCCTGTATGAGGTTCTAGCTGCTCTGCCTGTGAACGATTTTTGGATAATTACTGACACAAATTGAAGAAAAAAGGTTGTTTTGTCAGTATGACATTCCATATATATATACATGAGTTGAATGTTTTACTAAACACAATATACAACTGGGTATTAACACAAAAGCTATGTGATAGCTTTAGTACTGGTCATAATTTATAGCAAATCTATTACAATTGTTGCATGCCTGACTTTGCTCATTTATTTTTCGTGTATAATCAAGTTCTATGTCGACTGTAGTATACCATTTTTACATTTCTCTTTGAGCTCTTGTGCATCAGATGGTGTGCTTCATTGACAGCTGCTGTATGTCTGCATTTGTTGTGCAAAAAATTCAGTACAAATTCTGCTCCATTAAAATATTACTAAAAACAAGGACTGCATCACAAAGAATAAGGTGCACAATGTTGAGAAACTTGAGTAAAAAATGTGTTTTCTGTTTGTGAATGTCTGTTGTCTTACTTGATTTGATGTTTTTACTCTAGGTTGTGTGTGTGTGTGATATTTCAGACAAATTCTGAGGTGTCGGTGACGTTCAGTGCCACAGATGGCAAGAGTGATCCAGTAAGTGAATGCATAACAGTTTTCTGGTTTCTTAAACTTATATTCTCTAATAAATTAATGTTTCCTAGTTTTATTTATAAACATTAAAATCAGTAATATATGTTCTTCCAGAGTTACCCAATACGTGAATTTATAAATTCATCCTCATACATAGGTGTTTACCAACTTACCAGGTAATTGATGCAATACTACTGACAAATGTACTGCAGTAGGTGGAATACTGGAATAAATCCACTTGTCTACCACCTCCCTCCTGCTATCCAGGTTGTAACTGAGCCACCCACCTGTCAGTCACACCTGTCCTGTCTTTGTTCACTCAGTCCATTTATCAGTCCCTTACTTAAGTTTGTCCACCTGTCAATGTCACTGTAGAGTTATGTTCTTGTGTATCCTATCCTCTGGACTACCCAAAGCACTTTACAGTTTCACACCTTGGCATACCTGTTCATCTTGACTTCTCTGGGAAGATTTCAGCTATGCTGCACTTACTGCACAAAGCAAAGACTATTTGTATATAAATATCTACCACTGTTTATAGCCAGGTACTCATTCATGCAGGAACTGGAGCAATGTGAAGATAAATTGAAAGAGCTCGTCCAAAGTACAAACTGGCAACAAGAGCTTTCAAACCTGGAATCTCTCGATTGAGTGCAATGCTCTAACCGTTGTCCACCTGTCTCTCTGTCAGACTTTGTGGTGAACATGAGAGTAGTTTTATAAGGCCATTCCTGCATACTTAACAAAGTTGTTGAACTGTAGACACTTTTTGTGATCTCTATTTTTAATATAGACATGATCAGCAATAACTGTTTAATGATGAAGATCTTTTATACTTATTTTACTTTGACGGCCTGTATGTGTCTTTTATTGGGATTCACTTCCCAGATACACAGGTACACTGTAACTGTGTATTCAACTTTGGAACATTGTAAGTGCATCTCCTCCAAGGCGCCAAGGTCCACTCGCCTCTTTCCGTCTTTATTAACTTCCTTGGACCAGAGTTATTTACTTACGGGTATTCGATTTGCATTTCTACTTGTTGGAGAAATATGGAAATGGGGCAAATTGAGTGGTGAGCAACACTCCAGAGGGCGCCATTGTAGATGACTAACCAAAAACTGCCATGGTGATAATTGATAAACCTTACCAGTCAAAATTGGTAAACCTTACACACCTCATGTCAAGGAAGCACTGTCAAGTTGGATAAGTAAAGTAGCCTTGTGAGAAGACAGAGCAATATCTACTATTGCAGTATTTTACAGAAGTTTTTATTTGTCACAACGAGAATGGAATGTTCCATGTTAACAATGATGAAATGCGTCGCCTTAAATGCTGATTCTGTTTTTCACCAAGTAAAATGGCAGATACCGTGACAGGATTTAAAACAAAAATACAACAATTATTACCATTTTTATTCTGCATATACAGTACATGTCCCAGTTATTTTTATTTTTTTGTCATTATTATTAAGCCTTTTCAGTGAGTTCCTATGTATTTTGTTAAATTTACGTGACGGTTTGTTATGCAGTTTGCTTCAATTATTTCAGCTGTATTTGCCATTTATATATATATATATATATATATATGCTGGCCATTGTGGTGCACAGTTCAGTTATATGGATGTTTTAGTAGATTCTGGTTATATTTGTATATTCAAATATGCACTGGAACCTGTTCTACCATCTGTTATAGTGCCAGATGAATCCCTCTGTCTCTCTGTCTATCTGTCTCTCTGTCTCTCTCTCTCTCTCTCTCTCTCTCTCTCTCTCTCTCTCTCTCTCTCTCTCTCTCTCTCTCTCTCTCTCTCTCTCTGTCTCTGTCTCTCTGTCTCTCTCTCTCACTCTCCCTGTCTATCTCCCTGTCTCTCTCCCTGTCTCTCTTCCTGTCTCTCTCCCTGTCTCTCTCCCTGTCTCCCTCTCTGTCCATGCTAGTAGAAGGTATCAGAGCAAACAAGTAGTAGACAATGTGAATACCTCCAGACGTCTCCTGCAGTAGTAACATACCCAGTCAATCACTATAATTGTTCTTCCATTCTCTATGACATTTAGATCATGCTCTATTTCACACGCACATCAGCTGAAGTTATGTAAAGAGTCTTTATGAAATGCAGTGTGCATTTAGTTCAGGCGGCTGTTCACCATTATGAATAGAACATCTAGTAATGTGGTAATTTAATGGTCAAAATACATCACACAGGCACTTCTCAATAGAATTATGTTCTGACAAGCAGAATAATTGGTTGCTGTGTGTTTATGCGGTGATTTTCTCAATGTTTTATCTTATCTGGCTCCACTTTGGCAAATGGATAAAGAGGAATGTTGTGTATGTTTGCAGTGTGTAGACACTTAGCCAAGTAGAGTGGCCTTGTCATTAGCAATGTCAACTCATGTCTGGTGACAGATTCCCTTCTCCAGTTACATATTATCCCACAGAGTTATGCATGTGTGATTTATTATGGCAGTTGTATGCAAGGTAAGATGTACTCATGTACATGTACATAACAATGTCCTTGATAATTCAGTATCATTTAAACAAAAATTAGCTCTCCTTTGGAAAGTAAATTTTTTCTGTTGCTCTTCTCCTTTAAAATCATCTGAAATTTATAGCGACTTCTTACCAAAAAATTAAACACAACTTAATTTTTCAGTGATATTGACTGTATTTCAATTTGTATTCCAAACCTTGCTATTGCATGCATTGAAATAAAATTGTAGCAATAAAAATGCCTATATGCTGTCTGTTCATGTGTGAAATTTTTTTATGATAACTCAAAAACTAAAAGTTCAGTAGGCTTCCAAAACAAACCATGAATCCACAATCTACAGTGACATGCGGATTGTGCTAAGACGCTATGTTGTTACGCTGGCGTCTCGTGCCTCGCTGCACGTTCTGATTAAGCCAAAGAACAAAGCGTAAATCATGCTTCTTCACAGATCTCGCGCCATGTCAATATTAGTCCTATTCAGTCACAATAAAGTTTTAATTGAAACTAGCTGAGTTACCCGGCATTGCCTGGGGAAAAAGGCAGTCATATGTACCAGATACCCCAAAGTCATCCCAAATCTTTCCAGCCTACCCACATTAATAAATTATAACTGGTCACTGGCCTAGTTGTTAGGACAACCTTTTGCTAGAAATCGCACATGCTCACCCGTCTAACTAATGTAACCAGCAATAGGCAGAGGGCGGATGCTGGGTTGAAATTTCAGCCTGATACATGCAAAACTATTGGAGATGTGGGTGCACAAACAAACAGAGAACGAACTGTTTTATAATATAGAAGATATGTCGTATTTTTGGTTATCCAATATAACTTTTGACACTCACTTTTTATAATATACTAACTTGACAAGTGAAAATTTCAACACTAAATGACACATAGCTCCATCTGTACGAAATATGTGAAAGAGGGTGCTACTTGTAAGCATGCGGACGTGACCAGTGACAGGTAGACCTGGTGCATGTTAAGCGCTGAGGATTTCCAAATGTCAATAACTTAAAAATTATTCAAAATTTCTGCATACATCCAGCGACATTTGTAGATGGCATAATTATCTTTACGATGATACAGAAAAACATTAAATTCCGTGGCTGGAACTCCACGTACAGCCTTTTGAAATATTGAGCCCCCCTAGTTCTCCACCCCCGGCCGAATTTCTAAAATGTCTAAATCTATGAACCATCTCAAGGGGCCCGCTAGATCACATGCAATATTTCAGCCCGATACATACAAAACTGATGGAGATGTGGGGGCACATACAAACAGAGAACGAACTGTTTTATAATATAGAAGAAACGGTGTTCGTCCAATCAGTGATAAGCACTAATCTGAATGAAGACAAATATGTCAGCCACATACGCATATAACATAAGCCTAAGTGTAGCTGTCATCTTTTGCTATTTCATGTCAGATCGACTTGTGCTTCTTCACGAAACAAACTCATGTTGTTTCATGAAGATTACATTTAATTTGTGACCACGCCGACAATTAAAAGGTGAAAGGTGTGCAAATTTTCCCCGACTATTGACGCTTAGCGTGGCTTCGGTAGTTCATTACCGCTCGCTATGCGTGCCGTCAGTTCAGTTGCTAATGTTTTATTTGACACGTATGTCTCATACTTCGGCATATTGTGCTTCCTAATTGCAAACAAATATGATCTACACAAGAAATAATATTGTATTGATAACTTGCAGCGAATAATTTTATTATTGCTTATCGTTAAAGGTGGATCTCCCCATCACAATAAAATAGGCTGATCCACACAGCCTTCGCAATGGATGCTAGTACAAGTTGATCTTTGGTGTGAGGGGTGCGCAATGCCTGTCGTTAACTGACATTTTGCTAAATGTTCTTTATATTTTCGCTGTTTGTTATTCCATTTTACATGGAGATGTTTTAAGTATACTGTAACATGTATATGTTAAAAACAATTAAGGAATTACGAAATATAGTAAATAAAAGGAATGTTAGCACATGGCGCTGCTACGCCTGTGTCCGACCTGCAAGATGTTGTCGTGTTGTTGCTATTTAAGCCGACTTTCAACCTGCGCTTACGATCTACGGATATGTATGGAAAATTATATTTAGTATAAATATTTTATGGCAGGACAAGATCGACGTAGGCCAAGATCGACAATGACATAATTAAATTAATTTTGATCACATATTTTGGTTGTTCCTTTTGCTATGTTACCAAATATTATTTAAATGTACAATAATATATTTTAAAACGAATTTACAAAGAAACAGTGTTTGTGTTGAACATGCAATTACAAATAGTTCAATTTAATATTATTTTATAAATAAAAACAATTGTATTTATACAAAGTAGCTATATTTGTTACAGAAGTTAACTCTGTAATAAAGGTACATTAGAAACTATACCGTTATTATGTTGTAATGGTTGTTCTGATTTCAGATCCACTAAAGTGCAAAAAAAATTAGTTTTGAAATTTTTTTCCTGACTCCAAGCGATCAGGGAAAGGAAAACCAGTCACAAAACGTCAGATAAAAACTAAACAACATGACATAACTTAATGAAACATGTTTCATTGTCCAAATATCAAATTTATCTTCCATTTTTCATATTTTTATTTCCATAAGTTATTTGTTTTCAATTTTGTGCTTGTCTCTTGCCAGGTGCCAAACTGCCAAAACAATATATTTCCTCATTTTCAAAATGAGATCTCGAAAAGTATCGTTCACGGGTGTTATCATAAAAATGTCATTTTTGACATAATACATCTTTTTTATTAATAGCTTCAATCTAATAATATTACACATGCCCAAGGACACTAATGTATACTATAAGTATACACAATGTTAGGATACTTATAGTATACAAATTTAAATATAAAAATAGTGTCATTGGACATGTGTAATATTATTAGATTGATGCTATTAATTTTAAAAAAGTTGTATTATGTCAAAAATTGCATTTTTATAATAACATCCGTGCCCGATCCTATACAACTTGTTAGCATTTCTACTCTAAATCCTCAAAGATTCCTTGCTCTAATGATGACTTTTGCATATTCCTATTCAGGATATCATGCTTACAGAATCTTGTTTCTTGTGCCTCATAACTTAGGTCTTTGAGGATTTAAACACTTTGCAGAAGTTTTTTTATTGTGTTAATTGTGTATACTTCAAGTTAAGCAGTATTAATCAGCAAGTGCATGGTCGTTTTTCTAAGTTAGCTGTATCATAATTCAGGTATCATAGCAATGATAAATCAATATTGACACTCCTATTTCGACTGTTGGTAGTTTGTATCTAACATACGTTTTAAAGTAATAAACAATGATTTATGCAGCAATAATCTAGTTAGTGTCACACACATTTTTAGTTTTTATATTATAACAATTTGATTAATAGTAGGTTCTTTAATACATTTTCATATGCTCAGCATCTGGTTAATGGTGAAGTTTTAGTACATATTTTGAGTTGGTTGTATTAAAGACACCTTCATTGTTCACTACATCAAGTCTAATTACACTCTGTACCATAATACAAACACTATGCAAATATCAACTTTTGTTACATACTTCTGCACACATGAGATTATGTTAGATTATATGAGATTATGCGTCAGTGTCAGTTTTGTTTCTTTCACAGGTGGACATAACATACACAGTGAAGATACTGGACGTGAATGATAACTCGCCCATCTTCATCAATGTGCCTTACTCCACTGTTGTGGCAGAAGTGAGTAACGTTTTATAAAGACATGTCTTTAGAGGAGTAGATATCATTGGGACAGTGCAATATATCTGTTGTGGCCTGGTTACCGCTGTTTGTTTGGGATTTTCCAGTGTCCCTTGTAGACAGGTTCTCTTTATGGACAGTTGTTAGCTAAGGCAGGTTTCACTCTACATACGTCGGTTTGAAACAAGATTTTTGTAATGTAATTATCCTCCTGAAGTAAGAACATGTTACAATTGCACAAATGAAATAGAAAATGTACACAGCAAACATTGATCCAATGTTTACTTGTATGAATGACCAGAATAATGTATATATTTACCTAATAATGCTAATGTAACATATAAGACTGCCTGAATACTTTAACAAATAATGCACATAAGAATACATAGTATAAGAGAATAAGTGACAACTGAATAACACTGTACATTTGTGTGACTTATCCAGCATTAGTACAAACTAGCATTATACTGGAGTGCATAGCTTGATGAAACAATTTTCAATCTTATAGCATCTATAATCACCAGTGTGCCTTACACATCGAAGGAGTGAGTCACATGATCATCTTACGTATAAATCTGTGACTTACTCAGTGTCCATATTTGTAAATTTTGTACCACGCTTTTAAGTGTTATAATATTGTCATATTCGTTCTGTCAGAATGCCCATGTTGGAATGGAGGTGTTCACGGGTATCCATGTGACAGACAGGGACAGCGGTGTCAACGCTGTCATCCAACTGTCCTGCTACGTCCCTGAGGAAGACCGAGAGGTGAGACAATGTCCTGTAGAAAGACAGTCTAACAGATTGTGTCATTGATGTCTTCAGTTGTTCAGATCAGCCAACATAGATGCAGCACGTTTGTGGTTTATACTGGTAATGAGAAGAATTCGCAACATGAGATTATAAACCTCTTAAATATTTGAGCATTTTTATATCTTCCTCAAAATAACCTTCCAGTGAAATGTAAGTGAACTTTCTTCCTGTGCAGACATTAATTGTAGTCCTTCTTCACCTGGACTTGTTTTACATACCAGTATTTTACTTGCGGTAATTTCTAGAACAAATTTCTTTATCTGTTGGTGGATCATATGTAAAACACATGCATACTCATGGACACACACACACGTGCGTACACACAAACTCATGCATGCAATTTGATCCGTTTGACCATTCCCTAATAAACAAAATTAAGTGATCAGTCAACGCAGTACACGTTATCGCAGTGAAATTAGGGTACATGGTTCTGGAACTTGTGGTGAATATCTATAGACATGTCTACACTACACCAGACACTAGCACTGATAGGCTGCAAACCATAGCCCACTTGCACTGCATAGCACAGTGGTGTATAGATAGGCCCTGACACCAGGACAAGGTTCCGCAGTGACTGGATATAGTAGTGCTGTGGCGTCCACACACAGTGGCTAAGTTACTGGACACCTGGCACCTGATCCCAGAACTGAGAGACCTTAGCCACAGTACACACATAAAATATGGTTTGACAACATTACATGGAACAGATCACTGTGTAAATTCTAGTGCATGTGATTCTGAGGTCGTACCCAATTTTAATGGTGTCTTGTACCCTGAAATAATACATGCACAGGGCATAGTTTGCTTACTATATGTACAGCACTTATGTCTGATTTATTGTGTCTCAAGTCAGTGATGGAAGGTGCCTCTGTATAAACGTGCATGATTGTAATAAAATAAAAACAAAGTGTGCTGTTTTCTTGTTTCAGTGCATTGTAAGTGCAGTATTATCTTACAGAATAATAAAATTTTGAATTGGATTCAATTGGAACATTAATAGTATTTAGTCACATGGATAAATAAGTTGACTAAGAGTAGATAAAACTGATGTTTAAATAAAAACAAAATGTGTTTGAATATATATATATATATATAAATGTGTGTGTGTGTGTGTGTGTGTGTGTGTGTGTGTGTGTGTGTGTGTGTGTGTGTGTGTGTGTGTGTGTGTGTGTGTGTGTGTGTGTGTGTCAGCATAATGAATATATTTAAAATAAAAATTATTAGCTATATGGCACACATGCCTGTTACAATACATGAAAGTATTGAAATATTAAACTATTCAACTTACCCTCTCTGGGTAATTCAGTTACACTGTTAATGTTGGTTTTTCGGTATCATTTCACTTGACAGTAGCATTAACCCTTGACGTATTTTGTATTTCAAATCATGTTGACATCTGCAGAAATCAGTTGTATCAATTGACCTAACTGTTCCTAGGCGAGTGCAGCCTGTGATACATTCAAGGTGAACCAGCAGCGTGTCTCTGATGGTGTCTACACTGGTAGTATTGCCCTTCGACACAGCATCCAATACTCGACCAAGTCCAAATACATCCTTACTCTGCGGGCAATGGTATGTGCCAATCTTTCATGAAAAACAGATCATAAGTGTGTGAACATTTTCAGAGACTATTTAAATATACAAAATATACATACGTAAATGATTTAGATGTCACTGGTGGTAACATTTTCATGTTTGTGTCATTTGAATGATTGTCTATTATATTTTTGGTTTGTATGCTAGAGTTGGAAAAATAATATATATATGTTGGGGAGTTGTTTGGTTGTTCCAAATGTTGTTGATGTGTTCACATCAAGTTTACCAGAATAACAGTAGTTTGTAGAGATTACGTGTTAAAACATTACGTTTGTTTTGTTTTCCTATCATGATGCCACAGGGATCTATGTCAGTTAGTTAGTTAGTTAGTTAGTTTAATGTACACACATATTAACTTGTACTAATTATATCTGTTCTAACATCCTGACCACTCAGATGTGTTTTAATGAATGAAAATAAAAAAACAAATACAATTTTGATATCTTTATATGAGCATCAACTTTGTTATTCAATAGATGTGCAAGAGGTTGTCAGCAATTTGCAGTCCTTTGGGCAATATTAATTTGTAGGACTCGAGCATTAAATTAATTACATGATGGACATATTATTTGCACCCAGATAATTATGCATATAATGCAGTTAATGTAAGCATGATCTAGAGATACCCTGAACCATTCCAGTTAAACAGATAATGATCAAATATATTTCCAAACAGTGGTTCTTTATAGAACATGTGGCAGTGAATATGTTAGAATGGATGACACAAGAACCACTAACTATTCCTGTTATATAAAACATAAATTTTTTGGTAAGTTTCTGTAATCAAGAAAATTACACTTGAACAGCCGTATGAGGCACTCATTGTCCAGACAATGTGTGACAGAAAACAGTGTTATGACACGCATGCACGCACACACGCAGGCATGCACACTCGCTCGCACACACACAATATGTACAGAACACTCTGGGGAGTTACCAAGAATTTATTGTGAGTTTGTTTTACCTTTGATTTAATATGTGTATGAGCTGAACACTGGGAAATTACCCAGAATGGTAAGTCTGTTCATCTGTTGTAATATGTGTGTGTCATTGTTAACCCTTGCAGGACCAGGGCAGTACCCCGAGGCAGACAGTGGTGAATGTAGTGATTCAAGTGAGAGACATACAGGATGACCCTCCTGAGTTCCTCTACACCCCCCTGTCACTCGTCATTTACGAGAATGTCCAAGTAGTAAGTACAAACTGAGATTTCAAAGCAGTCACATGGGAAAATTGTCTGTAACTCATTTGTGTGGATTTATAAAGTATTCTTTGGTGACAACACCATGTATATGTGTAAGTTTAAGAAACGTAGGGATTTTGTATAAACAAGTAAGGTGCCAGTGTTGTAGTATGTGTTGAGACTAGAAGTGCTGATGGTGTGGTGACCTTTGACCAGGGTTCCTCTGTGGGGGAGTTGAACGCCAGGGACAAGGATGTTGGCAGTCCCAACCCACTGCAACTGAACATTGTATCTGGTGAGTGGGATCATGGTAGTGTTATCTAGCGAGAACAAATCTTCTTAACAAACACACATTCCTCACATCAAGAAATCTACCATAATTGTTTTGTATAGTACCCCGCCAAATATAATATTGTTACTTGATGCCACAGCTTTTTACCATCATTCCCAATTCTTCACTTTTGATAGTCCGCAAGAAGACAAATGCACAGGTGAAACAGTAAACATTGCATAAACAGAATGCACCTTTACTCACAGTAAGTGTTACAACGTAGAGGAAACCTCAGCAAGTTGATGTAACTATGTAACGGTCTTCAAGAGTACCAGCTTATTGTAACTTGTAGCAATGGATCTTATTGTAACTTGTAGCAATGGATCTTATTGTAACTTGTAGCAATGGATCTTATTGTAACCTGTAGCAATGGATCTTATTGTAACTTGTAGCAATGGATCTTATTGTAACTTGTAGCAATGGCTCTTATTGTAACTTGTAGCAATGGCTCTTATTGTAACTTGTAGCAATGGATCTTATTGTAACTTGTAGCAATGGATCTTACTGTAACTTGTAGCAATGGATCTTATTGTAACTTGTAGCAATGGATCTTATTGTAACTTGTAGCAATGGATCTTATTGTAACTTGTAGCAATGTATCTTATTGTAACTTGTAGCAATTGATCTTATTGTAACTTGTAGCAATGGATCTTATTGTAACTTGTAGCAATGGATCTTCCTGCCATATTTATAGAACAATTTGTTACTCATTTCTGTATGATCGAGCTGCATGGCACAATATCTTGTAGAATTCCATATTCAATCGAAGAATTATTTTTACAATATATACTATATTTAAGCAAAAAGGAAGCAAAAAAGAGTACTGTATTACTAGGACATTTGTCCAGCTGCAATGTTTCCATGTACTGTCAGTCATGACAAGTTTTATATTGGAGGTTTATGTGTGATTAATTCCATCATTCTGCCAAGTTTTGGGATATAGGAAACAATTGCAGGTGGGAATTAAGTTTAGAAAAAAATCAAATTTATTCTAAAGCTTTACTCTTGCTTTACTGCAGTTGAGCCAGTCAGTAGAATGCTTGTTTTATGCTTCAGATCCTCGTGGATTATTCTCTCTGGGAGAGAGTGTACAGAGAAGTGATGGTGTTGTGACAACTGTCATCAAGTCCAAGGGTGAGATTGACAGGGAACAGATTGGATCCAACTATGAGTTCACTGTTGAGGTAAACCAGTTATTTGTTTACAGTTCTTTTATTCACTTTTTATGTATCTTGTGATTCATTCTTTGTTCTGTAGTAATTACGCCCAGTGTTGCCCCTATTTTATGATTTCCTTCACTGTCGAGATCCCACTCTTGTCTACATGTTTTGATGTCATAAAATAATGATTTCATATTATTCTTGTCCCATTCTCAGCATTCCTGTGTAACTTATTCCCATATGGTTATGTAACTTATCACAGCACGCCTATGTCATTTGTCCCAGCATGCCCATGTTACATATTCCAGCTGTCTATATAACCGTATGTCATATGATGCCTGACCTTATTCCCATATGGTTATGTAACTTATCACAGCACGCCTATGTCATTTGTCCCGGCATGCCCATGTTACATATTCCAGCTGTCTATATAACCGTATGTCATATGATGCCTGACCTTATTCCCATATGGTTATGTAACTTATCACAGCACGCCTATGTCATTTGTCCCAGCATGCCCGTGTTACATATTCCAGCTGTCTATATAACCGTATGTCATATGATGCCTGACCTTATTCCCATATGGTTATGTAACTTATCACAGCACGCCTATGTCATTTGTCCCGGCATGCCCGTGTTACATATTCCAGCTGTCTATATAACCGTATGTCATATGATGCCTGACCTTATTCCCATATGGTTATGTAACTTATCACAGCACGCCTATGTCATTTGTCCCGGCATGCCCATGTTACATATTCCAGCTGTCTATATAACCGTATGTCATATGATGCCTGACCTTATTCCCATATGGTTATGTAACTTATCACAGCACGCCTATGTCATTTGTCCCGGCATGCCCATGTTACATATTCCAGCTGTCTATATAACCGTATGTCATATGATGCCTGACCTATCCTGGCGTTTCTGTGTGCATATAACAACATACCTGTTAATGTGCATTTAGCAACTATCCATTCTCTGTGACATTTTTACTGTTCTTTTTGAAAATAAAACTTATATTTGTTCAATGAAGGAAAGTACTCTGGACATCAGATCATGGTGAAATTGAAATAAAACAGCCTTTAAATAAACTGGTCCCACCAAATCAGCTGTAGCTTATTTGCATTTGACTTAACGTTATCTTGCAGGCGGTGGAGGTGATTGAAGGGAGGCCGAGCACATTGAGTGATCACAAAGTGAACACAACAGTCAAAGTGCTGGTGAGAGACGAGAACGATCAGTCTCCGACATTCAACAAACAAGTTTACGACATCACCATAGACGAGGAGCTCGCCAGGGGGAGATCATTACCCGACCTTGACATCATCGTCAAGGACAATGACCTTGTAAGTCCAGCTGCTTTGGTTACAACAGTAGAATTATTTGTTTTATTTTGTTCCTTTTTACTTTATTAACTAACTGCGATTTAAAAGTGAGTTGTACTTTTACGTTACACTCGAGTCTTTACATGTTGGATAACAAGGTGATGAAAAAAGTAAAGTAACCAGTTATAGTTAATGCTGTGAACAAGTTATAGTTAATGCTGTGAACAAGTTATAGTTAATGCTGTGAACAAGTTATAGTTAATGCTGTGAACAAGCTTGTGAGGATAGATTACTTTGATAGGAAACGAAAGACTGTTATGATGTTTACTTATGTATTCAATACAATTGTATCTATATGTTTTTATATTGTCTAAAGTCACAGTTTGTTTCTTTCTGTTATTGCCTATATCTGATCTCTCACAGGTTCAGAACGCATACTTTGAGCTGCGAATATTGAACGAAGAAGCACGGAAGATATTTTCTGTGTCACCCACAAATGGCACACGTTCAGCAGCAGTGAGCATAGTTGTGCAGGAACCCCGTTTCCTTGACTATGAGCAGCCCCAGTACAGAAACAGGGTGATTGAGGTACGTTGCTCGATATAAAATCTAATTTAGTCACAGCATGCCAGGATGTGAACAATTAACCATTTCAGTACGCACTGTCTGTGACGCTTCAGTATGACAGGCCGGTTATTTGGCATTGACGATGTCTGCTATTCAAATCGTTTTTACTCATAATTATCCACTGTGTGGAGCCACTTGTTGTGTATGGTTGTCATGGCGAATAAATTACCTATTCAGCAGTGGTCATCGTGGATTATCGCTTAATAATAGTTTAAGGAGATTTTCACGATTTTTAATGATGGATTATCAAAATCTGTGGTGGCCACAATGGTGGACAACATTACTTCAACTAGCGATTTACCACAGTATGTTTTGGACAGATTATTTGATAATTTTAGCGAAAAATCTTTGTCAGATGATGACGATCGACACAATAATGATGTCGGCGAACTTAGTGCTGTGTTCAGCAACTGCAAAAACGTTGAAATCTTGGTGGCCATCTTGGATTGCTGGTTACCATGACGACGGAATATAAAATGATATGGCTCATTTTACTCTCTGATTATCATACTTTCCAAAAATATATAACATTCCTATTCATAAATGCATTTTTGTTGCTCAAATCTTGACTTGCAGTGAGGTAGTCCATTGTCTTGCATATTCACTGGGAATGCAGTATTCAGTGGGCACAGCTGGTCAGGGCTGTAGTACTGAAATGGTTAAGATGTTGTATAGAAGTACAAAGTAACAAAATATAATAACGCAGAGTGATAAACTTCAGGTATGGAGAGAACATAAAAACTTCCCAGAGAGCCATTTTTAAAATATCATATTCTATGTAAATTGAGTTTGTTTATGCTTCAATGTTGAGAGCCATGTTCTATGGGTAAGAGTGCCAGACTATTGATTGAGGGTTCCGGGGTTCACCTCCTACATTTTTGAAATTTGGGTAATTTCATTCACCCCCGGTTTGCCTGTATCTTTTGGAAGTGACACTAATAGCCATTGATCCCTTCTCTCTATCATCTGCAAGGTAAATGTGTAACTTGTCGTAGACTCACTATCATTAAACAATCTATCATAGAAAACACAAAACTCTCAGCAGGCCGTTTGCCAGAAATAATTGTTTGCCAGTCTTGAATTGATCAAAATTGTGCCTTTTAGCATGTGAATGGCCTGTGTGGCAGCCATTCACATCAATCACAGCCGTTATTGGCCGGATTACTTTTTTCAATAACAAACCAGTGTCATTTAAGCCATTTATTTAATTAATACTGATTCATTTGATTTGTTTCACTACCAGTTATGCCAATAATAGTCATAATTGTTGGCCTCCAGACAGACTATTAGTCAATCTAATGACCAGCTGGCCCCCTCTAATTTTCTTATCAGTTGTAATTACCAGTCATCTGCCAGTCTTGAAGTCTCTGGCTAAGCCTTCTGGCTCTCAGCATGCTGAGGTTAACAGAATAAAACAGAAGAAGACTATGAAGCTGACCTGTGCCTCTGTTGTAGCTGATGGCGATAGAGACTCGGACTCCGGAGCAGCACTCGAACAGGGCAACGGTAAACATCCACCTGAGAGACATCAATGACAACAGTCCCACGTTCGCCCAGACGTCCTATACAACCTCCGTGATGGAGAACAGACCGGTCGGCTACCTCATCCGCACCATCACAGTAAGTGTCACTGTCAACACTCGCCACTCACACACACTCTAGCTGTGTGTCATCTTCTTATCTACATATCTACCTCTCCTTGACTTCCTGCTGTTCCCTACTCCTGCTCTCTCTCCCCCTGTTCTCCACCCCCTGCACTACCCTCTCTCCATCCCCATGCTCTCCCACCCTCCTTTTTACCCCCTCTTACATCTCCCACGTAATATCTCACTCTCTCCCTCCAACCTCTCTGTTTAGCCATACCATTTCTCTCTCACTCTCCTCTCTTCCCCTATCTCTCCCACCCTATCCATTTTTCGTCTCCCCTATCCCCATTTTTCTCTCCCCCTGTTGGATTGTACATGGTCCACACTAGTGTTCTGTCTGTAACAAACAACTGTTCCACTCTCCGTGTTACCTCAGTACACAGTTACTACCAGAATGAAGTATATGTGTTACCTCAGTACACAGTTACTACCAGAATGAAGTATATGTGTTACCTCAGTACACAGTTACTACCAGAATGAAGTATATGTGTTACCTCAGTACACAGTTACTACCAGAATGAAGTATATGTGTTACCTCAGTACACAGTTACTACCAGAATGAAGTATATGTGTTACCTCAGTACACAGTTACTACCAGAATGAAGTATATGTGTTACCTCAGTACACAGTTACTACCAGAATGAAGTATATGTGTTACCTCAGTACACAGTTACTACCAGAATGAAGTATATGTGTTACCTCAGTACACAGTTACTACCAGAATGAAGTATATGTGTTACCTCAGTACACAGTTACTACCAGAATGAAGTATATGTGTTACCTCAGTACACAGTTACTACCAGAATGAAGTATATGTGTTACCTCAGTACACAGTTACTACCAGAATGAAGTATATGTGTTACCTCAGTACACAGTTACTACCAGAATGAAGTATATGTGTTACCTCAGTGCACAGTTACTACCAGAATGAAGTATATGTGTGTCAGTACACAGTTACTACCAGAATGCACAGTTACTACCAGAATGAAGTATATGTGTTACCTCAGTACACAGTTACTACCAGAATGAAGTATATGTGTTACCTCAGTACACAGTTACTACCAGTTAATGAAGTATATGTGTTACCTGTATATGTGTTACCTCAGTACACAGTTACTACCAGAATGAAGTATATGTGTTACCTCAGTACACAGTTACTACCAGAATGAAGTATATGTGTTACCTCAGTGCACAGTTACTACCAGAATGAAGTATATGTGTTACCTCAGTGCACAGTTACTACCAGAATGAAGTATATGTGTTACCTCAGTACACAGTTACTACCAGAATGAAGTATATGTGTTACCTCAGTACACAGTTACTACCAGAATGAAGTATATGTGTTACCTCATGTACACAGTTACTACCAGAATGAAGTATATGTGTTACCTCATGTACACAGTTACTACCAGAATGAAGTATATGTGTTACCTCAGTACACAGTTACTACCAGAATGAAGTATATGTGTTACCTCAGTACACAGTTACTACCAGAATGAAGTATATGTGTTACCTCAGTGCACAGTTACTACCAGAATGAAGTATATGTGTTACCTCAGTACACAGTTACTACCAGAATGAAGTATATGTGTTACCTCAGTACACAGTTACTACCAGAATGAAGTATATGTGTTACCTCAGTACACAGTTACTACCAGAATGAAGTATATGTGTTACCTCAGTGCACAGTTACTACCAGAATGAAGTATATGTGTTACCTCATGTACACAGTTACTACCAGAATGAAGTATATGTGTTACCTCAGTACACAGTTACTACCAGAATGAAGTATATGTGTTACCTCAGTACACAGTTACTACCAGAATGAAGTATATGTGTTACCTCAGTGCACAGTTACTACCAGAATGAAGTATATGTGTTACCTCAGTGCACAGTTACTACCAGAATGAAGTATATGTGTTACCTCAGTACACAGTTACTACCAGAATGAAGTATATGTGTTACCTCAGTACACAGTTACTACCAGAATGAAGTATATGTGTTACCTCAGTGCACAGTTACTACCAGAATGAAGTATATGTGAACACTTTTTTCTCCACTTATTTAGCTGTGAAAGGAATATAATGGGGTGATAACATAGCACCGTACTCATGAGCAGTAGTGACTACAACAGCAGAACAATGGAACAGCGATAAGTTGAAACAGTCGCCTTGTAGAACAGTATATTGTATTGGACAAATGCAGTGGCATAGATCTTCATAGACAGAATATTATTGGTCTCTTATTGCAGTGTGTTTTTATGTATGGCTCTAACAAATAAACTTGTAATTTCAATTTATTTGTTTTGTTTTCTAACATTGTTCTGTCTGTGCCTGTCTTGTTCTGTGGTCATGTTTTGTGACCAAGTTGTTAACGTTGGTTTCCCCAGGCCACCGACTCTGACAGTGGAGTGTTTAAACAAATCACATATTCACTGGTGGGAACATTCAGCGAAAAGTGAGTATTTAGCCGTGAATATAATGTTGCTTTATCAGTGGTAGACTGTAAAACATATTTCCAATCTCCAAATCAATTTTGATTTTAATGGGATTATTTTAGTTCTATAAGAACCTATCATTCTTGTCCTTGGAGCGATTACCATCATCGACAGCAATGATTGTTTTAGGAATGTGTTCCGTTATTGATTTAGCTAGCAAAAGCGTATGACATCAATGAAGCTAATTACTATGAAGATGAAACAATGTTTCTTCCTTTTCTCTGAATACATATTACTGCAAATATTTCATTTCAACTGTATCTCAAAACTATTCAAATCTGGAGATGTCTCACAGGCGATGTTCTGTATCAACTATCATCATTTTGTTTAATTTATTATGTCTTCAAATGTCCTCATTGATCCATTGTAGGTTTAACGTTGACTCAAAACGTGGGATAATAACCCTTGCTGAGAAGCTAGACTACGAATCAGAGAAGGTGATCTCCCTGATGTTCACGGCCACAGATGGCGGGGGGGAGACTAACAGCGTGCCATTCAAAGTGAATGTGCTGGACTACAATGACCAGGGCCCAGTGTTTGACGCTGACCACTACCAGACATTTGTGGACGAGTCGAGCACACAGATGTCACCCAACACCACCATCCATGTAGGTATAGGGTGTGGGCAGGGAGTATGGAATGGGGGTGGTGGCAGGCTTGGGGTTGTAGACTTTGGCAGTTTTTAGAATTGTTATTACATTATTATGTATATAATTATTGATATTTTATATAAAAAAAAATTTGAATTATATATTTTATCTAAAGCTATATAACTCATGAAAATGTTCCTCAAGTTGGAAGAAATGAAATAACACAGTTTTCTTAGTAAACAGCTAGACATTTTTGAAGGCAGTTGAAACGTCGATTGTGAATCAAACATTTCTAGTTGTATATTAAGCGACATAACTGTGGATGTAGGAGAACGTGTGATCATAATGGTTCTTTACAAGGTGTGTATAAACATGACATAACTGTGGATGTAGGAGAACGTGTGATCATAATGGTTCTTTACAAGGTGTGTATAAACATGACATAACTGTGGATGTAGGAGAACGTGTGATCATAATGGTTCTTTACAAGGTGTGTATAAACATGATATAACTGTGGATGTAGGACAGCATGTGATTATAATGGTCCTTTACAAGGTGTGTATAAACATGGCATAACTGTGGATGTAGGACAACATGTGATCATAATGCTTCTTTACAAGGTGTGTATAAACATGGCATAACTGTGGATGTAGGAGAACGTGTGATCATAATGGTTCTTTACAAGGTGTGTATAAACATGACATAACTGTGGATGTAGGAGAACGTGTGATCATAATGGTTCTTTACAAGGTGTGTATAAACATGATATAACTGTGGATGTAGGACAGCATGTGATTATAATGGTCCTTTACAAGGTGTGTATAAACATGGCATAACTGTGGATGTAGGACAACATGTGATCATAATGCTTCTTTACAAGGTGTGTATAAACATGGCATAACTGTGGATGTAGGAGAACGTGTGATCATAATGGTTCTTTACAAGGTGTGTATAAACATGATATAACTGTGGATGTAGGAGAACGTGTAATCATAATGGTTCTTTACAAGGTGTGTATAAACATGACATAACTGTGGATGTAGGAGAACGTGTGATTATAATGGTTCTTTACAAGGTGTGTATAAACATGACATAACTGTGTATGTAGGAGAGCGTGTGATTATAATGGTTCTTTACAAGGTGTGTATAAACATGACATAACTGTGTATGTAGGAGAGCGTGTGATTATAATGGTTCTTTACAAGGTGTGTATAAACATGGCATAACTGTGGATGTAGGAGAACGTGTGATCATAATGGTTCTTTACAAGGTGTGTATAAACATGGCATAACTGTGGATGTAGGAGAACGTGTGATCATAATGGTTCTTTACAAGGTGTGTAAAAACATGACATAACTGTGTATGTAGGAGAGCGTGTGATTATAATGGTTCTTTACAAGGTGTGTATAAACATGGCATAACTGTGGATGTAGGAGAGCGTGTGATTATAATGGTTCTTTACAAGGTGTGTATAAACATGGCATAACTGTGGATGTAGGAGAACGTGTGATCATAATGGTTCTTTACAAGGTGTGTATAAACATGACATAACTGTGGATGTAGGAGAGCGTGTGATCATAATGGTTCTTTACAAGGTGTGTATAAACATGACATAACTGTGTATGTAGAAGAGCATGTGATCATAATGGTTCTTTACAAGGTGTGCATAAACATGACATAACTGTGTATGTAGGAGAGCATGTGATTATAATGGTTCCCTACAAGGTGTGTATAAACATGACACAACTGTGTATGTAGGAGAGCATGTGATTATAATGGTTCTTTACAAGGTGTGTATAAACATGACATAACTGTGTATGTAGAAGAGCGTGTGATTATAATGGTTCTTTACAAGGTGTGTATAAACATGGCATAACTGTGGATGTAGGAGAACGTGTGATCATAATGGTTCTTTACAAGGTGTGTATAAACATGACATAACTGTGGATGTAGGAGAGCGTGTGATCATAATGGTTCTTTACAAGGTGTGTATAAACATGACATAACTGTGTATGTAGAAGAGCATGTGATCATAATGGTTCTTTACAAGGTGTGCATAAACATGACATAACTGTGTATGTAGGAGAGCATGTGATTATAATGGTTCTCTACAAGGTGTGTATAAACATGACATAACTGTGTATGTAGGAGAGCATGTGATTATAATGGTTCTTTACAAGGTGTGTATAAACATGACATAACTGTGGATGTAGGAGAGCATGTGATTATGATGGTTCTTTACAAGGTGTGTATAAACATGACATAACTGTGTATGTAGGAGAGCATGTGATCATAATGGTTCTTTACAAGGTGTGTATAAACATGGCATAACTGTGGATGTAGGAGAATGTGTGATTATAATGGTCCTTTACAAGGTGTGTATAAACATGACATAATTGTGTATGTAGGTGAGCATGTGATTATAATGGTTCTTTACAAGGTGCGTATCAACATGACATAACTGTGTATGTAGGAGAGCATGTGATTATAATGGTTCTTTACAAGGTGTGTATAAACATGACATAACTGTGTATGTAGGAGCGCGTGTGATTATAATGGTTCTTTACAAGGTGTGTATAAACATGACATAACTGTGTATGTAGGAGCGCGTGTGATTATAATGGTTCTTTACAAGGTGTGTATAAACATGGCATAACTGTGGATGTAGGAGAATGTGTGATCATAATGGTTCTTTACAAGGTGTGTATAAACATGACATAACTGTGTATGTAGGTGAGCATGTGATTATAATGGTTCTTTACAAGGTGTGTATCAACATGACATAACTGTGGATGTAGGAGAGCATGTGATTATAATGGTTCTTTACAAGGTGTGTATAAACATGACATAACTGTGTATGTAGGAGAGCATGTGATTATAATGGTTCTTTACAAGGTGTGTATAAACATGACATAACTGTGTATGTAGGAGAGCATGTGATTATAATGGTTCTTTACAAGGTGTGTATAAACATGACATAACTGTGTATGTAGGAGAGCATGTGATTATAATGGTCCTTTACAAGGTGTGTATAAACATGACATAACTGTGGATGTACAAAAGCATGTGATTATAATGGTCCTTTACAAGGTGTGTATCAACATGACATAACTGTGTATGTAGGAGAGCATGTGATTATAATGGTCCTTTACAAGGTGTGTATCAACATGACATAACTATGTATGTAGGAGAGCATGTGATTATAATGGTCCTTTACAAGGTGTGTATAAACACGACATAACTGTGTATGTAGGAGAGCATGTGATTATAATGGTTCTTTACAAGGTGGGTATAAACACGACATAACTGTGGATGTAGGAGAGCGTGTGATTATAATGGTTCTTTACAAGGTGTGTATAAACATGACATAACTGTGGATGTAGGAGAGCATGTGATAATAATGGTTCTTTACAAGGTGTGTATAAACATGGCATAACTGTGGATGTAGGAGAACGTGTGATCATAATGGTTCTTTACAAGGTGTGTATAAACATGGCATAAATGTGGATGTAGGAGAACTTGTGATTATAATGGTCCTTTACAAGGTGTGTATAAACATGACATAACTGTGTATGTAGGAGAGCATGTGATTATAATGGTTCTTTACAAGGTGTGTATAAACACGACATAACTGTGGATGTAGGAGAGCATGTGATAATAATGGTTCTTTACAAGGTGTGTATAAACATGGCATAACTGTGGATGTAGGAGAACGTGTGATCATAATGGTTCTTTACAAGGTGTGTATAAACATGGCATAAATGTGGATGTAGGAGAGCGTGTGATTATAATGGTTCTTTACAAGGTGTGTATAAACATGACATAACTGTGGATGTAGGAGAGCATGTGATAATAATGGTTCTTTACAAGGTGTGTGTAAACATGGCATAACTGTGGATGTAGGAGAACGTGTGATCATAATGGTTCTTTACAAGTTGTGTATAAACATGACATAACTGTGGATGTAGAAGAGCATGTGATTATAATGGTTCTTTACAAGGTGTGTATAAACATGACATAATTGTGGATGTAGAAGAGCATGTGATTATAATGGTTCTTTACAAGGTGTGTATAAACATGACATAACTGTGGATGTTGGAGAGCGTGTGATTATAATGGCCCTTTACAAGGTGTGTATAAACAGGACATAACTGTGTATGTAGGATAGCATGTGATTATATTGGTTCTTTACAAGGTGTGTATAAACATGACATAACTGTGTATGTAGGAGAGCATGTGATCATAATGGTTCTTTACAAGGTGTGTATAAACATGACATAACTGTGTTTGTAGGAGAGCATGTGATTATAATGGTCCTTTACAAGGTGTGTATAAATATGACATAAATGTGGATGTAGGAGAGCATGTGATTATAATGGTTCTTTACAAGGTGGGTATAAACACGACATAACTGTGGATGTAGGAGAGCGTGTGATTATAATGGTTCTTTACAAGGTGTGTATAAACATGACATAACTGTGGATGTAGGAGAGCATGTGATAATAATGGTTCTTTACAAGGTGTGTATAAACATGGCATAACAGTGGATGTAGGAGAACGTGTGATCATAATGGTTCTTTACAAGGTGTGTATAAACATGGCATAAATGTGGATGTAGGAGAACTTGTGATTATAATGGTCCTTTACAAGGTGTGTATAAACATGACATAACTGTGTATGTAGGAGAGCATGTGATTATAATGGTTCTTTACAAGGTGTGTATAAACACGACATAACTGTGGATGTAGGAGAGCATGTGATAATAATGGTTCTTTACAAGGTGTGTATAAACATGGCATAACTGTGGATGTAGGAGAACGTGTGATCATAATGGTTCTTTACAAGGTGTGTATAAACATGGCATAAATGTGGATGTAGGAGAGCGTGTGATTATAATGGTTCTTTACAAGGTGTGTATAAACATGACATAACTGTGGATGTAGGAGAGCATGTGATAATAATGGTTCTTTACAAGGTGTGTGTAAACATGGCATAACTGTGGATGTAGGAGAACGTGTGATCATAATGGTTCTTTACAAGTTGTGTATAAACATGACATAACTGTGGATGTAGAAGAGCATGTGATTATAATGGTTCTTTACAAGGTGTGTATAAACATGACATAACTGTGTTTGTAGGAGAGCATGTGATTATAATGGTCCTTTACAAGGTGTGTATAAATATGACATAAATGTGGATGTAGGAGAGCATGTGATTATAATGGTCCTTTACAAGGTGTGTATAAACATGACATAACTGTAGATGTAGGAGAACGGGTGATCATAATGGTTCTTTACAAGGTGTGTATAAACATGACATAACTGTGTATGTATGAGAGCGTGTGATCCTAATGGTTCTTTACAAGGTGTGTATAAACATGACATAACTGTGTATGTAGGAGAGCGTGTGATCCTAATGGTTCTTTACAAGGTGTGTATAAACATGACATAACTGTGGATGTAGAAGAGCATGTGATTATAATGGTTCTTTACAAGGTGTGTATAAACATGACATAACTGTGGATGTAGAAGAGCATGTGATTATAATGGTTCTTTACAAGGTGTGTATAAACATGACATAACTGTGGATGTAGGAGAGCGTGTGATTATAATGGTCCTTTACAAGGTGTGTATAAACATGACATAACTGTGTATGTAGGAGAGCATGTGATCATAATGGTTCTTTACAAGGTGTGTATAAACATGACATAACTGTGTTTGTAGGAGAGCGTGTGATTATAATGGTCCTTTACAAGGTGTGTATAAACATGACATAACTGTGGATGTAGGAGAGCATGTGATTATAATGGTCCTTTACAAGGTGTGTATAAACATGACATAACTGTGGATGTAGGAGAACGTGTGATCATAATGGTTCTTTACAAGGTGTGTATAAACATGACATAACTGTGTATGTAGGAGAGCGTGTGATCCTAATGGTCCTTTACAAGGTGTGTATAAACATGACATAACTGTGGATGTAGGAGAGCGTGTGATTATAATGGTCCTTTACAAAGTGTGTATAAACATGACATAACTGTGGATGTAGGAGAGCGTGTGATCATAATGGTTCTTTACAAGGTGTGTATAAACATGACATAACTGTGGATGTAGGAGAACGTGTGATCATAATGGTTCTTTACAAGGTGTGTATAAACATGACATAAAGGTGGATGTAGGAGAGCGTGTGATTATAATGGTCCTTTACAAGGTGTGTATAAACATGACATAATTGTGGATGAAGGAGAGCATGTGATTATAATGGTTCTTTAGAAGGTGTGTATAAACATGACATAACTGTGTATGTAGGAGAGCATGTGATTATAATGGTCCTTTACAAGGTGTGTATAAACATGACATAGTTAGTCATGAAATAAAGCTTTTGCTACTATAGGTGATCCTATATTAGTGGGTGTGTAGAGTTAGTGGGATTTTGGTGTTGGTGGGCATGTGTGGATGCATGTGTGTGTGTAGTTGGTGGGCATGTGGGGTTGGTGGATGTGTGCGATTGGTAGGCATGTGTGGTTGTATGGGTGTGTGTAGTTGGTGGGCATGTGGGATTGCATGGGTGTGTGTAGTTGGTGGTCATGTGGGGTTGCATGGGTGTGTATAGTTGGTGGGCATGTGAGGTTGCATGGGTGTGTGTAGTTGGTGGGCATGTGAGGTTGTATGGGTGTGTATAGTTGGTAGGCATGTGGGGTTGCATGGGTGTGTGTAGTTGGTGGGCATGTGGGGTTGGTGGATGTGTGTGATTGGTAGGCATGTGGGGTTGCATGGGTGTGTGTAGTTGGTGGGGTTGCATAGGTGTGTGTAGTTGGTGGGCATGTGGGATTGCATGGGTGTGTGTAGTTGGTGGGCATGTGGGGTTGCATGGGTGTGTATAGTTAGTGGGCATGTGAGGTTGTATGGGTGTGTATAGTTGGTAGGCATGTGGGGTTGCATGGGTGTGTGTAATTGGTGGGCATTTGGGGTTGCATGGGTGTGTATAGTTGGTGGGCATGTGAGGTTGTATGGGTGTGTATAGTTGGTAGGCATGTGGGGTTGCATGGGTGTGTGTAGTTGGTGGGCATGTGGGGTTGCATGGGTGTGTGTAATTGGTGGGCATTTGGGGTTGCATGGGTGTGTATAGTTGGTGGGCATGTGAGGTTGTATGGGTGTGTATAGTTGGTAGGCATGTGGGGTTGCATGGGTGTGTGTAGTTGGTGGGCATGTGGTGTTGGTGGATGTGTGTGATTGGTAGGCATGTGGGGTTGGTGGATGTGTGTGATTGGTAGGCATGTGGGGATGCATGGGTGTGTATAGTTGGTGGGCGTGTGAGGTTGCATGGGTGTATGTAGTTGGTGGGCATGTGAGGTTGTATGGGTGTGTATAGTTGGTAGGCATGTGGGGTTGCATGGGTGTGTGTAGTTGGTTGGCATGTGAGGTTGCATGGGTGTGTGTAGTTGGTGGGCATGTGAGGTTGCATGGGTGTGTGTAGTTGGTGGACATGTGGGATTGCATAGGTGTGTGTAGTTGGTGTACATGTGGGATTGCATGGGTGTGTGTAGTTGGTAGGCATGTGGGATTGCATGGGTGCGTGTAGTTGGTAGGCATGTGGGATTGCATGGGTGTGTGTAGTTGGTGGGCATGTGGGATTGCATGGGTGTGTGTAGTTGGTGGGCATGTGAGGTTGCATGGGTGTGTGTAGTTGGTGGGCATGTGAGGTTGCATGGATGTGTGTAGTTGGTGGACATGTGAGGTTGTATGGGTGTGTGTCATTGGTAGGCATGTGGGGTTGCATGGGTGTGTGTAGTTGGTGGACATGTGGGATTGCATAGGTGTGTGTAGTTGGTGGGCATGTGGGATTGCATGGGTGTGTGTAGTTGGTGGACATGTGGGTTTGTATGGGTGTGTGTAGTTGGTGGGCATGTGAGGTTGTATGGGTGTGTGTCATTGGTAGGCATGTGGGGTTACATGGGTGTGTGTAGTTGGTGGACATGTGGGATTGCATAGGTGTGTGTAGTTGGTGTACATGTGGGATTGCATGGGTGTGTGTAGTTGGTAGGCATGTGGGATTGCATGGGTGTGTGTAGTTGGTAGGCATGTGGGATTGCATGGGTGTGTGTAGTTGGTGGGCATGTGGGATTGTATGGGTGTGTGTAGTTGGTGGACATGTGTGGTTGTATGGGTGTGTGTAGTTGGTGGGCATGTGAGGTTGTATGGGTGTGTGTCATTGGTAGGCATGTGGGGTTGCATGGGTGTGTGTAGTTGGTGGACATGTGGGATTGCATAGGTGTGTGTAGTTGGTGGGCATGTGGGATTGCATGGGTGTGTGTAGTTGGTGGACATGTGGGTTTGTATGGGTGTGTGTAGTTGGTGGGCATGTGAGGTTGTATGGGTGTGTGTCATTGGTAGGCATGTGGGGTTACATGGGTGTGTGTAGTTGGTGGACATGTGGGATTGCATGGGTGTGTGTAGTTGGTGGGTATGTGGGATTGCGTGGGTGTGTGTAGTTGGTAGGCATGTGGGATTGCATGGGTGTGTGTAGTTGGTGGGCATGTGGGGTTGCATGGGTGTGTATAGTTAGTGGGCATGTGAGGTTGTATGGGTGTGTATAGTTGGTAGGCATGTGGGGTTGCATGGGTTTGTGTAGTTGGTGGGCATGTGGGGTTGGTGGATGTGTGTGATTGGTAGGCATGTGGGGTTGCATGGGTGTGTGTAGTTGGTGGGCATGTGGGGTTGCATGGGTGTGTGTAATTGGTGGGCATTTGGGGTTGCATGGGTGTGTATAGTTGGTGGGCATGTGAGGTTGTATGGGTGTGTATAGTTGGTAGGCATGTGGGGTTGCATGGGTGTGTGTAGTTGGTGGGCATGTGAGGTTGGTGGATGTGTGTGATTGGTAGGCATGTGGGGTTGGTGGATGTGTGTGATTGGTAGGCATGTGGGGATGCATGGGTGTGTATAGTTGGTGGGCGTGTGAGGTTGCATGGGTGTATGTAGTTGGTGGGCATGTGAGGTTGTATGGGTGTGTATAGTTGGTAGGCATGTGGGGTTGCATGGGTGTGTGTAGTTGGTTGGCATGTGAGGTTGCATGGGTGTGTGTAGTTGGTGGGCATGTGAGGTTGCATGGGTGTGTGTAGTTGGTGGACATGTGGGATTGCATAGGTGTGTGTAGTTGGTGTACATGTGGGATTGCATGGGTGTGTGTAGTTGGTAGGCATGTGGGATTGCATGGGTGCGTGTAGTTGGTAGGCATGTGGGATTGCATGGGTGTGTGTAGTTGGTGGGCATGTGGGGTTGCATGGGTGTGTATAGTTAGTGGGCATGTGAGGTTGTATGGGTGTGTATAGTTAGGCATGTGGGGAGTTGCATGGAGTTTGTGAATTGGTAGGCATGTAGGGTTGGTGGATGTGTGTGATTGGTAGGCATGTGGGGTTGCATGGGTGTGTGTAGTTGGTGGGCATGTGGGGTTACATGGGTGTGTGTAATTGGTGGGCATGTGTGGTTGCATGGGTGTGTATAGTTGGTGGGCATGTGAGGTTGAATGGGTGTGTATAGTTGGTAGGCATGTGGGGTTGCATGGGTGTGTGTAGTTGGTGGGCATGTGGTGTTGGTGGATGTGTGTGATTGGTAGGCATGTGGGGTTGGTGGATGTGTGTGATTGGTAGGCATGTGGGGATGCATGGGTGTGTATAGTTGGTGGGCGTGTGAGGTTGCATGGGTGTATGTAGTTGGTGGGCATGTGAGGTTGTATGTGTGTGTATAGTTGGTAGGCATGTGGGGTTGCATTGGTGTGTGTAGTTGGTTGGCATGTGAGGTTGCATGGGTGTGTGTAGTTGGTGGGCATGTGAGGTTGCATGGGTGTGTGTAGTTGGTGGACATGTGGGATTGCATAGGTGTGTGTAGTTGGTGTACATGTGGGATTGCATGGGTGTGTGTAGTTGGTAGGCATGTGGGATTGCATGGGTGCGTGTAGTTGGTAGGCATGTGGGATTGCATGGGTGTGTGTAGTTGGTGGGCATGTGGGATTGCATGGGTGTGTGTAGTTGGTGGGCATGTGAGGTTGCATGGGTGTGTGTAGTTGGTGGGCATGTGAGGTTGCATGGATGTGTGTAGTTGGTGGACATGTGAGGTTGCATTGGTGTGTGTAGTTGGTGGGCATGTGAGGTTGCATGGGTGTGTGTAGTTGGTGGACATGTGGGATTGCATAGGTGTGTGTAGTTGGTGTACATGTGGGATTGCATGGGTGTGTGTAGTTGGTAGGCATGTGGGATTGCATGGGTGTGTGTAGTTGGTAGGCATGTGGGATTGCATGGGTGTGTGTAGTTGGTGGGCATGTGGGATTGTATGGGTGTGTGTAGTTGGTGGACATGTGGGGTTGTATGGGTGTGTGTAGTTGGTGGGCATGTGAGGTTGTATGGGTGTGTGTCATTGGTAGGCATGTGGGGTTGCATGGGTGTGTGTAGTTGGTGGACATGTGGGATTGCATAGGTGTGTGTAGTTGGTGGGCATGTGGGATTGCATGGGTATGTGTAGTTGGTGGACATGTGGGTTTGTATGGGTGTGTGTAGTTGGTGGGCATGTGAGGTTGTATGGGTGTGTGTCATTGTTAGGCATGTGGGGTTACATGGGTGTGTGTAGTTGGTGGACATGTGGGATTGCATGGGTGTGTGTAGTTGGTGGGTATGTGGGATTGCGTGGGTGTGTGTAGTTGGTAGGCATGTGGGATTGCATGGGTGTGTGTAGTTGGTGGGCATGTGGGATTGCATGGGTGTGTGTAGTTGGTGGACATGTGGGATTGCATAGGTGTGTGTAGTTGGTGTACATGTGGGATTGCATGGGTGTGTGTAGTTGGTAGGCATGTGGGATTGCATGGGTGTGTGTAGTTGGTAGGCATGTGGGATTGCATGGGTGTGTGTAGTTGGTGGGCATGTGAGATTGTATGGGTGTGTGTAGTTGGTGGACATGTGGGGTTGTATGGGTGTGTGTAGTTGGTGGGCATGTGAGGTTGTATGGGTGTGTGTCATTGGTAGGCATGTGGGGTTGCATGGGTGTGTGTAGTTGGTGGACATGTGGGATTGCATAGGTGTGTGTAGTTGGTGGGCATGTGGGATTGCATGGGTGTGTGTAGTTGGTGGACATGTGGGATTGTATGGGTGTGTGTAGTTGGTGGGCATGTGAGGTTGTATGGGTGTGTGTCATTGGTAGGCATGTGGGGTTGCATGGGTGTGTGTCATTGGTAGACATGTGGGGTTGCATGGGTGTGTGTAGTTGGTGGGCATGTGGGATTGCATGGGTGTGTGTAGTTGGTGGGTATGTGGGATTGCATGGGTGTGTGTAGTTGGTGGACATGTGGGATTGCATGGGTGTGTGTAGTTGGTGGACATGTGGGATTGCATGGGTGTGTGTAGTTGGTGGACATGTGGGATTGCATGGGTGTGTGTAGTTGGTGGACATGTGGGATTGCATGGGTGTGTGTAGTTGGTGGACATGTGGGATTGCATGGGTGTGTGTAGTTGGTGGACATGTGGGGTTGTATGGGTGTGTGTAGTTGGTGGGCATATGGGGTCGGTAGACCTTTGGGGTTGGTGGATGTGTGTGGGTTAAGTGGGTATGTGGGTTGATGGGCAAGTTGGTTTGTGGTGTTGTTAAGAATGTTTTGAAACAATTATTAACACTTATATTTTAAATGTGCTGACTTTGTTGTTGTCCAATTTTATGTATATTTGAACCTGTCAGGTGGTTTATTAGTAGGTTACACATAAACACGATGATAGTTGGCTAGATATTTGTCCCAGCAATGACGTTGTACACATATGTTGTGTACATATGCTACAGGCTGTGGACGTTGACAGTGACCGTGATGTCACCTACCGCATCCAGAGTGGCAACACGCAGGACAACGCATTCGTCATCAACAGCAAGACTGGGTTGTTCACGCTCAAACGCACCATCGACTACCGCGATACACCCAACAACCAGGGCTTGTACGTTTTGCCATTCTCTCACAGAAATCAATAATAACTATCCTAGAAACCCTCTGGGCAATCACCCCTTGTAAACTACGACTCCTTCAACACAGCTACTCTAGCAACATCTTTGTTTGCTGCTCTGTATGTCTGGACACCCTCTGTAATCAGACCACCTCTTTAATCAGACCACTTTTTCTCAGTTACTTTGGTGGCCTCTCTAAATGAGTTTTACTGTATTAATTAAGGAGTTTGTTTAATGTCATTCTGTGGTAATTATTTGATCTCCAAAATTAGTACTATTTTTTAAGCTACAATTGAACAATTAATACACTTTTCTATCATGCGATTTCACCTGTCATCGGATAAGAATACAAAGGTGAGTTTAGGAGAGCAACTTTATGTTTACAAACCTGTATTTTCAAGTTGTTATTGTGGTTTGTCATTAGGCATTAGGTATCTTATGCTTGTTAAATTGGTAGTTTTAAAGATATTCACCACACACACACAAACACACAGAGACACAGACATACACACATACACACACACACACACACACACAACCACACAGAGACACAGACATACACACACACACACACACACACACACACACAAACACACAGAGACACAGACATACACACACACACACACACACACACACACACAACCACATGCTCGCCTGCTTGCTCACTCACTCACAGACACACGCACACACACTCGCTCGCTCACTCACAGACACACACACCCCACTACATACACACATACACACACACACACTCACACACACACTCACACACACACACACACACACACACACACACACATACACACACACACACACACACACAATTAACCACATGCTCGCCTGCTTGCTCACTCACTCACAGACACATCACACACACACTCACCACTCACAGACACACACACCCCACTACATACACACATACACACACACACACTCACACACACACTCACACACACACACACACACACACACACACACACACACACACACACATACACACACACACACACACACACACACAACCACATGCTCGCCTGCTTGCTCACTCACTCACAGACACACGCACACACACTCGCTCGCTCACTCACAGACACACACACCCCACTACATACACACATACACACACACACACTCACACACACACTCACACACACACACACACACACACACATGCTATATTGCTATGTGTCTGGCTGCAGTTTCCCTGTGATTGTTGAGGCATCTGACAATGACAGGCCACCGGTGACAGCAACTACGACCGTTGTGGTGACTGTTAGGGTAAGATAACGCCACAAATTGTATCTTTCCTTCGTCAAAAACACATTTCACAAACATGCCAAATGAACACCTACCCAGTGAAATCAAACAAAATATCATTAATTCAAAACACTACAAGTAGCTATATCATCACAAGTAGCTATATCATCACAAGTAGCTGTATCATCACAAGTAGCTATATCATCACAAGTAGCTATATCATCACAAGTAGCTGTATCATCACAAGTAGCTGTATCATCACAAGTAGCTATATCATCACAAGTAGCTATATCATCACAAGTAGCTGTATCATCACAAGTAGCTGTATCATCATCACAAGTTCTGACAATGACATTTGTGTACTTACAGAATTTGTTCTGAAAAATTCTGAAATATCCAGGTTTGATAGTCATGTCATTGTTATGTAAACTGGTTCTTTTTATGTCTGTTTGTCTTTCTTTTAGTTAAGTGTTTTTGCACCAAGTTTTGGTTGGTTAAAGATAAAGACCACCACTTTGTGAGTTCACAGCCACTTCCCAATTTACCCCAGTTTCATGAAGCTTACTTAAAGTTACGCAATTACTTAGCATCACATGTTTTCGTAAACTCCTATGTCTGCTTATTTAAAAATGTGTAATTTCCTAAGACAATTGTGTTAGCGTTAAGAACATTCTTAGCCATCTAATGAAACTGACCCTAGAGTGTAGTTGAATACACCTGTAGTTGAAACTCATCATCTTCTGGCCATGAGGCAAACACTGTGACTGTCAACTGCGATGTAGAGCGCAGTGGTGCAGTGGCTCATGCTTCGCACTCTCCACCGAGAGAACCTGGGTTGAAATCCGGTGCTGCGGTGTCGAAACCTTGAGCAAGTTCATTCACTCAACGTTGCTTCAGTTCACTCAGCTGTATGAATGAGCACCTGGCTATAAACAGTGGTGGATATGAATTGTCTTTGCGCATTAATTGCAGTGTGACTGCATGCTTCCCAGAGAAGCCGAGATGGTGTTTGATTGAACAGGTCTGCCAGGGAATAAAATGTAAAGTGCTTTGAGCAGTCCTGAGGACTGGATACTGCGCTATGTAAGAACTTACCTTTACTTTTTAAGTGAATGAAACATTTCTTGTTCGTGTCTGCAGGATGAGAACAACCACTCCCCAGTCTTCCGCAATGCCGTGTACAGAGGCACCGTCACTGAGATCTCCCCACCAGGTAGGTTAAATTTCTTGGTATTCTCATAGACTCGAATCTAACATGGTCTTCTCATCTCAATTACATAGCCAACAAATTGTCATGGATATGTGGAATTATATCTAGATTAAGACACTATGTTCCAGTGTACATCTTGAAAATAATCTACAATACACTATTTTTATCACACCTAAATTATGGAACTACAGCATGGGGTCTTAATGTAGGACCATGAATAAGTAAGTTACAAAAACGGCAGTCAGAGCAATATCAAACAGTAAATATAATTCCCATACTACACCTCTGTTTAAGAATCTTGAATTACTAAAGGTAGAGGACATCTATAAACTATCATGTCTGAAACTTTTTTTAAGTATAAAAACGGAAACCTCCCAGGATACTTCCTAAACATGTTTCAAATACAGGAAAATACAATAATACGATTAAGAAGGACTAGATGGGCACCTCAACGTTTTAATAACATGGAAAACAACCTTCCAAACAACAATAATTATGATATTCAAGTAAAACATACAAATTCAAAGTATTGCCGCCTTTGCATCAAACGTGAATTTCAAAAAATAATCCAAGAAAACTTTCTTCCAAAAATTTTACTTGAAAAAATTAAAGTCATTCATACCAAGGCTTTATAAACTATGCAACAAAACATATAATTAGCAAATATATATCACAATGTAACATTCAGAATTGCTATATGTGCAAGCCAAATGGACCATATCTACAGTAGACATTTTTTATAAAAAATATTGTTATTAGTTTTACTCTAGTATGTGTTAGATTATGTTTGTAAATGTATGTTAGGCTAGTTTTGTTTCAGTTAACATTAACTGACAATAATGACGTCAGTGGGTTTAGAGACTGTAGTGATAATTGTTGATATCAATATTTGTAAATGATTACTTGTTTACTACTCTTCTTGTACTTATATTACAGTTACTAATTTTTTATATAACATCAGTAAGTTATATTTATACAGACATAGTTATTATATATTCGTTATGGTGGCCTGCACGTCAGCAATCTTGTAGATCTTAGTGCAGGTCTCCATAGATCAATCATCATGTATACTTATAGTAATGTATAAACTGTATTATTATGTACATAATTGATCTGAAATAAAATCTATCTCTCTGTTTTGGGACACCCTAAAAATCTAGAAAAATTATTATTTTCTGTACCATTCGTTTTGGGACACCTTAATAAATATAATTATATTTTGTCCCTGTGTATCCGGTCACACAGGATATAGGGTCATTGAGCCACTCAAAAATAGTTAGTAGCAAGGTAATAGACAAGGTAACCATGTTAACACTAAGTTAATAAAACGAAAATGACATGACGTCGGGACTCGTTGATGATACTCAATAAACTGTAGACAGAGTGAATGTGGTGCATGGTATTATTTATTTTGCGCTGGCATCAATTACGTTTGCAGATACCACCAGTGCATGGAAAAGATAAACTGGATGCTAGCGTATGAACAGTGGATTGCATTATCAAGTGACACATAGCACGTGCATTCATGAATATTTCGAGATTGGATGAAAGATGAAATGAGATAATTATCGATTGTACTTGTTTAAATTTTTAATGTTTAATAAACGTTTGCACTGAGTGTATCAACCGATTTAAATATTCGGTTGCTCATCTCCAGGTTATTATTTCCCATCTTGTAGACGGCAACCGAACTCGTGAATTACGAATTAGTTACAAAGTATTTTAGCGAAGGAAAATCTAAATCGTTCGAGAATACCAATTTACACAATGTTGTAATAGTTTTTTGTTAGCCGTATTTGCTCACGCAAATGCTGACATGCAGCAACTTCAAGAATACAACACCGGGTCGATATCGTGTCGTAGGCTAGTCGGGCGAACGATGTCGGGTGGACAATATTACTCCAAGACCAACTGTTTATTTTAGTACATCACAGTAATATATTGATCATAAATATGGATAGGGTTTAATTACTATCAAATAATGCATAGATGTATTTCTACCATGTCCATGTACCGGTTGCACTGAAGTCTGCACTCCCGCACCAAAATGCCCGTCCCTCCGATGAACGGACACCTGCCATGTCGGGACACTTATGCAACCATACCGTTACGTACACTCTGGACATAGATACACTTACAAAGAGATAGACACCGTATTAAAAAAGACACTATTAAAAAGGTGATGATAATAAATATAGATATATACAAAGAGACCAATTATAATTTTTTGACATAATCAGTGGCTCCTATGATAACGACATATTTGTCTTAATAGGAGTCACTGACCTATTTGTCTTAGTAGGAGTCACTGACCTATTTGTCTTAGTAGGAGTCACTGACCTATTTTCACTGTTGTTATTAGTCATTATGAGTTTAATTATAGTTGAAATATGTATGGCAGTATATTTTACACTGTAATTTAATATTGTGTTAGAAATAAACATCTTGTTCTTGTTTTTGTTCTTGACTCGTATAATCGGAATATAAATACTCCAATAACTACATGTAGTTTATTTATCACAGGCACAAGTGTAGTGCAGGTGAATGCGACTGACATGGACTTTGACAAGAACGGTGAGATCGGCTTCGTACTCTACAGCGGAAGCCGAGACAATTTTGCCATCGACTACTACACTGGTCTTGTCAAGGTGGCGCCACGTGCCAACCTTGACATCGAACGATTTGGACAGCAGTACACAATGATCGTATGTACTTTCTATGTAGCTGTAGACAGAAAATTTAAGATCTGAAAGTTTTTTTGTGCAGTGGAAATTAGGAAAAACAACTTTGACAGTGGTTTATTGCTTAATGAGCAGGTGCTTTCAAAACATAATTGCCACTGACCTCGTATGGATGTCAGCATTAGTAGGTCCGAGAGAACACGTTACATTGATTAGTGTTGTAATGTTTAAGGAATCACTACATCTATATACTTAGCCTGCGATACAATACAGCATATCAATCCGCTACTCAGCGTATCGATACATCGCCAAAATATTTGCATTTGAAGTTCCGGGTAATGGAACAGACAAAGTCTCTTTATAGTGTACACCCCTTTTTATTACAACAATAATGGACTGTACCCAACTACTGTGATAGTGATGTCCTTCTATTCAGGCCTACGCCATTGACAACGGCAGTCCTCAGAGAACTGGCACTGCGCAGGTGATAGTCACTGTCACAGACTCCAACAACAAACTGCCTACTTTTACTCAGGACCTCTACCGCTGGTCTGTCCAGGAAAGTAAGTGTTCTCTCAAGATCTCTATCGCTAATCTGTCAAGGGAAGTAAGTGTTCTCTCAGAATCTCTATCGCTGGTCTGTCTAGGAAAGTAAGTGTTCTCTCAAGACCTCTATCGTTGGTCTGTCCAGGAAAGTAAGTGTTCTCACAGAACCTCAATCGCTGGTCTGTCAAGGAAAGTAAGTATTAATTCAGAATCTATATCTCTGGTCTGTCAAGGAAAGTATTCTTTCAGGATCTCCATCAATGGTTAGTCTAAGAAAGTCAGTATTTTCTTAGGGTCTCTGCCACTGATCTGTTTAATATAGTAAACTTTCTGTACTGAACACATGTATTCAGAGAGTAACTGTAGAAACTTGCCATTATCACATGAAGCATAGACATAGAGATGATTTGGTTTGTTTCAGCGGTTCCACCCAACACCATCATAAAGACTCTAACAGCCAATGATCCAGATGCAGGGGCGAGTCTCGAGTACCACATAAAGAGCAACTCTTTCACTGCAAAAGACAAGAATGGCAAACCTGTGACATCAACAACTCCGTTCAACTACAAAGTATGCTGCTTGTATTCCTTTCACATTACCAATGGTATTGAACACTTCAGTTATGAATGCTAAATAACAATGACGTATTCACATGTTTGTTATAATATAGGTAATGGTGTACCAGAATATAGTTTGTGATTCAGGAGAGCAAAATGAAAAATTATCAACATTAACAATGCTGCCAGCTTGACAGTACTCAAGCCTAGCACAACAATACTTTAGCCCAGTTTCCACTGTACTTTAGCTACATATTTTACATTTGGCTCTACACGGTTCTGAGCTGTGATGGAAATAGAATAATTATATATACCATTTTATAAATAACATGACTATACAAAATAGTCAGATCAGAGAGAAGACATTCTCCTATGACTCCACCTCAGATGTCATCAAACACAGAAGGATCAAGTGATTTAGGCTTGTTTACTGCGTATAAAAACCTGTTAATCTAGCCAGAGTGATGAGCTCAGCAAAATAGATAAAAAGTTAGACTTTAAAAAAAACCCGAGATGGCCAAGGAAGAGGTGGAGTAACCAAATCAAATATGTCACTGGGCCCCATTGTTTAAGTTGCATTCGGAGATAGTCCATTTTTAAAATACAAATTTCCAGTAAATTAACATGTTCCATACACTATATATCAATTTCCTCAACTTTTCCTCAGTTTTAAGATAAAACTGCACAACAGATTAAATATATTCGCGTACCATGCGAATAATAGGGAGAGAAAAGGGCTGTCTAGTTGAATGAGACCTTATAAGACCATAGCATCCTAACCACTGTATATGTACAGACTAGTCAGTTAATAGAACGTTGCCGAGTGCTGGAAACAACTAGAATTAGAGGTGTAGCATCAAGGAAGACAGCAGTGGGTAATTTTTTCTATGCATTTCTTAAGTAAAATAACATGATGTCAGATGTTGCATATGTTGTGTTACAGACGGCATTCACCATAGGGCCACCATCGGGGACTGTGAAAACTCACTCCGTTCTCAACCGTGACCAGGTGGCCGAGGTGACGTTTATTGTACGAGCCACTGACAAGAACGCAGAGCGTCCCCCTCTCCAGATCGGCTCCGGTTAGACATTGCTTATATAATATAAAACAGAATGTGGGTGTGTATCATCTGTATGTCTAAAGACGGCTCCATGAGTTCACATGTATCAGACTGGAATTATTGTAGGTGTGTATCATCTGTATGTCTAAAGACGGCTCCATGAGTTCACATGTATGAGACTGGAATTATTGTAGGTGTGTATCATCTGTATGTCTAAAGACGGCTCAATGAGTTCACATGTATGAGACTGGAATTATTGTGCTAGCGAGGCCATTCGGGTGGTTCATAAATTTGGAGTTTTTAAAGTTTCACCTGTGCCCAAGTGCAATGGGATCTTGGGCCCCAGTGCTACCTGCAACTGGCAAGTGGGTGGTTTGGCATTATGTAATAACATTGTGGTTTGGCATTATGTAGTATCCATGGTAACATTGTAGCTATTTGTGGATGTCATATAATCTTTCTGGTCTACAGACAGCTTTAACCTGAAAATTATAAGAAGTGTCTATTCTCAATGTGCATCGCCAGCAAGACTCGGCTTATTTTATACATTTCTGTTCCAACAAATCCGCATCACAGAATCCTGACTTGGGTCGGGCTGCAATGGTTTCGTTGATTTATTTACAGTTGCAATTAAATGGTACATTTGTCTTTACCAAACCTGCCACAGCAACTTGTTTAATATAGTTGGTAACCTAGAAACAACTATTATTGTGAAAGTTGCTATAAACAGTGCATTCAGATGCTTGGTGTGTCTCTTCCAGCCACAGTCATCATCACCATTCGCCAGACCACCGACGGTGACATAGTATTCCAGAAGCCGTGGTCAGCTGACAACCCAGAGTTCAGCTTGACCGTGCCAGAGGAGGAGCCGACTGGACCGTCCAACGTGATCCTGCGGCTCGTGGCGACTGACCCCCGCACTGGACAACAGCTGCGTAACTACAGAGAGGTGGACAGTTCGGACCCTAACGACTATTTCAGTGTGAAGACCGACACAGGTGAGGGGTTGTTTCAAAATGTGTGATAAAATAGTGTTTTTGGGGGGTTTGCCAGTTTAATTTAATAATAAAGGCATAGCCCCTTGACCTTTTGTTGATTTTGACAGGATCTGATCAAAAGTAGTTTCTTCGATTTATTTAGCAAAAATTACATCTAACTATAATCAAGAGCTAACTGTGTGTTAACGTTTTCGCCCTAGACAGGTGGCATCTGAGGTGCCAAACTTTCAGGGAATAGCAGTGGTGCAGTGGATAGAGCTTTGCACTCTTCCCTGAGAGAACCCAGATTTGAATCCTGTACTGTAGTGTCGAACCTTGGGCAAGTTCGTTCACTCTACGTTGCTCCAGTTCATTCAGCTGACTGAATGAGTACCTGGCTATAGGCAGAGGTGGATATTTGTGTATGAAAAGTTTTTGCGCATTAATTGCAGCATGGCTGGATGCTTTCCAGAGAAGTGAACAGATCTGTCAGGGAGTAAATTGTAAAGCACTTTGAGCAGTCCTGAGGACTGGATACTGTGCTATATAAGAATTACCTTTAATCCACGATCCTTTTGAAATTTCCAGTGGGTTAATTGTTCTTACCGGTTTTAGGGATCGTATCATAGGTCAGGTGGATGTAAATTGATTTCTCGTAATGTTAAAGGTATTTTCTGTGATTGTTCTGAGGAGGACTGTCGATGATTTGGGAACATTTTACATAACTTGCATTAACCATTTCAGTACTACAGCCCTGATCAGCTGTGACCACTGAATACTGCATTTCCAGTGAATATGCAACATAATGGACTACCTCACTTCAAGTCAAGATTTGAGCAACAAAAATGCATTTTATGAATAGGAATGTTATACATTTTCAGAAAGTATGATAATCAGCGAATAAAATGAGCCATATAATTTTATATTCCGTCGTCATGGTAACCAATAATCCAAGATGGCTGCCAAGATTTCAACGTTTTTGCATTTGCTGAACTCGGTTGTATACTAAGTTCGCCGACATCGTTATTATGTCGATCATCAACATCCGACAAAGATTCTTCGATAAAACTATGAAATAATCTGTCTAAAACATACGGTGGTAAATTGCTAGTTGAAGTAATGCGGTCCGTCATTGTGGCCGCCGCGGATTTTGATAATCCATCATTAAAAACCGTGAAAATCACCGTAAACTATTATTGAGCGATAATAAACAATGACCACTGCTGAATAGCTAATTCATTCGCCTTGACAACTGTATACAACAAGTGGCTCCACGTAGTGGATTATTATTAATAAAAACGATTTCAATAGCAGACATCGTCAATGCCGGAAAACCGGCCTGTCGTACTGAAATGGTTAAAAAAACTGCTCGAGTTGTCATGACAAACGTCAGTACAAACACTTTGGGGAACCATATTCTTATTTCTGCGTGTATCCAGTGCCATCCACAGGTTGGGGATTTTTGACAGTTTGATTGATCAATTATTTCGCATATCTTTAAGAACACAGACTCAGAATACCGTGTTCATTCTAATAATGGCGCACGTTCTAATAAAGGAGCACCCTACTATTTCAAAGTCATACCTTCCCGTGAAATTCCTATGCATTTCAAAATAACACAACTATTATCCCGACGGATAAAAACTTGAAGATTTTGCTATATTCTGCAGATACATGTCCTACAATGGTCTCGTCTTTCATCAGAGCAACATCATGTTTATTGTACTTAATGTTATTCTCGATTACACACTGAACTTTTTCTCCGATTTTAGGTTTCCAACACTGTGTGTACACGTGAAATCCGCGAATGACTTAAATCAGGTCGAACACCATGACATGTAGCCTCAATCACCCAAGCCCTTTGAGTGCTGCCGCCTGCTGGCATTACACACCTCACTATATGGTGGTGCCACCTGGCGGATTGGTGGAAAACACTCGCATTGGTCCCTTTTAATGGCGCACTGTATAGCTCTTGTCTCCGTGCACTGCGCCATTATTAGAATGAACACGGTAATAAGAATAGTAACAGTCATATCTTTAAACTGTGCCATCCCTTGGCTGAATAAAGAGTAATATGTTTAATACATTTTTTTTAATATCTTACATTTTAAAAATAAAAATTATAATTTTTTTAAATGCTATCTTGTAGGAGAGATTTACATCAACCGGCGACTCGACTACGAGACGATGCAGAACAAGCGCATCAGCTTCCAGGTGGAAACATTCAGCGATGACACGGGCCCTGGACGCCGGTCAGCCATAGCAACGGTCATTGTCCAGGTGTTAGACATCAATGACCACAGTCCACAGTTCCAGAAAGACGTAAGTACTCGTGAAAACCTTGATTTAAACTCTAAGGAAGGGCTGTGGCCAGAGCATTAGACTCTCAATCAAGAGAACCCCGGTTTGAATCCGGTGCTGCATTGCTCCAATTCACTCAGCTGTATGCATGAGTACCTAGCTGTAGGCAGTGGTGGATATTGTACAAATAGTTTTCATGCAGTAATTACAGCATGGCTGAATGCTTCCGAGTGTCACGAAGTGGGTTGAGTAGAATTAGTCTGCCTCAAAACTAAGGGTTAAACTAGGCAGGAACCCCATTGTATGGTACTGCCATCACTCGATGCTTGAAGATTTAAATATTACACTAGGGCCATCTTGCAACCAAAGTGCAAATCATTTAGTTGGCTGGTTAATAAATAAATATTATATTAATTCTACAACTAGGAACATCAAATTTGGTAGGTATGAAAAGGGTTTAACCTAACTGGTAAGTCACTATCGTTGAATATTTGAATAAGTTAGTTGCGTGGATTAAGAAGGTTGTTTATTTGCACCGGGCAAGTGCGAGAAAATATTTCACGCCTCATGCCTGAATAGAACGTTTGTTTTACTAAAATAACATATTTAGTTGTGAACGTTACGATATATTATTACTATCAGTATTACCGTCATGATTCAGGGATTCTGATGGTATTAAATTTAGGTGTGATGGAGGTAATTTGAGGATTTTCAAGAGCTGACGATTCGATGTCGATTATGCAACTATGTTTATTTTAAACCGAACGAGTTGAATAGAGTCTGACAAAGTTTCTAGAGATTCGGGAGCGCAGTTTCTGGGATGGTTTAGTTTGTATTAAGTTTTGCCATTGGCTAGTTAGACTTCTGGCATTTGGCCGCCATTAGAGTATAACATTTTAAGAGTATTACAGCCATTTTAAAGACAGACGACTGTTGTAGCATTGCTGTTAGGGCATATGATTTTGTCTCCAATACATGGGAACTATATCCACGAGTTTTGTCGCCCGTGTCTTGAAATTGTAACTTCTTCAATAGTTTAAATGTACAACCTTGTATTATGGTTGGTTCGTCATGCCGCCGTACGTCTCGTTCGTTGCGTGATGCCAACCGATGTCTACTATGTATCGTTGCGCCACCCAATCGTTAACCCATTCGTTAACCCATCGTGTGACGCTCTCTGACGCCAACGTGTACCGTCTAGCAGCCTTATACGTTTTGTTTCGTTGCGTGACGCCTACCAACGTCTACTTCATATCATTGCGTCACCGTATTTGACAACCCATCGTGTTGACGTTCGTAGAGGTCCACTGAGTACCGTCATTCTATTCATACTCTACCGACATACCGTTGCGTTATACTTTTGTTCAACCCTTCTTGTTGGACCTGGGCCTTGTCACGAGACCGTCACTTTTTTGCGCCGCCAATTTCCATGAGCTAAAATTTGTGACACCGAGAGAAGTCAAGATGGTATTTGATTGAACAGATCTGCCAGGTAGTAAAGTATAAACTGCTTTGAGCAGTCCTGAGGTCTGGATACTGTGCAGCGACGAATCGTAGCTGAACCAACGGACGAGAAGAAACAGATGATCATGCAAATAATAAGAACCAATACAAACTCGTATCAAATTAGACAAACGTCTGCCCCTTTATGCTTTCGCAAACGGAGTGCGGGATCAGCTTAGGATTCTCCTGAGGGACGCGCGCCAGTGCGCGCTGATTGGTTGATTTGATTCTCCCCACGGGAGTAATTAACATGTCCTTGCATAAATTAGCCTCCTCTAATGGGAGGCCTCCGTGTGCTGTTGTCTTGCACAAAGTCCAGTATGCAAATCGGCTGTGCCAGATGTGCACACCATCATATAAGTATACTTACGGTGTTAGTCTATGTATTTTCACAGTCTTTCTGTTGATGTGTGAAGTTATGTTGCAGGCCTACCAGTTGGTTGTGAGTGAGTCGAGTCGCTATCCCACAACATTGGACTTAGTAGCGGCTGATGATCTTGACTCAGGATCCTATGGAAATATCACCTACTCACTGTCGGGGGAGGGTGCAAACATGTTTGTTATCAACCCCATGAATGTGAGTGCCACCCTCCTTGTTACGCTGCATTCCACAACAGGGCAGCAGCTTTAGAATAGTTGAATGGTTTCAGGAGAAAATGAGATGACTTCATTTTATGCATTGCAACAACACGACACCAGATAGATGGAAATGGCCGGAATTTCTTTGTGATATTTGTACACAACTAGGTGCCCTGGTTGAAATTGATGAACATGAAATATTTACAGAGGTCTTCAGACATTGCCTCATTTTTCTAAACAGCACATTCTGAAAAGCCCTCATTGTGGGTATGAATAATAACAACGAAATTCATGTATACATACAACACTACCTCTTCTAAAGGTATTAACATTCATCTAAAAATTATGCGGTATGAGAATTATACCAGTGCATCTGTTTTCTAACACTACACATTAAAAATACTGAGGGGAGCCACCATATTTTAGAAAAAACTAATTTCTATGTTTTGCCCTCCTCGTTCTGTTATGGTAGATTTCAGTTTCACCCATTCAAATGTTTCACACAGGATGGTGTTTATTGCTTTTTCCATGAAACCCTCCAGTCATTTGAGAGTAGCAGTCAACTCGACTCACAGCAATGTTCAGGAAACTATGTTGGAAATTCTGGATCCAAGTTTTGTTTTTCAAGTTGTATTGCATTAAAATTATCTCGGTTTCACGTGTGTCCTATATATGTAAAGAGAAGTTTGTGTTCATTATAACATGAATGGATTTATTTTATCATTAGTATTTTAAATCATTCCGTCATTTAATTGAACTTGTAAAATCCTGGACAGATGCATATGTTGTATGGAAACAGTGAAGACATTTTTGAGTTTATAACATGAAAATAATGAATTCATTCAGCAATCAAGACAAGATTGAATAAATGCAAGTGTACCGGACATTCATTTGAGCTTACATTGTTGATGAGTGTAACCATTTGAAGAGTTTTCTTCTGCTACAATTGTCATGATAGTTTAGAAGGTCGTTGTTTGATCACTTGAGGTCTGTGTACTCTTGCAGGGCATGGTCGCAGTGGCACCGAATGTGACCCTGGACAGAGAAACAAACCCCCAGTACACGCTGACTGTCAACGCGACAGACAACGTGAAAGGACCAGGAATAAAGAGGTCGACAATTGTCTCCGTAAGTGTGATTACAGTGTACTGACGTCTTGCAAGTACTAAAATTGATTGTCAGACTGAGATAATGAGCAACCTACCGGAGCAACAATATTATTTCATTGGCATCTGTTCATGAATAAGTGTCTGGATATGCTGTATAAATTATCCCTCTTCAACGACTAGCCTAAAGTGCAACCTAATTTCAATTAATTGAACATTTACATCTGGCAAATTACCAAATAGTCAACATTTATGGGATTTAGTAAAATCCGATACATGGTAGCACTTTTTAATAGTCTATGATACAGTCACATGGTTGGGATAGTTGATCCCTCAGTCTGTCTAATTACAAAGTTTTAGTAACCGCAATTGTTGTAGCTATAGTACATTTGTCAGTTGTGTTTTTATATCGCGCTACGTAATGACTGACCTTTGACCTTTTAGTTGTAACTTGTATACACGGTACATGCCAACTTTTTTGTTGAAATCTGAAAGATCATCAACGGTTCAGCACGCTTCCCATGTCACGCTGCCTCATCACGTTGGCTCGAATCATGATATCGGAAGACAGTGGGGAGTGCTGTTTGAGATTTTTCGATGGAAATTCAGTGGTTCAGCACATTTCAGCACGTCTCCCGTGATGTCACATTTTCTTGAAGATGGAGGAGTGCTGTTGGAGATTTTCAGCAAAAATCTGGAAGATTTGCCTGCATTCTGGGAGATAAATCCAAAATCTGGGAGACTGCCAGATTTTCTAGTTTGTAAGTTGTGTTTTTATATTGTGCTATGTAACAATTTACCTTTGACGTTTAGTTGGTGATTCGAGTGACAGATGAGAATGACAACAAGCCAAGGTTTGAGCAGTCTGAGTATGAGGCGAGTGCCCTGGAGACTCTGAGCAGTGAGATGTCCTTGGTGCGTGTACACGCCATCGACACAGACTTTGGCAACAACGGACACATCACCTACAGGGTGGTGGGGGGCGGGGAAGGTACGTGTCCAACACTTGGCAACATTCTGTTAACTGACTAGGCTGCATATATTGTGGTTAAAATGTTATGGTCTCATTCAACTAGTCAGCCTTTTTCAGAACATTCTCGCCTAGCCAACCTTTCAATGCTGGCACTGAGTTGGTCATTTCCAGGGTACTTGTCATCCGGATTGGTTCTTTTACGTCCCAAATTGAGACGGGACCAACATTATTGTGATCGCTGAGTCACGAGGGATACCCAGTCCCTAATGTTGAGAGCCAGGTTTTACACCAAATATCATGCCAGTCCGGTCCGTGTTTTGAACTCAGAGCATTGGAATGCCAGGCGGATGTGCTAACTATTACACTATCGCACTGTCTTGTTGCTTCGCTTTCTGTAGTCTGGGGTGAGGCTGGCCTTGGTATTCGTCCCCTGTATTTTGTTTTTTCTTTTCTTGTCACTCACCCTGATCTCTCGTTCTCCACTCCTCTCCCTATCCTGCCAAATCTTTACACAATCCTCCGTTCTCTGTTATAGTCTTCCTCTTCTCCTTCTTTGAGCTCATCACCTCTCTTTCTCGCCAACTGTTCTCCCATTTGTTCCACGTGTCCAACCCACTTCAACTGAAATATTTAAATGTTCCATTGTAACATGTTAATCCTCTTCACTTACAGTAAGGGATAGGACAAGTATTTTTTCACTGCCTTCTATTTGGTGCCGCTTTCTTCATTTCTTTCAAAGTATTTTAATTGCAAGAATTAAACTAACTTTGGATCTTTCAATTAAAATTTATGAACACTGTCTTCCATATCTTTCAAAGTAGTGTCATGTTTCATAATTTGCTCACCTACGGATCTCCCACAACTCTGATATTCTTGGTTTTCGTAGTGCTTTGAATGAATGAGGCTTCATAATACCTTCATATTCGAGTAATCACAACATGATACAGACTAGTGAGTTAGTAGACCATTGTCATGTGGAAACAGGTAAATAATCATGTTGCGTCTCACCCTTAGGTCTGTTCTACATCAGGAAAGACACGGATGTAATTGTGACGAAGAAGCCCCTGAGTGGCCACGCCCGCGAGACGCCCTATGTGCTGACTGTGGAGGCAAGGGACGGAGGGGTGCCATCCCTCGCCACCACCACCACCGTTACCATCTTTGTGAACACCATGCAGACTGCTGACGGAAAACCCCGCTTAGAATTCCCCCCAGAGGATGGTTATTACATCAATGTTACAGAGGTAAGAATCACACATGGTGGCCGCTGTAGCTCAGCGGTACAATGCTGGGCTATCGGCCGAGGGAACTGGTGTCTGAATCTACCTACTTCCCTTGTTTACTGTACTTAGCTCTCATTAAAAACTCAGAGAATTATGTATTTACCAGTATCCGATATGCATTTCTACCTGTCAGAGAAAGGTGGCTAGTGTACATTAACACACTTCACATAGTGCAGTGGCTAAAGTTTGGAAGAACATACCGTAATGGTGATGATTTACTCCCTTGGTTTGTTGCCCGTGAGTCAGTGTATGCTAGTGTATATTAACACACTTCACATAGTGCACTGGCTAAAGTTTGGATGAACATACCGTAATGGTGATTATTTACTCCCTTGGTTTGTTGCCTGTAAGTCAGTGTATGCTAGTGTATATTAACACACTTCACATAGTGCACTGGCTAAAGTTTGGATGAACATACCGTAATGGTGATTATTTACTCCCTTGGTTTGTTGCCTGTGAGTCAGTGTAAGCTAGTGTATATTAACACACTTCACATAGTGCAGTGGCTAAAGTTTGGATGAACATACCGTAATGGTGATGATTTACTCCCTTGGTTTGTTGCCCATGAGTCAGTGTATGCTAGTGTATATTAACACACTTCACATAGTGCACTGGCTAAAGTTTGGATGAACATACCGTAATGGTGATGATTTACTCCCTTGATTTGTTGCCCGTGAGTCAGTGTAAGCTAGTGTATATTAACACACTTCACATAGTGCAGTGGCTAAAGTTTGGATGAACATACCGTAATGGTGATGATTTACTCCCTTGGTTTGTTGCCCGTGAGTCAGTGTATGCTAGTGTATATTAACACACTTCACATAGTGCACTGGCTAAAGTTTGGATGAACATACCGTAATGAGTAAGTGTATGCTAGTGTATATTAACACACTTCACATAGTGCAGTGGCTAAAGTTTGGATGAACATTCCGTAATGGTGATGATTTACTCCCTTGATTTGTTGCCCGTAAGTCAGTGTATGCAAGTGTATATTAACAAACTTCACATAGTGCAGTGGCTAAAGTTTGGATGAACATACCGTATTGGTGATGATTTACTCCCTTGGTTTGTTGCCCGTGAGTCAGTGTATGCTAGTGTATATTAACACACTTCTCATGGTGCAGTGGCTAAAGTTTGGATGAACATACCGTATTGGTGATGATTTACTCCCTTGGTTTGTTGCCCGTCAGTCAGTGTATGCTAGTGTACATTAACACACTTCACATAGTGCAGTGGCTAAAGTTTGGATGAACATACCGTAATGGTGATGATTTACTCCCTTGGTTTGTTGCCTGTGAGTCAGTGTAAGCTAGTGTATATTAACACACTTCACATAGTGCAGTAACTAAAGTTTGGATGAACATACCGTAATGGTGATGATTTATTCCCTTGACTTGTTGCCCGTGAGTCAGTGTAAGCTAGTGTATATTAACACACTTCACATAGTGTAGTGGCTAAAGTTTGGATGAACATACCGTAATGGTGATGATTTACTCCCTTGATTTGTTGCCCGTGAGTCAGTGTATGCTAGTGTATATTAACACACTTCACATAGTGCAGTGGCTAAAGTTTGGATGAGCATACCATAATGGTGATGATTTACTCCCTTGGTTTGTTGCCCGTGAGTCAGTGTATGCTAGTGTATATTAACACACTTCGCATACTGCACTGGCTATAGTTTGGATGAACATACCGTAATGGTGATGATTTACTCCCTTGATTTGTTGCCCGTGAGTCAGTGTAAGCTAGTGTATATTAACACACTTCACATAGTGCAGTGGCTAAAGTTTGGATGAACATACCGTATTGGTGATGATTTACTCCCTTGATTTGTTGCCCGTGAGTCAGTGTATGCTAGTGTATATTAACACACTTCACATAGTGCAGTGGCTAAAGTTTGGATGAACATACCATAATGGTGATGATTTACTCCCTTGATTTGTTGCCCGTAAGTCAGTATATGCTAGTGTATATTAACACACTTCACATAGTGCAGTGGCTAAAGTTTGGATGAACATACCGTAATGGTGATGATTTACTCCCTTGGTTTGTTGCCTGTGAGTCAGTGTAAGCTAGTGTATATTAAAACACTTCACATAGTGCAGTGGCTAAAGTTTGGATGAACATACCGTATTGGTGATGATTTACTCCCTTGGTTTGTTGCCCGTAAGTCAGTGTATGCTAGTGTATATTAACACACTTCACATAGTGCAGTGGCTAAAGTTTGGATGAGCATACCGTAATGGTGATGATTTACTCCCTTGGTTTGTTGCCCGTGAGTCAGTGTATGCTAGTGTATATTAACACACTTCACATACTGCACTGGCTATAGTTTGGATGAACATACCGTAATGGTGATGATTTACTCCCTTGATTTGTTGCCCGTGAGTCAGTGTAAGCTAGTGTATATTAACACACTTCACATAGAGCAGTGGCTAAAGTTTGGATGAACATACCGTATTGGTGATGATTTACTCCCTAGATTTGTTGCCCGTGAGTCAGTGTATGCTAGTGTATATTAACACACTTCACATAGTGCAGTGGCTAAAGTTTGGATGAACATACCATAATGGTGATGATTTACTCCCTTGGTTTGTTGCCTGTGAGTCAGTGTAAGCTAGTGTATATTAACACACTTCACATAGTGCAGTGGCTAAAGTTTGGATGAACATACCATAATGGTGATGATTTACTCCCTTGATTTGTTGCCCGTGAGTCAGTGTAAGCTAGTGTATATTAACACACTTCACATAGTGCAGTGGCTAAAGTTTGGATGAACATACCGTAATGGTGATGATTTACTCCCTTGGTTTGTTGCCTGTGAGTCAGTGTAAGCTAGTGTATATTAACACACTTCACATAGTGCAGTGGCTAAAGTTTGGATGAACATACCATAATGGTGATGATTTACTCCCTTGATTTGTTGCCCGTGAGTCAGTGTATGCTAGTGTATATTAACACACTTCACATAGTGCAGTGGCTAAAGTTTTGATGAACATACCGTAATGGTGATGATTTACTCCCTTGGTTTGTTGCCAGTGAGTCAGTGTATGCTAGTGTATATTAACACACTTCACATAGTGCAGTGGCTAAAGTTTGGATGAACATACCGTAATGGTGATGATTTACTCCCTTGATTTGTTGCCCGTGAGTCAGTGTAAGCTAGTGTATATTAACACACTTCACATAGTGCAGTGGCTAAAGTTTGGATGAACATACCGTAATGGTGATTATTTACTCCCTTGGTTTATTGCCTGTGAGTCAGTGTATGCTAGTGTATATTAACACACTTCACATAGTGCACTGGCTAAAGTTTGGATGAACATACCGTAATGGTGATGATTTACTCCCTTGGTTTGTTGCCCGTGAGTCAGTGTATGCTAGTGTATATTAACACACTTCACATAATGCACTGGCTAAAGTTTGGATGAACATACCGTAATGGTGATTATTTACTCCCTTGGTTTGTTGCCTGTGAGTCAGTGTAAGCTATTAACACACTTCACATAGTGCAGTGGCTAAAGTTTGGATGAACATACCGTAATGGTGATGATTTACTCCCTTGGTTTGTTGCCTGTGAGTCAGTGTAAGCTAGTGTATATTAACACACTTCACATAGTGCAGTGGCTAAAGTTTGGATGAACATACCGTATTGGTGATGATTTACTCCCTTGGTTTGTTGCCCGTAAGTCAGTGTATGCTAGTGTATATTAACACACTTCACATAGTGCAGTGGCTAAAGTTTGGATGAGCATACCGTAATGGTGATGATTTACTCCCTTGGTTTGTTGCCCGTGAGTCAGTGTATGCTAGTGTATATTAACACACTTCACATACTGCACTGGCTATAGTTTGGATGAACATACCATAATGGTGATGATTTACTCCCTTGATTTGTTGCCCGTGAGTCAGTGTAAGCTAGTGTATATTAACACACTTCACATAGAGCAGTGGCTAAAGTTTGGATGAACATACCGTATTGGTGATGATTTACTCCCTAGATTTGTTGCCCGTGAGTCAGTGTATGCTAGTGTATATTAACACACTTCACATAGTGCAGTGGCTAAAGTTTGGATGAACATACCATAATGGTGATGATTTACTCCCTTGGTTTGTTGCCTGTGAGTCAGTGTAAGCTAGTGTATATTAACACACTTCACATAGTGCAGTGGCTAAAGTTTGGATGAACATACCATAATGGTGATGATTTACTCCCTTGATTTGTTGCCTGTGAGTCAGTGTAAGCTAGTGTATATTAACACACTTCACATAGTGCAGTGGCTAAAGTTTGGATGAACATACCGTAATGGTGATGATTTACTCCCTTGGTTTGTTGCCCGTGAGTCAGTGTATGCTAGTGTATATTAACACACTTCACATAGTGCAGTGGCTAAAGTTTGGATGAACATACCGTATTGGTGATGATTTACTCCCTTGGTTTGTTGCCCGTAAGTCAGTGTATGCTAGTGTATATTAACACACTTCACATAGTGCAGTGGCTAAAGTTTGGATGAACATACCATAATGGTGATGATTTACTCCCTTGGTTTGTTGCCTGTGAGTCAGTGTAAGCTAGTGTATATTAACACACTTCACATAGTGCAGTGGCTAAAGTTTGGATGAACATACCGTAATGGTGATGATTTACTCCCTTGGTTTGTTGCCTGTGAGTCAGTGTAAGCTAGTGTATATTAACACACTTCACATAGTGCAGTGGCTAAAGTTTGGATGAACATACCATAATGGTGATGATTTACTCCCTTGATTTGTTGCCCGTGAGTCAGTGTATGCTAGTGTATATTAACACACTTCACATAGTGCAGTGGCTAAAGTTTTGATGAACATACCGTAATGGTGATGATTTACTCCCTTGGTTTGTTGCCAGTGAGTCAGTGTATGCTAGTGTATATTAACACACTTCACATAGTGCAGTGGCTAAAGTTTGGATGAACATACCGTAATGGTGATGATTTACTCCCTTGATTTGTTGCCCGTGAGTCAGTGTAAGCTAGTGTATATTAACACACTTCACATAGTGCAGTGGCTAAAGTTTGGATGAACATACCGTAATGGTGATTATTTACTCCCTTGGTTTGTTGCCTGTGAGTCAGTGTATGCTAGTGTATATTAACACACTTCACATAGTGCACTGGCTAAAGTTTGGATGAACATACCGTAATGGTGATGATTTACTCCCTTGGTTTGTTGCCCGTGAGTCAGTGTATGCTAGTGTATATTAACACACTTCACATAATGCACTGGCTAAAGTTTGGATGAACATACCGTAATGGTGATTATTTACTCCCCTGGTTTGTTGCCTGTGGGTCAGTGTAAGCTAGTGTATATTAACACACTTCACATAGTGCAGTGGCTAAAGTTTGGATGAACATACCATAATGGTGATGATTTACTCCCTTGGTTTGTTGCCCGTGAGTCAGTGTAAGCTAGTGTATATTAACACACTTCACTTAATGCAGTGGCTAAAGTTTGGATGAACATACCGTAATGGTGATAATTTACTCCCTTGATTTGTTGCCCGTGAATCGGTGTATGCTAGTGTATATTAACACACTTCACATAGTGCAGTGGCTAAAGTTTGGATGAACATACCGTAATGGTGATAATTTACTCCCTTGGTTTGTTGCCCGTGAGTCAGTGTATGCTAGTGTATATTAACACACTTCACATACTGCACTGGCTAAAGTTTGGATGAACATACCGTAATGGTGATAATTTACTCCCTTGGTTTGTTGCCCGTGAGTCGGTGTATGCTAGTGTATATTAACACACTTCACATAGTGCAGTGGCTAAAGTTTGGATGAACATACCGTAATGGTGATGATTTACTCCCTTGATTAGTTGCTCGTGAGTCAGTGTAAGCTAGTGTATATTAACACACTTCACATAGTGCAGTGGCTAAAGTTTGGATGAACATACCGTAATGGTGATTATTTACTCCCTTGATTAGTTGCTCATGAGTCAGTGTAAGCTAGTGTATATTAACACACTTCACATAGTGCAGTGGCTAAAGTTTGGATGAACATACCGTAATGGTGATGATTTACTCCCTTGGTTTGTTGCCCGTGAGTCAGTGTAAGCTAGTAAGTATTAACACACTTCACGTAGCGCAGTGGCTAGAGCTTCAGACTCTCGACCGAGAGACACCTGTTTCAAATCCTGTGCTGCAATGTCAAACCTTGGGCAAGTTCATTCACCCTATGTTGCACCAGTTCACTTAGTTGTATGAATGAGTAACTGACTGTAGACAGTGGTGGATATTTGTGTACGAATAGTCTCCCCGCATTAATTGCAGTGTGGCTGGATGCTTCCCAGAGAAATTGAGATGGTTTTTGATTGAACAGATCTGCCAGGGTATAAATAAAGTTCTTTGAGCAGTCCTGAGGACTATATAATGCGCTATATAAGAACTTACCTATACGTTACAGAGTCAGAGTGACATGAACGTGACCCAGATCCGAGCTCACAGCGGCGTTCCAGGATCTGGCGGTCTCACCTACTACTTCTTTATTGGCAACAAGAAGGTCCAAGACATCGGGCCATTCCACATCGACAGGAACACGGGTCAGATCACTACCACAAGGCCTGTAGACTATGAGACGCATCCCTTGTATGAGGTGTGTGCATTCAACCAGCTGCCCAATGTAGCTACTTAAGTCTATCTGACTTAGCAATATTACCTTATTACAAATATCACATTGTATTTTTATGTGATGGTCAAATCATTCTGTCTCTATGTTGGTCTGTCTGTCTGTAACTGTTAATGTTACAATGTACTTGTAGAGCACCCAATTAGTCGAGATTACTTTTGGGCAATCAAATCACATAATGTAATCACAGTTTAACTTAGTTATTTCACCAGATTTGCATTAACTACATGTTAGCATTTCTTTGCAATACTTCAGGAAGCCAGGCATTTCTCTGCTTCATATAACTCTGGGAAAGCTCATGTGCGGCATGCTTGCATGCATGCATGCAGAGTCGCACACACATGCAGACGCATGGAAATGGTCATTGAACTTGTGGGTGTGTGTGTACTGTATCGTTTATAGATCTATGTTAGACATACATTACTCACTAATACTGTACCTGACACTCACCCACGTATGGCAGGGAATAAGGAAGACGAATAAGACATATATTCTTTAATTATAATTTTTTTTACCTATATAATTATGCATATTCAGGAGTACATGTCTTATCGGTATATTATGGAGATTACCACCTCACGTTTCACGGCAGTTGACGATTGTGGTGGAAGGCCAAGGCATCCCACCAAAGAAAACGATCCGAAGTATTTTCATCAACCTGCAAGATGCTGATGACAATGTACCATCCTTCAAGGCCTGTCCTCCTGTGAGTGAACATCTCTCTCTCTCTCTCTCTCTCTCTCTCTCTCTCTCTCTCTCTCTCTCTCTCTCTCTCTCTCTCTCTCTCTCTCTCTCTCTCTCTCTCTCTCTCTCTCTCTCTCTCTCTCTCAAATGGAGAACTGCATCTGTGCATATGTAGCACACTCCGGTTTATTACTTCATTATTAGCAAAACTGCCCAGCCCCGGACATAATAACTTTGTAGTTCATACCTGACAGTCATGACAGCCATATTTACCAAATATAAAAAAACACAACATCGTTTCATAAACACCATAACGCACTTGCGTAGGTACGTTACTGTTTGAGTGAATGTCGGAGCGTAGATGTAAGCTAATTGTATCAACATCTACTTTATGCTCCAAGCAACCTACACATGCATGGTTGCTGTTTATGTTGTGAACAATTGATTTACCCTTAAATTCACCCATATGGGGTATTGTGAAAAAACTAAAGGGGCTATGTTTCATTCGTAGGGGTCATAGATAGATTTGATGCCTAGCAAATGTGAAAAACATTGATACGTACGCCAGCTTGATCATAGTTACATTTATGTAGATTGTTTTCGCTGAGATGTTGTGTGTTTGCATGTCGCCAGTCTCTCATCATGACTGACCCACTTGTGAAGCACGTCGAGGAGGGAAGAAATGAGAAGGTGCTAGTAGGGAAGGTAACAGCCTGCGATGCTGACAGTCCGCCCTACAACATCATCCACTACTTCATCACAAGTCAGTACACACACCCTTCATTAGTAACATGTTGCTATCAGTGATAGCAACAGCAGCACACAGTTGTGATAGCAGCTCAAGCTTTCAGAAACTAATGAAAGCAGCAATCTGTATATTAAAAGTACACAGTCTGTTCCGTGTTTTTCATGTATTAATTAATGTAATGTTCTTAACACACTACTAACTTTGTTGAAGGTATACTACCCGCCAAACTCTGTTTAGTAACAATAGTCGCAATTTGAAGGCACGACCACGGGTGCATGTTCAAATAGTAAACAAAACACCCAGTTTCAAAACAAGCTTTATTGGCATTATGGCCGAGTTGGGCTGAGTTAGCTAGGTGCATCTCCTGCAGGAGTCAAGGTCCACTCGCCTCTTTCTATGTTCATTCGCTTCTTCAGACTATTAACCTCTGATCTACCAATTGAAGGTGTATTTTAGTAAATGCACCTGCAGTTATTTAAAGTTGTTTACAGCATTATGTTTAATATGCTTAGCATTTCTAGCCATCTACAATAACTGAGTGATGATAAAATCTCCAGATCGTGTCACCATAATGGAGGTAATTTATGTCCTTACCCGTAGTTTGCAGCTTCATATGTGGGTATAGACAAGTAGCACATTAGTACCAGATAATAATAATAATGTGTTTTATTTTTCCAACATATCGATAATATATATACAGTTAGAGTAATTGTGATACATAAAATGCATATGTCAGAAAAAAGGGGCATACTGAAGAAGTTGTTATAGTAGTTTACCCTATACAGTTTTCTTCTAATATTGCGTAAGATACAATTAAGTGTTTGGCAGAACAACGTTGTGTTCACATTTGTGTTGGTGCGAAATATTGCACAAATACTCTGTAAGTGAAGACAAGCACTGGCATTATTGGTTTAAAAATTAAATAATAAATATTCAAATGCAGTACATCATAATACATTCATTTGGACACTCCCCAGCCATTTATCTAGGGAGAAAAGTGCATATTTAAAGTGCAGTTCTACAGTTTTTGTTATAAATATCTGTTGAACATATCAGTTTTTGATTTGTTAACAAAGATCACTGCAGTTAGCAGCAGCACTAACTATGCTAACACTGTTGTCAGAATTTATGCCAGATTTTTTGTTTACCATTTCAGTATGTTCAATTTGATCCAATCAGAACAAAAGTTAAATTTTTCCAGATATGGCCTTTACATTAGTCTATGTGCACAAGCAGGTCACATGACTGTTGGTACCCCTGCCGACAGCTAGTAAGTTATACCATTTTCGTATTGGGGAGTGGTGGTTGCATGGTAGAGTGCCGGACTGTCGATCGAGGGGATAGTGGTTCGATTCCGCCTGCCACTGTTTCAAAACTTAGGCAACTTCGTTCACCTCACATTGCCTATGTCTTTCAGCACAGACACTAAAAGCCGTTGGTCCCTTCTACCTGGTATCTATGCGAAGGGATATAAAAGGTCCCACGCAGGGGGTAAATCTGGACTCAATAATTTTTTTAAATGACAACTCTTAAAACCTCTGAAACGTTTCCTGTATCTTTCTGAAGAGACTATAAGCCATTGGTCCCTTCTATTCTGGTGTCTATGCCAGGGGAAGTAAATGATCCCATACGGGGTTAATGTGTAACCTGTCGTGGACTCACACAGTGGTGGTCTCTGTCCCTGACCCTGAGGATCTTACTCCCAGCGGCTGGAGTTGCTTCCCGGTTAGGTGTGTGAGTGACGCCGAGCAGGCAGTGTATACACTGTATCATTGACCCACTGGGACTTATCTGAATGTACAAACATTTTCATTCTATTAAGTGTATAGTACGCTTAGTAACTATTTGAAACTTGAAAATATGTCAAATTTTACGTTCCAATAAGCATACAGGGTATATATTCTCTGGGGTTCCTGGGTATAGCCACCTCAGAAGACGTGACTGGCAAGCAATTTATGCATCTCATGTATGTGCAACAGGATACCAGAGCACTATAAAGTCTCATCATTTAGGTGGATCTTTCAATATTTTCATCACTGACATTTGAATCTAATGTGACATTGTTAGAGATTAAATCACAACGATGGATTCAAGAGTCAAGGCACTGGAGATCACTGTCACGGTGTCAGATTCAGCAGTCAAGGCACTGGAGATCACTGTCAGTGTCAGATGCATCTACAAAGGCGGTATGCTAATTAGGGCATGTACACTTAATAGAATGAATACGGTAGCTACTTACACCAGTGAATCCCCATCAAGGGTCATAAACCTTACTTCTCCGTCACTGCAGGTGGTAACGTTGATCCCCGCTCTGATAAGCCTCCCTTCTGGATAAACATGACGAGTGGTGAGATCTGGACCGAATATGCACTGGATCGCGAGACCAAGGAGAGTTACATCTTGATTGTGGAAGCGAGGAGCGGTTTGGAGTCAGGGGGCAGGAGGAGAAGGGCCATTGACAATGTTGACAACGTTACTGTCATTGTTGTTGTTGATGACATTAACGACAATGACCCATCTTTCTTGCTAACCGGAGCGTCGGGGAGCACCGTGACTGCTGGTGAGTTGTCATGGGAACTGTGGATGAATATTGTTATGGTAACAGTGGATGAATGTCGTTGTCATGGTAACAGTGGTTGAATGGGTAACCATGGATGAATGGTGTTGTTGTCATGGTAACAATGGGTGAAAGTTGTTGTCATGGTACCGGGGGATACTCAGGAAATGTAGTGAATGTGGTGAATGTTGTTGTCATAGTAACAGAGGATGGTCAGAACTTGTACTGACAGTGGATGGATATTGTTAGGGTTAGGGTATTCATTTATATTCATAAAAAATATTCATAAAAACATAAAATATTTGAATGTGGTTTGGATTGTCACAAGAATGTGTGTCAGACTTCTGCCCCGCTGCCATTGTAGGAGTGCTGGCGTTAGCCCCGTACGGCTCCAAAGTAGTGCGTATGTATGCAGTCGACCGTGACCAGTCGAAAAATGCGGCCAACAAATACTCACTCGGCAACATTTTCTTCCACAAGACTGACTCGGATGATCTGCATGTACCTGAGGCATTCTCCATTGATGAATCAACTGGGGTCATCAGAACCAAACTACCATCCTATTTTGACTATGTCTATGGATATTTCAAAATGACTGTCAGTGTGACTGGCCCTGATGACAAAAACCCTAATAAAGCCACACTGATCGTAAGTAATGTTTCTTTCATTATTATTTGTTTAAAACAAATTAAGTTATTGAGGTATCTAGTTATAAGGGTTAGTGTTAGGTTAATCCAATCCTAACACCAGGCCCCATAAGGATTATAGATAGAACTTTATTTCAGTCACATATGCACACACGGACACAGATCATATCGTTTAAAAGAAGTAAAGCACAGGTATTCCAGGGGGTGAGGTGTAAAGCCCTTTGAGCAGTCCAAAGGACTGGATATTGTGCCGTGTAAGAACGTGCTTGTTTTTGATCCAGCTCTATGTGGTTCGCTCCAACCAGCGACTTCGCTTCATCTTCAATAAAAGACCTGAAATTGTACACAACCCAGCATATGGATCCACCTTCATCAGGTAGGGAACCGGTGAACTCTGTACCTGCCACAACTAAACATGTCTGTGAGGTGTGGCAGCATAGTGGTTAGAGCACCAGACTCAGTTGAGAAATTCTGGGTTCTAATCTTTGTGCAGCCGTTTCAAACTTTGGGCAAGTTTGTTCGCTCGATGTGATAATATTGCAGTGCGGCTGCATGGTTTTTAGAGAAGTCAAGATGGTGGTTGATTGAACAGGTCTGTCAGGGGTGAAGTGTAAAGTGCCTTGAGCAATACTGAGGCCTGGATACTGCGCAATACAAGAACTTTCTTTAACTTGTTTCATTGATGTCTACATTCCCACATGCATTTCAGCTGTGGAACTGTCTAACACTTTTTCTAAAGCAATTAATGTAAGACTAAGCTATATAATCGTGTTGGTTGTTAAACAAATTAAATGTTTACTTAACAACAAGTCACCTGACATCCCCACTAGGGTCTCCTGACCTCTCCATTGGGGTCTCCTGACCTTATCACTGAGGTCTCCTGACCTCCCAACTAGGGTCTCCTGACCTCCCCACAAGGGTCTCCTGGTCTCTCCACTGGGGTCTCCTGACCTCATCACTGGGGTCTCCTGACCTCTCCACTGGGGTCTCCTGACCTTATCACTGAGGTCTCCTGACCTCCCAACTAGGGTCTCCTGACCTCCCCACAAGGGTCTCCTGGTCTCTCCACTGGTGTCTCTTGACCACACCACTGAAGTCCCCTGACCTCCCCACTGGGATCTCCTAACCTCCACAGTGTGGTCTCCTGACTTGTCAGTGTCATGTTATCAGTGTCATGTTGTCAGTGCCATGGCATCATGGGTAACCAACTGTTTGATGTTGTCATTGTCATGGGTAACCATCTGTTTGATGTTGTCAGTGACATGGGTAACCAACTGTCTGGATGGAAGATCTACACTGACAGCTTGCATTATCACGTTGGAAAGGACGCTGAAGTCGACTTCGACAAGTAGGTTTCTTTTGCACAGTATTCAATATATGTTGAACTTTGAAAGCAAATTTGTTAGAGGTCAGATTGTGTGGTGTTAATGCTTGATTGAAAGCTGACTTCAACGGCTGCGTTGAAAGCCACATATTTCTTGCAATGAGTCTCATTTTGAGTTGATCAGTGTGCAATGTTGTTTTAATGGCAATGATAAATCTGCACTGAGAAACGTAACAAGTACTAAAGAATGATTGGTCGACAGATCACTACACAGTGTACTAACAGAGCATCTCTCTGGACATAGATACTATATTAAAAAAGGCATTGTATTAAAGTGATTCTTTGGTAATTTTAATCTCTGTAATGTATGCAATTATTAAATAATCCTGTTAATATGATTATTTCATGTAATTTTGTGCCTTTATTTAATTAGAATTATGCTTTATTAATCACAAATGACTCTGACAATACATCAACATGTTTTATTTTGTACTGGGACTGCAATAATTATTCGTTCTGCCCATCATTTAGAGTAAAAGATATTTAATTTGTTTCTGTCGAACTCCTGTTTCGATGACAAATAAAATGGCCATTGTATGATGGAAATAGTTATAAAATTACAAAACTTTAAAAGTAACACATATTTTAAAACACTGTTTTCAGTCATCATTGGTGTATTTAACTTAAGAAGATCCTTAAAACATTGTGAATGATGTGGAACATTTATATTTTATGAATTTTCAAAATTATTGTAAAAACAACTTTGTCGACACCTTTTTATACACTACTCCCAATATGGTTCACTTAACACAGACTGGTTTCAATATAAAATTTGAAGAATATGCTGTAGAACACAATCCAAACATGGTGAGCATAAGAAAGCATACATTTTATTATGTACTCCCTATTTTGCAACATAATGACGGGATGTTGTGCATTTGGATACACAAATCGATCAATTGCATAAATCCATTTGAAACATGTACTGATGTACATATTCCCAGCAGAAGCCACACGGAACAAATGTGGCAGAACAAAGTCAGACATCTTCTTCACTACTGTGTCAGTTAACACATTGTCCAATTATTAGCACAGCTATGCGTTTTGGTATACAAAGTTGTCAGATGCACACATCCATTTGAAGCACGAAGTGATGTACAACTTCCCAGTAGATGTCGTACAGAACAGAATGGGGCAGAAGAAAGTCAAGCACCATCTTATGTCAGGAGACCCATTGTCCAATTAATGGCACTGTTGAGTAGAGTTCTTCAATTTCCTCTTTCCATCAGCTCGGCTATTTCCAATGTTCCTGCAAATAAACAAAGTTGAATTTAGGAAACTGAGCCTAAATATGAGTTAACTAATTCAACACTGTGCAGATTAATTCAGTTTAGATATTAGATTATGGGACTTATCACCAAATGTACAGCTGGATAAATGGAAAAGAAATACAAGAGAACCCTGTTATGTTGATTCAGTCAGACAAAAATCCCAATCCATTAGTTTGGCCAATTTTTAATTTGCTTCTACATAATTACCTGCATGCATTGGTCATATACAGTGCACTCCAGATAACTCAAACTCATATAAGTGGATTTTCGCTAAGTTAAGTCAATCTTTTCCTCGGTTCTGGGCAAAGGTCCCAATAAGGGGACCTTCTGATAACTTTCTATTTATCAGAAGTTTCACTTATCAGTATTGTTATGGGTCCTTGGAGGTTTGACCTTATCCAGTGTGCACTGTGTGTGTTCCTTTATTCTTGCTCTAATAATTAATGTTGTATAGAATTATACATATTGGCAAAAATAGATAAGCGAGTGAAAAATGAACAACTCAGAACACGTCCAAAACATGAAATTCTACGGTCACTAGCACCCTCACGGCTCGTCCTGTCCTGACATCTTGGTATCATTTGAAAGGATGCACTTGTTATTCTAGCGTCATCTAGATTTTTCATGGTAACCATATAAAGAACACCGATAAACGGATCTACAATCACGCCGTTTTCGGTGTTCTGTATGGTTCCGAACGATGTTGGCGGCGGGTACTAAGTTCACCTCATTTGCATAGGTTCAGACATGTGCACTTCACCATTTCTTGATTTCATGTTATAAGCTCCACCCACTTTTAAACCGCGGCGAAATTGATGTGCTTTGATCGCAGCGAAACCGATATATCTCTACATCAGCGTGACGTCACAATAACGTACGCCACCCAACGGGTCTAAATTCGTTGCGTTGGTTGGTTGATATACGTGATTATGACGTCACACCTACTTCACGTATGTCATTTTAGCAGCCGTTTGGCCATTCTCGCGAAATGTGTACAGTAACGGTAAAGTAACATGTCAAAATAAATGTTTAATTTGTATGTTTTTAGGGAGTACTATTAATATCAAATGTGCTATTCACATGAAGCAATGTAACTTGATCTGATCTTATTGGATTTTTAAAAAATACATTCATGAATAAAAAAAACTTGTGTATACTAGAGTGCAGATCTGCTTGGTGTCTAAAATCCATGCACCACAATCCGGTATTGTGTACTTTTCAACAAACCTAAAACTTTTACATTGAATGATGACATGCCGGCCAGGTTTACTAACAATCGTAGCTGTAGCATTAGAAACAGTTTGTGAACTTACGAATCTCACATTTTCATATTTCGGTTCAAATAAGTGTGGAAACGGGGACTTTTAAAAATTTGACTTTGGAAAGACCCGTAGACACACAGTCACAGACCCAATCCGAAATATGCCCCAAGTCCCAGATTTAGGCAAAGAATAACATCCACGACCAGGTTAATCCTCTTGCTATGGTTGCATAAACTTATATTTTAGTGTACATTTTCATTCACTGCATATAAAATACTCGGCAAAGCAGTTTTACTAACTAGAAAGGCGAGACCCTTGCCTAGTTAATAGTAGGGGCTCTACAGACCCAGTCTCAGCGGTCACCGACTGCAGCCGTCGGTGTCGGCAGACATTATAATTCTACTTAATCGAAACGTTACTTGGCTGCCGGCATTGGGAAGCAGAATAAATAAACAATGCATACACTTCCTACACTTTTAAAAATAGCTGTCAATATACATATGTCTACAAATAGCTTATTTACAATGTCATTGCTTGAATCAACTCACCTCGGAATCTGACATGTTGACGGTCTTTGCGTGGTTCACTCCGCGTATATGAGTATTCATTATACTCGGGCTGCATAATTAATCATCCATGTGGCAGCAAGCTCAAAATGATTTGCGTAAACACAATTGTTTATCGGCTTTTTGTGCATATAACACCCAAATTATGCATAAACATGCAAGACATAAATAGCAGAGAAAGTACTTATGGGAAATTATCACGTTTTGATACAGTAGATCTCGAATGCATATTAGCTTATAAAGAATCGCTTTAAAAAAGTAATAATAATAAATATAGATTTATACGAAGAGAGACCATTATAATTTGTTGACATAATGAGTGGCTGTTATGATAGCGACATATTTGTCTTAATAGGAGTAACTGTTTACTAGTCATTATGAGTTTAATTGTAGTTGAAATATGTCATATGTATAGCTGTATATTGTACATTGTAATTTAATATGGGGTCAGAAATAAACATTGTGTTCTTGTTCTTGTTCAATATTACTATTATATGCCTGCAACCTGCTACGGAGACCACCTGTGTTGACTGTGCAGCGGGGTGGTCATCTGAGAGAGGTTCTACTGTGTCTGTTGTGTCTGTGTGCAGGACTGACTTGTGTTTCCACGTGGTCAAGGACAACCACGTTGTGAACCCAGATGAAGCCCTCAGGTTCTTTCAAGCAAAAAAGTCTGATGAGAAAGTGGCCCAGTTGTATCACAATTACTCAGTCGAGGATGTTGGTGTAAGTTAACAGCACATCAATGAATGGATGGGTGGAACCAGTTGCACTACCATTATGACACTGATTGTAGTTTCATTTGCACTACCATTATGACACTGATTGTAGTTTCAGTTGCACTACCATTATGACACTGATTGTAGTTTCATTTGCACTACCATTATGACACTGATTGTAGTTTCAGTTGCACTACCATTATGACACTGATTGTAGTTTCATTTGCACTGCCACTGTGCCACTGACTGTAGTTTCAATTGCATTGCTACTATGATACTGACTAGTTTCAGTTGCACTATTACTATGACACTGACATTAGTTTCAGTTGCACTGCAACTTTGACACTGACTAGTTTCAGTTGCGCTATTACTATGACACTGACTGTTTCAGTTTCACTCCAGCTATGACACTGACTACTTTCAGTTGCACAGTTACTATGACACTGACTGTAGTTTCAGTTGCACTGCCACAGCCACTGACCGTAGTTTCAGTTGCAGTGCTACTATAACATTAACAGAAGTTTCAGTTGCACTGCTACTGTGACATTGACTGTAGTTTCAGTTGTGCTGTTGCTATGACACTGTTACTAGTTTCAGTTGTACTGTTACTATGACACTAACTGTGGTTTCAGTTGCTCTGCCACTGTACCACTGTTATACTGATCACAGTTTCAGTTGAAATGCCACTGTGATACTGACCGTAGTTTCAGTTGCAGTGCTACTATGACACTGACAGTAGTTTCAGTTGCACAGTTACTATGACACTGTAGTTTAAGTTTCTGTTGCTATGACATTATTACTAATACTAGTTTCAGTGGGTAACCATCTGTTTGATGTTGTAGTTTCAGTTGCACTGTTACTATGACACTGACTGTAGTTTCAGTCACAATGCTACAGTGACACTGATAGTATTTTCAGTTGCACTGCAAGTATGACACTCACTGTAGTTTCAGTTGCACTGCCACTGTGACACTGACGGTATTTTCAGTAACACCGCTACTATGACATTGGCAGTAGTTTCAGTTGCACTGCTAATATGACATTGACTGTAGTTTCAGTTGCTCTGTTACTGTGATACTGCCTGTACTTTCAGTTGCTGTGCTACTGTGACACTGACTGTAGTTTCAGCGATGTGCCGTGTGTTTCAGCTGTGCGAGGTGAAGGTGACGACGCGCTGGTGGTCCGGCTACTGGTATTTGTGGTGGATCCTCATCGCCTTCGCCCTCTTCATCCTCATTGTTTGCCTCATCCTCATCTGCTGCGTCTGCTGCCGCTGCTGTTACTGCTACACCAGGTGCTACATTAATATCAGTGTTCAACTGGTTTATCATAATGTATCTTGTGGCGGTTAAGTATATCTTTCCACCAGGATCGCTGGTCGGATTTTCAACTCGTCTCAACTTAGCATCACAATATGTCTAATGAAATAACAATAATATTTTCATATGTATATATAATTCATGTATATATAAATAAATATATATTTTGTAACAAAATGTATTAGTTTTAACAAATGAACATTTTATCATGTTTCTTGTATTTTATTCAATCTCATGATTGGAAGGAATTAAATTATTATTATATTATATTATTAATATTGATTATGTCAAGGCATATCAACTTTCATTTCATTCAGTTTCCAGTGTCACAAGTATATGTTTTACCTTGTAAAACAATCAGTTTCAGGGGAGAACTTTCTGGAAGGTAGAATTGTTGCAGTGTAAAGTGTTCAGATTTCTCAGCAATTGGACAAGTGTTCCCTTTAACATTGACATTGGTTGACTTCTGAAACATTGTCTTTATTGAGATAGCATCAAACTTATAACACTAAGGAAGGAGACTGCACTAACAATGCAGTTCTGTCTTATTGTTTTACAGTCCAAAAGAGCTGCCACCCCACAAATACAGGCCAAGTAAGTGTACTTTTATTTATAGTTTATTTTTTAAATATACTGGCGGTGAGGTGAAATATGTCTAAGTTTTGAATTATGTATTATTATTATCTGTTTCATATTGTGTCTGTGACAGCACCAGTTTTCACAAAGTGTATGCATTTTAAGAAATATTGATGTGCAATGTTTTAGTTTATAAACGATAAATTTTACTACATAACAAATTACAGGTCTGCACATTGCCTGATCATTTCAGACATTTTATTGGGCAGCGGATTATGTTACAATAGGTCTTAACATAACATGTGCTCAAAACAAATGCTTCTAAAAACTGAACTTGAATTTAAACGTATTTCGTTTTAACAGCTAACTGGTGAAATTGAGTGAAATCAGAACACATTGACAGTTGTAGTAATAATAATAATAAATTATATTTATATAGTACATATAAATAATATTATAATATATATAATGTGAATATACAACAAAATTTAAATGTACATTTGTAAATAAATAACTCATGTAAAATACAGTATCAGCTAAATATTGACTTGACATAACTAAATAAAACAAGTATTTTCTGCCTTAAAATCAGTCAAGTGATAAAATTAAATCTATATTATTGTTATCTGTTTGTTTGTGCTGCCAGATCTCCTTCAGTTGTGCATGTATCAGGCTGAAATTTTGCATATGATCTTGCGGGCCCATAGAGATAGTTCATAGATGTAGACATTTTCGAAATTCGTCCGGGGGGTGGAGAAAAGGCTCAATATTTCAAAAGGCTGTACGTGGAGTTCCAGCCGTGGAATTTCATGTTTTTCTATATCATCATAAAGATAATTATGCCATTAACACATGTCACTGGATGTATTCAGAAATTTTGAAAAGTTTTTAAGTTATTGACTTTTGAAAATCCTCAGCACTTAACATGCACCAGGTCTACATGTCATTGGTTACAAGTACTTTTGCATTTCATATATTTCCTACAGATGGAGCTATGTGTTATTTAGCGTCAAAATTATCGCCCGTCAAGTTAGTGTATTATAACAACGAGTGTCAAAACTTATATCGGATAACTAAGAATACGACATATCTATATTATAAAACAGTTGGTTCTCTGTTTGTTTGTGCACCCACATCTCCGTTAGTTTTGCATGTATCGGGCTGAAATTTCAACACAGCATCCGCTGTTGTTGGTTATGTCAGTTAGATGGGTGAACGATTGAGATTAAGATTTCTGGCAGAACAACTGGGCTAATGAACAATTACCATTTATTAATACGGGTGGTCTGGAAACATTTGGGATGGGTTTGGGGTGTCTGCGAATTACATAGAAAACACTAAAAAGATTACAGACCTTCATCAACAAATGCCTGCGCAGAATTATACACCTAAAGTGGTCAAACAAGGTACCCAACTCTACACTATAGAAATGAACCAAACAATTACCAATAGAAACGAAATAAAGAAAAGAAAATGGAGGTGGTTAGGACATACACTGAAGAAACCTGCAACAAACATCACACGACAAGCAATTACATGGAACCCCCCAGAGACGAGAAGAAGAGGAAGGCCAAGAAACACCTGACAGAGAGACACAGAAAGTGAAAGAAAGCAGATGGGAAAAACCTGGAAAGAAATTGAGAAAATGGCATAAAACCGACAACAGTGGAGGACCATGGTCGATGGCCTATGCTCCCAGCAAGCAAACAGGCCTAAGTAAGTAAGTTGGGGTGTCTGATAAATATGACTGCCTTTTGTCCCCGGTAAAGTTACTATAAAAATATTTTTTTTAACAATCTTCAAATGTAATGTTTTATAACAGAGCGTCACTATAAAATGCCTTCTGTTGCAGATATCATTTTGGAGCCAGTGTCACATGCAGCATCCGCTCCTATTGTTGTCACTTCTACCGCCAGAACGTGAGTAGTAACTCAATGTTATTTTTGGATTTAGTTAATTATGCAGCAAAGTCCTGCTAGTATATTGCACTGAGGGTTTACTTAAGAGGATCCTTCTCTGAAGTTAGAAAGTCCACTACAGGTTACACATTTACCCCCTGCCTAGGATCTTTTACTTCCCCGGCATAGATGCCAGATAGAAGGGACTGGTGACTTATAGTGTTTCTTCTGTAAGACTATGTGAGGTGAACGAAATTGTCCAAGTTTCGAAACAGCAGTCGGTAGCAGGATTCAAACCTCAGTTCATTTGATCGACAGTCTGGCACTCTAACCACTCAACATTGCATCAATGTGACTTAACCATGTTTTTAGAGATGTCACTCAAAGTTGTTTTATTATGTTAATGTTACTTAGAATTATACACGATGAAAACATCAACAGAAAGGAGCTTGTTTAGAAAGTGGTTGTTGTAACAGTTTTGACAAGAAGAAATTGAATTGCAATTTATAGATTTAAAATATCAAATATGAAGGTTTTTTACTTTAATCGGATAAGTTAATTGTAGATTAGATGATGTGTATTCATTTGCACGTGTTTGAATACTTGAGCAAGGGCACCAAATTACAAATTATCCATAGAAAGAGAACTAGATGGAAGAAACATCCAACAGTTAACAACGTTATTAACAAGTCCATGTTCATTACAGGATGCCAAATGACGACTTTGAGTGGCAAGAGAATACGGTAACTATGGACTGATCTGAATGGACACTCGTCATTGAATCTGTTGACACACTTCACCGAATCTGTGAACATGCCTCACTGCATCTGCAATGTATTCTATAGAAGACATCATTATAGAATCATAACAATCAATCATGCTTAATCGTGTATCAATGTTGCTTGAAAAAAAAGCAGGTGGTGTTTTTGTACTGTAAAAAAATTTTTAAACAATTTATTGGCTAAAATCTTAATGTAACAAATATATTTGTCATATTTGCAAGTGCATTTCACCCAAGTTGAATGTTGTGTGGTTTGTATCGTTTATGACAGTAACTCAAGTTAGTTATTTTTTAATGTCTGCTGCCTTAAGTTGTAATTTGTAGAATATACTGTCACTATATATCTATCTATATATACACTGTATATATATATATATGTCACATACAATTAAGATGGTGATAAACAATTCTTTCCTTTGATGGTGTATATATTTTTAAAAGTGCTACCGGATATATTCATGATATGTTCACTTAGATATTGCTGGGATTATTCTACAAGAAAATGACCATATAAAATATTGATTTCCAACGTTAAATTATGATAAAAATCTACGTTCAACATTTCTGATGCATTTGATCATTTATCATGGGAACGTATTTTTTTTTAATCTTGCTATGTAGCAGCTGTGATAAAATGTACTTTATTTTTTTAACAAAAGATTGTAAATGCTTTGTGTGAACTATATATATGATGATTTAGATGTCTTACAACTTGCCATGTATTTTATTAATGTTAGGAAATCACATATCTTAAATCTGATGTCAAATTTAACATAATGTTCCCATCTGTTCAGTTTTTCACACACATGCAAAATGTTGCTTTTCTTGGAAGCAGTGATATTTTTAACACATTTTACATCAAAATGCCAGTGTGAAATATTACACTGTAGTAGTAACAAGTTGACAAAATTAGGGCAATGCTGCTTTATGAGAAATGTAAGAATATATTAAGAATATTAATAAAAAGCACACATTTGGTTCTATTAAAATCTTTGTCTATGTCTAAACTGTAAATTCTGTTTACAACTAAGTTTAATCAACGTTATACAAAAATCCTTCGGTTATGCTAGATGCTGCTTTTCTTGGGCATCATGTGTAATAGTCACTTAACATATCAACTGTAAATTGATGTTGGTGTCATCTCTACTGCTGTTGTGAGGTCTAACTTGGACTGATGAACATATCATGTGCTCCTGTTCATTCCATTGTAGCTATACATATTTTGCCATGTTTTTTTATGTTTTAACAATGCGTCTATTCATGCCACTGAGATATGTATATTTGGAAATTAATGGTGGAGGTTTTAACATGTCAAGCCTTTCGGTACTTACAACATTTATTGCAGATATGTAGCTGGTGCTTGAGGCAATTATTTGTAGAGAGCGTGACTGGCACCAGGTTGGGTGTTGTTAATAGATTAAGTTAGATAAATATGTGCAAAACTGTTATGGTGTACATTTGTGGAAATGTAATAGATAACATAATGCTATGAGTAATCAAAGCGTAATTATCAAAACATTCATTTAGTGGAAAACATTGTTTTAAAATGGTTAACATTCAGTTGCTACCAGTAAATAATATAGTGTAAAATTATATTATGTTGAAATGCAACTTTGCTGTAAAAGGACAGATTTAATCTTTATCATTAGTGTGTTTCACTGATCATGTACATTCAGAAAATACAGCTGTTCTGTAAACAGTGCCTGTTTTGTTAATTTTATGTTATCTCTGTGCTGTATGTGAATGCCTGGTCTTGCTTCCGGAAGGAGTTTCTTATAAGTAAAAAATCCTGTGAATCACCGTTTAGTACTTTTCAGTGGTGTTTTAAAGTGACCATGTCTGTTCAGTTACCATGAATCATCCTCTGGAATCAGTGGTGGAAAATATTAGAGGAGTTTATTGAATCAGTTGTAGTTTGTCCTTCTTGCAATCTTTTTGAGAGAACCAGGCCAGTCATATCCATATTCAAAGAACTTGCTCATCTACACTACTGCCGCGTTTACTATTTGAATATTTTGTGTACAATGTGAACCATTTATGGGTGCAACATTCAAATTCTGAACACTATTGAGCTATTTAAATGCAATGTATATCTTCAGCATATTTATTCTAGTATTAACAACATCATATTGATCAATATTAATATTTGAACAACAAGCTAGGTTGGTTCTTTCATATGACTACTAAACATTATTTTTAAGGGAAGGAGCCATCCATAAAATTGTCATCCATTTTTCACAGTTAATTCCTCCCACAATTGATGTACCTTTCAACCCACCCGCATCTATAATAATTATATTTGTTGCATGGCTGAGTTGATTTATTGTTTACGTGTACCAATATACAAGTGTATAAAAGTAATACAAAAGCAGTAGAATATTGTTGGTTGTTGTAATGGTATTGGAATTTACCCCAAAACTTGCGGAACAATTAATAGTTTGGCGGCATATTGTGATAGTAGCCCCAAATTCGGTCAATATATATATGTAAATACACACATATATATGAGAATTACTTGATCTGGTAATGACCGTGTTTAGTTGGGCATATTCTTTGAAAGTTTTGGCCTGTGTCTGTCGTCAACATTTAGATGATTATTGCTCCACCAAGAACAACCACATTAACAAGACATGGAACAGACTATGGTGCAGACAGTTTTTGTTATAGGCATGTCAGAAAGTATATAAGGTCTCTGTTGGTACATCTGCAGGCGAAGTCTTCTTGCTTTAGATAGTGCAGGAAGGCATGTTTAATTCTCGCGTCAAAAGAATTGATCTAAATTGGCATCCCTCGTCTGAAAACCAGTTTCCAACCTTCAGTCCAGAAGGGTTTTACATCTCTCTTCATCGATGTTAGCTGTTTCCTTTCTTTTTTGCAACATTTGATGTGTAGGGGCTGAATAACAATAAGCTTTTAACAAGATTGCCATCCAGAGAATTAACTCTAGATGGCAGGTGGACAAGGAAGCCCTTTGGCTTATCGAGAGTCCAACCCTTTTATCTACATATATCCAGCCCTTCTGAGGTATGTGTCGATTTTATTTTTAAACATATTCACACTACTAGCACCCACACAATCATCAGATAATCTGTTCCATTCATTTACAGTCCTTTGTGAAAATGAGAACTTTCTCACGTCTAATCTACACTGCTCCTTTACTAATGTAACTTTATGTCCTCTAGTCTTTCTATCTTTCTTAACTGAAAAAAACATATTTCTATCAATATTTTCATAACCATTCAATATTTTAAACACTTCTATCTGATCTCCTCTCAATCTCCTGGTCTCTAGTGTTGTTAAACCACATTCTTTTAGGCGTTTTTCATAACTAAGATCCCTCAGTTTTGGTATCATTTTAGTCGCTCTCCTCTGTACTCTTTCTAGCATATCTATGTCCTTCTTGCGGTATGGCCTCCAAGCTTTATAGTTTGTCGACTGTTTTCCAAGGACTGAGTCTCAACTATCGCTGGGTCTGCATGCGATCTCCTTTATGTCAACAACATGCAAGTCATTGCGTTCTAACTTCTAAAAATGTATTATGAAGCACCTCAATCACTCCTACGAGTAAAAGAACATCTTTGGCAAAAATGTTTTGTACACTTGGTCATGGTAACGTATTTATATAATAGCCGTATATCCATACCAGGCCTACAACCAGGTTTCGCGGAAGGGGTTCATTTTTAAACATGTTTTGTGTGTGTGTGTGTGTGAGTTTATGTGAGAGTGCGTGTGTGTATGTATGTGTGTGACAGTCACGAAATCGCGACAATTACGTATGCAATTTTTTTTTCTTCAAGTTGTCCTAATTCCATTAAATTTGTTTTCTATTCAAAGGAGAAATATTGACTAGTGATTACGGTGTCGGCTTCGCACACTTACACGTGTCGGCGTCACACTCTGCCCAGCCCTGTAACACATGTATTATAACTATTTATATGTGAAAAACAATCTGTACGTCCTTTCCTTCTGCGTCATATTTTCTCCCCTTCTAAACCGTCTTCTCCAGTCAAGTCTGATCTTTTCTCTTCGGAATCACCACGGCCGAATCAGGCAAAACCGAATATGGCGAATCGTTCGAATCCGCCAGCCTCTCATTGAATACCTCAGTGTAGCTTCCTCGGTGTTTGGTCCTCCTTCACATGCGATGTGTCCAGACCTGCGACTACCCATAGTACCCATCCATTGCGCATGTAGGTTCCTTGGAGTAACATGATCGAATCCTGGTTCACTAAATAAGATCGATCTGTTATTAAACTGCTTGTATCGGTGTTTGTTTGGCTTGGCTTCGGGATCGAAGATTCAAGAAGGCGGTGGTCCACATCTGCTGCAGTCGCGATGGTGGCTGACCAGGCCTGTCATGCACAGGCAGTTTTTATTGCAGCTGCTGCATGTGAAGGTCTGGTTGCTGGAGGGTGCTGGTTGCTTCTTTCGTCTCATCCTCTTTTCTTCCGTGTGTTATCTCCGTTCGTTTTCGAAAGTGGAGGCTCCTTGTCTCACTTGCCGTTGTCTCACTTGCTGTCTCCAGGCGACGCGATCTGCCCTCTGAGCTTCCCACTGATGATGGTTGATCTTGCATATGGTGACTTCTTCCTTGTATCGCTTCCGCGGAGCCCCTCTGTCGCGTTTCCCAGCGGAAAGCTCTCACGTAGGACTATGTTTGGCAAGCGGTTTTCCTTCATTCTTGAGACAGCCTGTTCCGCGTAGCTGTATCTGAAGGAGCGCAGCCTTCATGCTGGTGGTCTTTGCAGACTCCAGTACCACGATGTTTGTTACAAAGTCACTCCAGAGGATATGGAGGATGGTGCGGAGCAGTGTTCGAAATATACGCTGACCCGGTAGTCAGCTGACCACCTACTTTGCCGTCGGGTCAGTCACTTGTTTGAGTTACTGGTCCGTGTGACCGTCTACTTTTCCGGGGACATTACGTCGTTCTACAGCGGTATACATCAGCCTATCGTCTAGACTGGTCACCGGAAGAAGCAATTTATAAATGTGTTTTACGCTCGCTATTGTCCAATTCTGTTAACGTGAAACGCAACGCTCAGGGAGCGCACTTATAATGATTTTAATAATTATAACGTTATTTAGACACTCATTTCCACCGTACAACTCTGTTCAATTGTGTTGACAATGTTTCTAAAATACTAACACTTATGTAATGTTTAATAGAGGTACTAACATGTGAGTAATAAAATAAAACATCTATAAAGTTGGTAAAATAAAACTGCTAAACAATCAGTATCTAAAGCTATAATCCAATACACATTACATACAACAATTACGGTATGGTATTGTGGATAATTACTTTAAATAAAGATAAAAAATATATAATAAATAAATACATAATAAAATATTAATACATAAAATTAGATATTCTTTCGATCACACATCGCGTGGCGCGTACTTCCAACTGTTCCGCATCGCTACAATACGCGCAAGACTCACAACTAAGACGTGTAAGACTCTACTGCCCTCGTTCGTGACGCCAAGAATAGACCACGGCAACGCGGTGCCACCACGATATCAGTGAGTGCCTGATGCATTGCCCGGAGATGGTCAAGCACTCCGTTGTCAGAGTAGCTCCACAGATCCAGCGCAGCGACCGACATCCGAGCATCACCGCAGGACTTAAATCTCCTCACTGGCCATCGGTGAAGTGGCACACTGAGTATAAAATAGTGATCCTTATCGTCAACGCCCTTCACAACCAGACGCCCGCCTACCCCGCGTCACTGACCACTCTCTACGTGCCACGCCGGTCGCTACGATCCGTAGGTCGCGCTCCTCTGACAGTTCAACCCGGTACGGAATCGGAAGTGTTTATTTGACCCACATATAAAAACAAAACGGTACAATTTTCAAAAACCAGAATTACCTACAGGTCAATTATTAAATACTGAATATGTGTTAAAATAACAAGTAGTACATACATGTGTTATTAAGTAGAATATATAACATAAAATTAGAAACAATCAATGTATGATATAATCAGTTAGCAACATCCTGACCATGACCTATCAGGTTGCTGTAGATAAACAAAAACAGGGGTCAGGGAGACTGCCACTAAGACCATTATTGGTCGCTCTCGTAGCAGCCACCCAATTTAGTAATTTTCAACAAAGTATGTTTGGCTTACTTAAACACTTTCGATGAAATAATAACACAAGTGCATACTTTCTAATGCAGTAACGGTTGCATAAGTATTTGAATTATATTACCAATAACTGATGCCAAAATCTAAAAAAAAATATAAAAAGTTATCTTAATTTGATAACTAGCAGATCGTTACAACTACATCATACATATTAATAACAGTACACTGTGTACATAAATTAACAGAAGTAATAAAATTAAAACAAGATATGATTATTTGTTGATTATTCAGAATGTCCACATATATAAAAATTTGACAAAGAGCACTGTATTATGTAATTTTGTAGAAAACATATTTTGGCATAAAACCTTGTAAGCTGTGTTAAAATGTTGTTTCTTATGTGAAGTGCAGTATTGTTTATTAGTAATGGAATATCAAACCTAATGCATCGTTTGGCAAAGTCATGTTTTGCTCTATATGTGTATTAATGATGTGAACATTTTTATTTAACGTAAATGGTAAGTTTTGCAAATATGCTGGTAATGTCATATACACATATTTATAATATAATTTCAATTCCTGTAAATGTAGCAAATCTGTTACATTAAGAATGTTTAGTTTCTTAAACAGCGGCTCAGTATGTGCATTATGTTTAGCTAAGCATATTATTCTAATCGCTTTTTTGTAGTTTGATGAATCTGTTACATTTAAAACCCCATATCATTAGGCCATAATTAATGTATGGTAACATTAATGAGCTATACAAAGTAACTTTTATATTTCCTGGCAAAAATCGTTTTAATTTGTTTAATATACCTATCAATTCAGAACATTTTATTGAAATATTTTTAATATGAATGTCCCAGCTTAGGTTTTCTTGCAAAGTCACTCCTTTCTATTTATGACTACCTAGAAAACAGAAATAATAACAATTTATTTCTAACTCCAGTTAATGAAGATGAAGTTATCCGAGCTATGAACAATTGGGAAAGTAAAACATCCACAGATTGCGAAGACATAAGTATGCATTTGGTCAAAGAAGTTATTAACTCCATTGCAAAACCTATCACTTTTATTTGTAATCTATCTTTCACTTCTGGAGTATTCCCGGAGAAAATGAAAATAGCAAAGGTTATCCCACTCTTTAAGTCTGGGGATAAGTATATGTGCACTAATTACAGGCCTATTTCACTATTATCACAATTCTCAAAAATATTAGAAAAATTGTTCAGTTCTCGTTTAGATAGCTTTATTACCAAACACAAACTAATAAACCCAAGCCAATATGGATTTCAACAAAATATGTCAACATGTCACGCACTAATAGATCTTGTTGATGCAATAACCCAATCATTGGATGCCAAAAAATATGCTATTGGTGTTTTTATCGATTTAAAAAAGGCATTTGACACTGTCAATCACAAACTGTTATGTAAAAAAATGGAATTTCTTGGTATCCGTGGTGTGACATTTAACTGGTTAAATAGTTATCTAGAAAACAGAAAACAATTTGTGTCCATTGACAAATGTAATTCTACTGTGCGCAATATTTCATGTGGTGTCCCACAGGGTTCGATCCTGGACCCCAAACTATTCATTCTATACGTTAATGATATGTGTAACATATCTAATCTAGTAAAATACATTCTCTTTGTAGACGATACTAATATATTTTATGCAAATAGTAACATCAATATACTAAACGAAACTGTATGTAACGTACTGGACCAAATGTATACGTGGTTTGCAGTAAATAAATTAACTCTGAACATATCTAAAACCAATTATATGTTATTTGGAAATCGTTTGCTAAACAAAGAAATTAATCTAAAAATACGAAATGTTAATATCGAAAGAGTAAGGGTCACCAAGTTTTTGGGTGTGTTTATTGATGATCTACTAAATTGGAAAGCTCATATAAAATACGTACAATCAAAGCTTTCAAAAAGTACTGCTATAATGCATAGATGCAGTCATCTACTTGATAGAAATAGTAGACGTATTCTATACAGTTCTCTCTTTTTGCCATATTTAAATTACTGTGCAGAGATATGGGGAAACACGTACCCAACAAATACTAACTGTATTTTCTTATTACAAAAAAAGAGTAATCCGCATTATATTTGGTGCAAGATGGTTGGATTATACAAACTCACTTTTCCAACAATTACATGTTCTAAAATTTCCAGATATCATACAACTGAAAACATCATTATTTATGTACAAAGCTTACTACAGCTGCTTGCCATCGAATATTCAGTGTTTGTTTACTAGACGGGAAATAGCATACTCAATGCGAGCTAATCATGACTTAGAACGACAGAGAGTCTGTTCTACCATGCGATCAATGTCTCTTTGTGTAAAGGGAGTGCAATTATGGAATTTTCTACGTGATCATTTAAAAACTACTAATACTATTACTGAATTTAAGCGTAAATGCAAGAACTTTTTATTTTATAAATATCTGGTTGTGGAAATCTAAATAAAATCATACACAAATATAATCATGCCATTGAGGAAACTACAATATGTGTAAAGATGTGTACTTATCACATACTTTAAATTATGAATATGCACACATTCCATTACATGTTTTCAATTATTGTAGCTAGATGGTTAGATGAATAACAAATTCGAATAATATAATATTGATGTCTCAAAATACATGTACGTATGTATGTGAATGTGTATATATATATATATGTATGTATATATGTGTGTATATGTATGTATATGGGTGTATACATACAGGTATATAATTATATATAAATATATGTCAGCGGTAAATTTATACAAAAGTCAATGACTTCGTATTTACCCCCTTCAAACATTGTATATTCTCATTTGTATTATATTTAAACTTGTTTGGTTGACTTGTCTTGTATATATATTGTTATCATTGTTCTGAATAAACGTTCATTCATTCATTCATCAAGAAGATCTTAAGCAGGAAATTGTTAACTTGTTTGTTTCCTAGTTTGTGTATTATATACTTGGATTTCTTCGTATTTAAAGACAGTTTATTTATTTTCAGCCATTCATTTACCTTGTTTAATTATGTATTTAATTGTTTGTTCGATGTCTTTTGGACATATGTTTAAAGATTGGGTTGTTGTAAATAAAGTTGTATCATCCGAATACATTACGTATTTAAATATTTCACTTGACTTTGGTAAATCATTTATGTAAATTATGGCCGGCAATCTCTCTCTCGAGCCGGACCACTTCTGTGGAATGCCCTGCCGGAGGAATTGCGGCTGATCACCACACTGGACCCTTTCAAAACACCCCTCAAAACACACCATTCCTAACTTGCTTTCAATATGTAAATGTGTAACATGATGTTTTAAGGCCATCTTTCTATGTCGTTGCATAATTTGACTAGTGTAAAGTTTATTATTATTACATAATTATTAAGATAATACACTAGTTTAATAGTAGACAATTAGACTATTATACTAATAAATATAATGATATGATGATCTCACATAAAACTGATATGATGATCTCGCATAAAACTGATATGATGATCTCACATAAAACTGATATGATGATATCACATAAAAGTAAACGTTGAAAGCAAGTTTAAAATAATATGTCCTGCGCAAGAGCAGGGCGCGGCCCGGAACGAGGATTTTATACTGGATGCGCCACTTAACCGGCAACCAGTGCAAGCGTCTCAATGCCGCCAGTCACCTCGCCTCATGTTGGACCATTTCAAGGCGGTGGAGTAGATGATCTGACACTCCGTACAACATTGCATTTCCCTAGTTGATTACGGACGTCACCAGCGAATGCATTTGACACTCAGTTGTTCCGGTCGTATCCGCGAAATTCTGTACAGGTGGGTAATACGCACTCCGGCATGCATTTGCGACTTGGCCCGCCATCGTGAGGTCGGTGTCGATAACGAAAAATCCAGATCTTTGACGACGGCATACAGGCCTCCATATGCGCGAGCGCATCTGCCTGTTCCGTTGACAGGAAGTCGACGTACAGCTGCGTGTCGTCAGCATACATATGGTGTTGTATACCGTGTTGTTGGAGAAGCCTCGCTAGTGGTGCAACGTACACATTAAACAATATTGGTCCGAGAACAGACCCCTGTGGAACACCGGTCTTCATGACACTTCTCTCCGAGACTTCTTTCTTGATCCGCACCACAGATGTTCGGCCCTGCAGGTAGGACGTTGAAGGCCAAGCATGTGCTTCGCCTCCTATGCCATAGCAGTGCAGGCGTCGCAGCAGAATAGCGTGGTCAAGGGTATTTCTTGGGTGCTATCGCTGCAACACCTGCGCGCCATCTGATTGTTGATCTGTAGTAAATATTTTCCATGGTGGAGTGTATTGAAGTTTTTGCGGATTTTCTTATCATAATTGTTGTCGTTGTCGATTATCAGTAAATGAACATTCTAGATTGTTTAGAACCATGATCATCACCAGCCGGTGATGATCATGGGCAAGATCGAGTCTAAGATTACGTAAAGTGGGCAAACAACAGTGATACCTAGCTGGCAGTGCAAGGTGACCGGCTAAATCTGTTGGGACGGAACATTCTGGAAGTTGTCACAATGGACTGGACGAGTATTTTCTCGGTGTGCATGTAATGCTGGCCGTACACTGTTAAACATTTGTTGCGAGTTGTGTGTTTGATCGACTAAAAGCTGTTCAGTCGTGCAATGTACGATAGCACGCAACTCAACAAAACTCGAGTCGCTTGTTGATTTGACCGGTACAACAATTATTGAACCGATTAGAAAATTGAGTAGCAGCAACAAAAGTTGCGTAATATACCAGGAGCGGATCCAGAGAGGGTAGTGTAGGGGGAGGGGGGGGGCACAAAAACCTCCACTGGCGGGTCGAACCAAAATGGTCTAGAACAATTGTTCGCTACCGCGCCGCCTAAGTTCAGCTTCTTCGCTGACGGGGAGGGGGACTGAACGGGGGCGCATTCCAAAGGTCTGGGGGCCACGGTCACGCAGGCCCATTCAAACAAGGTCTAGAGCACGCCAAATTCCAAAAGTCTAGGGGCAGGTGCCCCAAGGCTCACCTGGATCCGCCGATGTTAACCTACGACTTGTTAGAAGTGATGAAAGTCCCTTATGGGCTCAGCACACTGTCAGTTTTCCCATTGGCGACCATGTTAATGTTTTGTGTGATTATACGAAAACGTGACCTATAAAGTTTCTTAAACTTCCCACCTGCTGTTATTATCATCTCATTGACATGCTGGTCGATTTTAGTCAAAATCTAATATCTCTAGCTCTTGCAAAATGCCTGTATGTATGACACCCGTCAATATTTACAAATGCATGCAGGCAGTAATCCGGCTAAAGTGTCATCTAGCCAAATTGCTGCCAGATACCCTTCCGCTTAGTAAAATCAGCTAAAAAGACACCATTTTACTGTCAACAGCTGCTACAATCACATCTAGAAATCTGACTACTCAAATGCACTTATGTCAGAGCAAGTGAACATTGTAAAAAATCATTTCTCAAAAATATAATGCACTTTTTTTCGTCTGTAATCAAGCAGGAAGTTCAACAGTGTGCTGACCCCTTATTTCTTGAACACGTTTCTTTTTGCGCATGCTTGAGGCGGAAACATGCAATTTCTATCCGAGCATGGTCAACCATGTTATGTCGATAACACGGAAATATCACAAACAACACCAGACTATCGTAACGTTGAACAGGTTGTAAAACAGCATCATGGCGGAGCCACGTTTAACCCCGGAACGAGGCTGACGTCAGCTGATCAAGTACATTAAAGGCACATTATTAAAGTAACAGAACACAAACTATTTCTCCACTCCCTGTAAAGATTACTGTTCCGAAATCGAACAATAGAGAGGCGCACACAAACCGTTCAAATTACCAGTGTAGCCACTGTTGTTTAAAGTCACATGCTAATTTAACGGCTAACTAATGCCACAACACACGTTCACTAGTTCGTCAGGTAGTCTCGAAGGCACCGCGGTGAATGTCTAGTTCGCCTGGGCCGTTGGTACTGTCTCTAACCGGGTTGTTGAGCAGGCAGACCTCCGATGTCAAGATCATCAAGGTGGGCGCCCGAAGATAGCTGTTGATTTCCTGGTTGTCGCGATCGAACACAACGCCGTGAGTTCCAGCGCGACCCGTATTGGGACCAGCTTTAGCGGCGATACGCTTCGGGTTCGATGCCAGCTTGTGTTTCCGGATAGGTCGTTTCGTCCTGATCCAGTCTCCAGGTTTCGTCATCGTATTTCGCGAACAACATCGTTTGTCGGTGTACGCTTTGATTCGTTCTTGCTTCCTTGTGAGCGATTCAGCTAACACTGAAATGTTCGGTGGAGATGTCTGAGGTGGTTTCAGGTTTTCCAGAGGAAACCGTGGTTTACGACCTAGCATCAACTCTGCTGGAGTACGCTGTGTCAACACATGTGGTGTCGATCGGTACGTTTGCAAGACTGTTCGTACTGCATCTGCGGACGTTTTCCCCTCCACAAGTCGAGCTGCGAGACTATGTTTGCTGACGTGATTTAGTCTCTCCACACCTCCATTGCACTGTGGGTTGCGACGAAGCTCGATACCAAGTTTCTGCAGAAATGTTTTAAACTATACGACACGAACTGTATTCCGTTGTCGCTTTGGAGAACTTCCGGTATTCTCCAACGAGCAAACAGGTCTTTCAAGATGTGGATGATGGCGGAAGACGTCACCGTATTGGTTGCGGCTATATCTCACGCACCGAGCATGATTCACAATCTCTGATGAGATCTTCGATGTGTCGATCGATGGCGGGCCACCATACCGATTCGCGATAGCGTTGCTTAGTTCGCACGATCACGGGATGACCTTCGTGGGCCATTTTCAGTACTTTGTCCTGACGTGTGGTAGGGATTACAACACGTGTGCCACGTGACACACACACACACACACACACACACACACACACACACACACACACACACACACACACACACACACACACACACACACACACACACATTGTTGAACACGGATAGCTCGTCTTTGAGTCGGAAGTAGGCTTCTATGTCAGGGGGTGGGTGTCTGGGCCAACCATTATGTACGAAGTGACGGACCTGCGTCAAAGTGGCATCTTCGGAAGAAGCGTTTTTTAACTCGGCTGCTGTAACGAGGTTGTCCAAGTCAATTTCCATGACACAGTCGTCTGTCGTCGATTCACACCGTTCTTCTTTGACCTGCCTGCTGAGCATATCTGCTACCTGGTTCTTGGAACCAGCAGTGTACCGAATGTCAAAGTCATTCTGGTGTAGGCGATCAGACCATCGGTAGATTCGCAATGGCCTGTGACCCGAACCGGAAGTCGCTAACAGCTTTGTGAGTGCCTAGTGGTCCGTCTTCAGCGTGAATTTTCTACCGACAAGAAACACACGCCAGTGTTCGCACGCGAAGATACTTGCCAGTGCTTCACGTTCTCATGTAGAGTACTTTCGTTCTGTTGCTGAAAGCGTCTTGGATGCATACGCGACTGGCCTCTATTTGTCATTTAACACTTGCAATAATACCGCACCAAGAGCGATTCTTGTAGCATCCGTCGTCACGATCGTTGAAGCACACGCAATTTTCTGATTCAAGTCGCGGAAGGATTGGTCTTGCTTGGCTGTCCATTCCCACTGAGTGTCTTTGCGTAGTAATTGTCTAAGTGGCTCAGCAGTTTCCGAGTAGTGTGTGACAAATTTCAGATAGAAATTCGTTGTGCCTAGAAAGATAGCAACTTCTTCAACATTGGTCGGTTCTGGTAGATCCTCAATTGCTTTCACGTTGTAGTGCAGTGGTAGGACATCCTTGGAGGACACATGTTATACCAGGAACTCGATTTCCGTCTTGGCAAACTGACTCTTCTCGCGATTAAGTGTGATGTGATACTCAGCCAGCCTGTTAAGCACTAGCTGCAGTCGTGTGTCATGATGTTCCTGTGTGTGTCCAAGGATGACAATGTCGTCCAGGAGGTTGATGCAGCCATCTACCCCCTTCAGTACATAAGACACAATCTTCTGGAAGGCGCTGAACCAAGTCAATACGGCATCCCACAGTACTGGAAAACTCCCTCATGTGTGATGAATGCTGTCAAGTAGTTTCTATCTTCAGCCATGAGGACCTGCAGATAGCTTCGTCTCATGTCCAGCTTGGTGAAGACTGTTGAGTGGTGAAACTCGGCTGCCCGGTTTTGAAGCCCAAGGTCAAGGTCAGATGAAGGTCAAAATTCAAATGATGTCGTAATTCCATTGCTACCATATAGTAACACTCAAACAATATTTATTTGTGTTTCGGAAGGTTACAGTATGTTTGCCAAAATCTATTTCCCGTCGTATACTCAAATTTGCATAAATCCCAGATGGCTGCTATGGTGCGCTAAACTAATTACTTTTGCTGGCAGTTTTACATATAATTTTCACATAAAGGTAAACTAAATATATGTTTTAAACTTGCTTATCCAGAACTCGGCTACTATTGGTACAATAACTACTATTTATTTAAGCAGTGCAATAAATCATTATCACTTGAAATTCGACAACTGATGTCCAAAGAGCAAGCGTGTGTATTATATCTACCGTCAGATTAACACGATAATAATTTCAAATGAGACATTCAGCTGCACGCATGTAATATAACATTGAACACCGATACGTGGTGCACATCTACATTAATAGAGGCAGTGACATTTACTTATTAAATTAACTAACTAATTAAATAATACCTGACAATACTAACTAATTCCTCACATGCCGCTGACACGAGCTTGTTCTTAACCCTCACAAAGTCCACGGCAGAGACAGAGTGCTATGCACGTGAACCCGGCGTTCTTGCATTTGCATTCTTACGCACAAGTGGATTCAGCCTTGCAACCAGACTTGGTCAGTTCTCTACAGCCAACAGCAGCAGCTGGTAGTGTTGTCCAGACTGGACGCCATCCGGTGTCTCCTCTTGTCCACCCAAAGCCTTCAGGGTTGGGTGCAGCTATGATAGGCTTCCGACTATTTCACCAGATACTGGCTTGGTACAGGCATCGGTTTGTGTGTTGAAGCAGTGCACTCTCGGTTGGAGGAAGCTTCTCCAACATCTTCACCCTCCTTGGGAACGGCTCGTGTCGAAGGTCGTTCACCTTCACATGCGATGTAGTGCTGTCGTACATTATACATGTAAAACGCTCAATCAACTTAAACAAGGAACAAATCCAGTTTGAGACGCGATGGTGAACCCAGCTGTGTCTGTCGGGTATGCTTTCCATGCCTTCCAAGCTGACTTCTTGCCTTTACCGCTGAACTGAGATGTTGCAGAGAAGGTGTGAACAAGCATGAGCTTTTTCCTCCCCAAGTTCTTGGCGGATTGAATTGATGTGGTAGTAGCGGAAGTGCTTTCCAGTACCAAAGCCATCCCACAACTACATTACTGGATTGTGCTGGACAAGATCATGAATGACTCCCACCAAAATATCAACTACATCGGTGTCTACGGTTCTGACGAGAACAGTAGGTGCCCCCTCTTTTAGCGCATAGTCTACATGTAGACATATTCTCTTCGTGTCTTCATGTCTGCCTCTTCGTTGTCATTCGCCGACATTGACATGACAGCGCGATTCGACTTTACACTTGAACCACTGGTAGTCAACTCATGTTTCACTACATCATCCGTCAGAAGTTTGAAGAGCTCTTCCTTTTTGGTGGCATCCTGTAAGAAGCCCCCAAAGTATACTGGCAATTTGGCATCGCGGGACACCTTTCTGCAGACGCCTTTCCCTCGTTTTTCTCGACTTGTGGCTTTCAAACTGTCATGTCGGTATGTACCCCAGACGATGTCAACCCTAGAGCAACCCTGAAGTTGTCTTTCAGTCCAGGGAATGAAGATCTTCTAGATTTTCTAGTGGTAGGGCGTGCATTATCGCAGCACCATCAAACACTTTGGCATCAAAATGAGAGGGTGCCTCTTGCGAGACATTTGGTTCAATGCAATGCCACAGCTCATATATGGTGCTTGTTAGTCGAAGTTTCCGATGCAGGAACAATGCTGGCGGCCACAAAACGGGTGGTTTCCATGTGCGAAAAACTACTCCTGTTTGGTGTTATGGACTTGTGCAGCGATGAACAGCTGGCTGGAGAGATTGCAGTCACTCTTCATTTGTTGGAATTGTTGTTTCGCCTGCGAGTTCGTCGTAGTGGAGTGAGGACGCTTGAATAGAGGCAGTTGTTTTTTATTGATGGCCTTGTGGATGGAGGTCTTCCTTTCAACAAGCAGATCCTTGACGTATTTGGAATACTGCTCTTTCCCCAAACGTTCCATTGAGTGCAGCAGTGCTTGCACTACCATTGCGGTCGTGCAATCATGGGTGACCAGGATAATTAATTTGTCGTGAAGCGTGTTTTTTTATATTCAATAATCGTAAATATTACACTAAACAACTTTTATAACACTCAAACACTAAAGCTATGATATAAGAAATGAAATAATAGTTATACTATAGTTAGTGTTATCTTCTAGACAAATGTAGACACCTTGCTTGTATGTAGTGAATGTGATAACTTTAGGCGTTAGCATCGTGTACCAAACTGTCCTCCATTTTGTATTGCTCCTTTAACATCCACTAGGTGACAACACTTAGTATAGCTGGTAGTGGACAGATGACAGCACTACATGGAGTAGAAGTCCATGTATTACTGTAGCAGATGCTAGATTTAGTTGCCGAGCATAGGGATCATTCTGAAATCATTGTTAGTATGGCGGCCATCTTTTAATGCAATATGGCAGACACTTGAAATTCTCATAACAGAAGTGGATTCCTAGACGCTACAGATGTTGGTTTATGCACCATAGGCATGTTTCTGGGTTGATTATAAGCTTGAAAAGGCAAGTTCTTGATAAACACATGCTTTATCTTTGGACTTGACTTGACCTTGATCTTCAAAATCGTTTGCTCCTTTGGCGACCATTTTGAATTTATGCAAATTGTTAAATCATCTTGTGGAAAGGAGTGTTTTCAAAATATAAAGCAGTGTTTTAAACACAACATTCAAAAATATAATTTATATGTCGAGAAATTGGACATTAGTAGAAGTGAAATTTTAATGTTAGTAATCTTTGACCTGACCTTGACCTAGACCTTTAAAATCGGGCAGCCCCCTCAAAAGTTTTGTATGGTCCTAAGGTACATCTGTGCCAAATTTGGTGCTCTGTTCCAGCGTGTCACGATTTCACTAACATTTGGACTTAAGCGACTCCACTATGGATATGTGTCTGGAATGATGGCCTTGTTTACAGCTTTCAGGTCAACACACAGTCTTATTTCACCCGCTTTTCGACGTGCGACAACAAGATTTGAAATCCAGGGTGATGAGTTGATTGGTTCGATCATGCCATCGTTTTGTAGTCGTTTAAGTTCATGCGACACTTCGTCACGCACTGAGAGTGGAAGACGACGTAAACCTTGTGACACAGGTTTAATTTCGGGGTTGACTCGGGGGCAGTGTACACACTTTGCCATTTTCCTAAACCCGTAGAACACTGTGGGAAAGGCAGCAACAATGTCAACTGACTAAATGGCAGTGCCATTCCTTGTGACTGTGAATCCGAGACGGTTGAATAAATCTATTCCCATTAGGCTAGATTAAACAAGATTTAACAAGACTGCCATCCAGAGAATTTACTCTAGGTGGCAGGTGGACAAGGAAGCCCTTTGGCTTATCGAGAGTCCAACCCTTTTATCTATGTGTATCCCGCCCTTCTGACGTATATGTCGATTTTATTTTAAAACATTCACGCTACTAGCACTCACACAATCAGCAGATAATATGTTCCATTAATTTACATTCCTTTGTGAAAATTATAACTTTCTTATATGTAATCTACACTGTTCCTTTACTAATGTAACTTCATGTCCTCTAGTCCTTCTATCTTTCTTAATTGAGAAAACAATATTTCTATCAACATTTTCATAACCATTCAATATTTTAAACACTTCTATTTGATCTCCTCTCAATCTCCTGGTCTCTAGTGTTGTTAAACCACATTCTTTTAGGCGTATTTCATAACTAAGATCTCTCAGTTTTGGTATCATTTTAGTTGTTCTCCTCCGTACTCTTTCTAACATAGATATTTTTGTGATATGGTCTCCACATTTGTATACAACATGCTAAATGAGGCCTAACTATTGTTTTGTACAGCGGTATTATTAGCTCTTTCTTTATACGTTATGTTTCGCCTAATTAATCCAAGGATTTGATTTCCCTTTGAAGCTGCAATTCCGCACTGCTCTGAAACCTTCATATCAGCACTAATGGTTAACCTTAAGTCCTTTTCTTTTACAGTAGTACTTAGTACAGTACCCCCATTGTATATTCTACCTCTTCGTTCCCATGTCCTGCGTGGAGGCATTTACATTTCCCAAAATTTAACAGCATTTGCCACTTTTCAGACCATTTGATCAACTTGTCAAGATCATCTTGTAAATGTTGTCTATCTCCATCACTTTTAATCCTTCTAAACACTTTTGTATCATCCGCAAATTTCAACACCTTGCTTGTTATTTCATCATCCAAATCGTTGATATATATTAAGAATAATGTAGGTCATAGTACTGATCCCTGTGGTACCCCACTCAATACGGATTTCCAGTTTGAAGCCTCCTCATCAACTACTACACGTTGTCTTCTGTCAATCAGCCATTTTTCTATTTCTATCCAGTTTATTATACCATTTCCTATGCCATGGGCTTTTAGTTTAAGCAGTAATCTTTGATGTGGTAGCTTTTTGAAAATCTAAGTAGACAATATCTACTGGTGATCCCTTATCTACCCACTTAGTGATGTCTTTCAAAAAACATAACGTATTTGTTAAGCATGACCTCGCTTTAAAAAAAACCATGTTGAGATGGGTTTATCAAGTTATGTTTAACAAGAAAATCCACCATGTGATCTTTAATTAGTCTTTCTAATAATTTGCAAATCACTGATGTTAAACTCACTGGTCTATAGTTCTCTGACTTGTTTTTCGAACCTTTTTAAATAACGGTATAATGTTTGCCTCTTTCCATTCTAAAGGAACCACTCCTTCTTCTAATGACAAATTGAAAACTGTTACAAGCGGTACGCTAATTTGTTCTACAATTTCCAATAGTAGTTTGGGCGGAATCCCATTCACTCCAGGTGATTTATTATCCTCCATAGCCCTTATTTTCTTAGCTACCATTTCCGGGGTTACAATTAACTGTCCTAAATAGTCTGAATCTATCCCCTTGAACTTAGCCTCTGGTAGGTACTGGCAGTGAACTAATATCTTTCCTGGTAAACATTGAACTAAAGTACTCATTCAGGTCTTCTGCCATTAAGAATCCCTCTGATATTATAGTTCCAGTACTATCGTCTAGAGGACCGGTCTGCATGACATAAAATGGGAAACTCGTCACAGTTTCTGACTGGTATGTCATTGGTAGGTGAACAATTCCATTCAATGGAATTTCCATACCGTCGTATGTCGATAATGTTTTGTCATGTTTGCACAGGGGATAAGCCTGGAAAAGTTTCCTGTACACCGAGTCGCTGAGAACTGACACCTTTGCCCGTGTCCATTACTAGTGTCACTGATGTGTATGCCAGCAACAAAGCACACGTCTTAAATGGTTTCGATGCTCCGCTCACTGAGTTAACAGCGAATGTCCGTGTTTGCCAATGAAACAAACACTCGCTGCCCCTCTATTCCTTGGCAGTGGATTAGTATGGCTCGACGGCGACGCCGGGCCTCGGCTACATTCGCGTCGTCAACGGTCAAGGCCGCTGGCCACAAGATGTGTCTGGAAATTCCCGTACCATAAATTCTATGGCACCGAGGGCTCGCCCGGTGAAGCGAGAAACGCTTGTGGAGGCGGTATATTTGCTTATCCCATCCTCGTCGCCAAATTATGTTATGTCGATAACACGGAAATGTCACAAACAACACCGGACGTAACGTTGAACAGGTTGTAATACAGCATCGTGGTGGGGCCACGTTTCACCCCAGAACAAGACTGACGTCAGCTGATTAAGTACGTTAAAGTCACACTGTTAAAGTAACAGAACACAACAAACATGAATACCGTAGTAATCACAGAATGTAGTACATTACAAAAGTAGTAGAACTAACTATCGACCACTGACAACTCTGTGTTTTCAGTGTGTTCGGCTCTTGACAAATAATATTACAATAACATATATAAAATTATGTTTGTGTGTATGGTAGGTAATGGTTCAGTTTTAAATAAAAAGGTTACTAGTATCAGGTATTACATATAGCACTACAAATTTTACAATGTGCATTCTATTAAATACATCAAGAATACATCTGGATAACTTAGTAACGGTCGATTACATGAAACAAAATGTTGAGGTATCACTTGGAAACTAGCTTACATCTTTCACTGTATTTACAAAAATGTAGTGATAATTGGCATACGCCTTATTATAATGAAAATGTAGTGATAATTGGCATACGCCTTATTACAATGAAAATGTAGTGATAATTGGCATACGCCTTATTATAATGAAAATGTAGTGATAATTGGCATACGCCTTATTATAATGAAAATGTAGTGATAATTGGCATACGCCTTATTATAATGAAAATGTAGTGATAATTGGCATACGCCTTATTATAATGAAAATGTAGTGATAATTGGCATACGCCTTATTATAATGAAAATGTAGTGATAATTGGCATACGCCTTATTATAATGAAAATGTAGTGATAATTGGCATACGCCTTATTATAATGAAAATGTAGTGATAATTGGCATACGCCTTATTATAATGAAAATGTAGTGATAATTGGCATACGCCTTATTATAATGAAAATGTAGTGATAATTGGCATACGCCTTATTATAATGAAAATGTAGTGATAATTGGCATACGCCTTATTATAATGAAAATGTAGTGATAATTGGCATACGCCTTATTATAATGAAAATGTAGTGATAATTGGCATACGCCTTATTATAATGAAAATGTAGTGATAATTGGCATACGCCTTATTATAATGAAAATGTAGTGATAATTGGCATACGCCTTATTATAATGAAACTCGTATTACTTGCCAAATATCTTCGATGTTACAGTGTGTGCTTTGTCTTCTCAACCTCCTCCCTGCTCCGTCCCTCCGCCTTCCTTCATTCTTCTCTCCTATTTCCCTCCTCCTCCATACATCCTCTTTTCCTCTTCCTTCCTTCATCCTTTCCTCGCCCTCCCCCCCCCCTTCCCTTGTCATGTAGCAGCAGCAGACCTTTCGATTGAAGACAGCGACGATGAAGAATTTTACGCAACCACTCTTGCACCCAATGGTTACGTTGTCGTGAAGTTTGCATCCAAGAAGAGGCGTGATGGTTAAACCGACAGATGAATTTGAAGTAAGCTTTCTGAAATGTAGCTAACCAGTTCACAATCCCTGTCGAGGATTACGAAGTCGATGTGCCGTTTGATGACATTGTTGAGCGGTGTCACTGCTCGCACAAAGAAGACGGTCGCTTTTTTCCGTTGACTTATTTGTGTAGTTATCGACCTCAGTGAAAACTGTTCACTCTAGTCCGGCATTCAAACGCTATTTTGAAGGTGGACCGTGCACTAGAGTCTGCACGATGTTTGTTTAATTTTTTGTCACCTTCTAACCCTCTAGGTAAATAATTCGACGGATGCCACCTTGGCACCCTTCAGCGTTTTTGTAAATTAGTCATCGCCATTCAAATATGTACTACTTTTCTGAATATCTCGAATTATAAACATTTACACAATCAAAAAGAGGTCCTCAAACGCATGTTTTCAGGGTATCTGTATCGCTAATTAACTGTGTCCACTATACAACGTAAAAAATATTTACTTATTTAATCATACTTGCTACCATATATGTCACTTTGGTATTTTATATGTTATTCGATCAATTATGCTTTTGCAAAATTACCGGTCACCATATCAGGCGAGCGGAATAATGCACGTATAGCATGCGGATACAACTGTTCTTCTTTTGCGCCTTTTTATTTTAAACATGCATATTGTGTAAAACAAAGTTTACATGGTGTCGAGGAAAGTGATCTATGTGGTGTAACTGGTATGGTGATCAAATGGAAATTTGTAACTAAGAGATGGATGATCGAAAAATGTGTCTTTAGTAGGGGAAGGGCGGGTAAAGTGGGCCCCTTAAGCGCCGATTGACCTACATTTGACATTTATGTACAAAACAATTTAATTTGTGTTACGTTACCTAGCTACGTATCTTGACTAGGTGTATGCACAGTCTAGTTACTCTATCTTAATAAATATAATAAATCAGATGTATTTTTAAAAAGAAACCCATTTTATTATTTTACAACATGTGGAGGCCAAAGTGGGCCCCCTCACAACGCTGTGCGATGCCACTTAATCGTCGGCGCAAATATCGCACATAAACCCGCCACGCTCATACCCGGCACACTCACGGTGTGCCCACTGGCCACACTCCCCGCACTGCACCCAGCTTTCGCCTCTTCTGCTGTTGGAATACAATTCCGAACAGTACAGACAAGACGTAGTGTCGATGTTTTCCTTCTTTTTCTTTGACGTTTTCTCAGCTTTCGAGTGCCCTCTCTTCCTTGAACCGTTTGGTTGTTGGCAAGTTACCATTCTCTCCTTGGCCTCGAGTGCTGTCTTCCATGGACTGCCTGTAATGATTTTTAACAAGATTTAACAAGATTGCCATCCAGAGAATTAACTCTAGATGGCAGGTGGACAAGGAAGCCCTTTGGCTTATCTAGAGTCCAACCTTTTTATCTACATATATCCAGCCCTTCTGAGGTCTTCCCTCTCTTTGTGGCTTTTCGCACTGTAGCCTGGTTGATTCTGGGTACCGGCGAAACAACCGTTATTGCGATGTGCGGTGCCTGCAGATGTGTCGGTAGTGACCCAGACATTACGGTTTTAATTTCAACCGTGACACGGTGGCCCCTCTCAGCAGACGACAGCGAACCAACCTGTTTCTTGCCCCGACTGGCGATTATCTTCGATGGTCGATTGGGTACAGTCGTTATACCCGTCTCGTCTACGTTGTAGACGCGATCTGGAGTAAACCTCTGCGCGTCTTGAACCTTTTCCAGTAAATCGAAGAACGCGTTGACGGCTCCCTGGTTGAATGCCCTTGCGCGAGCTGCCAATGTAGGTTCTGGTATTCTCAGGGAAATCGCGTCTCTGTGGCGAACCATAAAGTTGTAACACCAGTCCTTTCCAGCTTCGCGTTTCCTGCTGTTGAAGTTATGTTGAATCCCATTTGCTTCAGCAAAATCATATGCGACCCGCTTCAGTTGCGATAAAGTGAAACCAAACAGCATGCTCTCCATGAGTTTAATATGGGCAACGAGTTCTGACTCCATCGCTGGTGAAAATACAGGTCGGAATCTGCCCAAACCCTTTTCTGCCGCAACTGCAAAGTCTCCCTCTCTCTTGCATCTTCGTTGCAGGGTGGAGCGGGGAATCCCAAACTGCTTAGCAGCACGCTTGAGTCCCATTACTTTTCCGCGCACAGCCTCGATAGCCAACTGCATGTTGATAAGATTCCATGTTTGCTGGTTCATTTTTCGTTTATACGCACCCATGTATGTCTGTAAAGGAACCAGTTCAAAATGATTGCGCTGACTTGGTTAATGCATTGTAATAATTAATTAATTAACACAAGTTTGTGATACAACTTATATGATCAAATATACATATCGACATTATCGAAGTCTATACTGATGTTATTGCAACGTCTGCAGTGTAACCACACTGTCCATGATATGCACAACATCTGCGGCCAAAGTGGGCCCCGTGTGTCTCACTTTGGCCTCTGCCAAAGATTATCGGTACGACACCATTTTGGGATTAATGCGTTACTTCACGTCAAATTTAAACTGCTCATTCAACTAACTATACACTATTGCTATATGGACCACATTTATAGTTATATACCCTGACCATTTATGAAAATGTGGAGTTTGTAAGACACGTCAATTATTTTAAAAAAAGTACCTAAAATAAAAATTTGCTACTCACCGTTTTTAATTCGCGCCTAGCAAACAACTACGACGTTGAATGGTGGCCCCCTGGCGGGTCTGTAAATACCACTATCGTTGATTTGCCTGCATTGCGTACCCGGTACGCTATGGCAGTGGGGGCCCACTTTGGCCGAGGGGCCCACTTTACCCGTCCTTCCCCTATTGTGTTTCCCAATCTGTCATTCAATCATCCTCTTCTGCTTCTACCATCCTCGATCTCCTTTCTGCCCCGTCTGTCAATTTACTTCTCTTCATTCACTCGCTGTGTTCGTTATTCCCGTCATATTATATTCCCGACTACCTTCAATTCAAGTGCTTATTCACTGCGTTCACCTCTTTTAATTCCTTCCTTCCTACGTTTGTGTTGAACCAATTGTTTCGTAGCATAAATCACATCGTAGTAGTGTAGATTAGCCCATTCTGACTGTGAATAAGCACTGGGTTTTGAACATAAAAGGTGACATGAACATAAATTTTCTATTTTAACCACGTAAATAACTTACTAACATGATGCTATTTAGACAGGTGTAATACCTGACAGGTTCCTTAGTTAATATATACACGCAATTTAATGTATAAAAATCAGCCTACCTGACATATTTCCGAATGAAAACCCAAATGAAATAGTGTGCCTGATTGCCGCTTGGTAAAGTACTGTGACGTAATATGTGCCATAACCCAAATCTGTCTCACCACTGGAAACATGGAAGACACGGCGATTTGGAGAGTTGTGTCGCAAATGTGAGGACTTGTAGGCAGAGCGTTTTTTATTGAATTTTCACTGGGGGGGGTAATGTCTTAAAAAGGCACTTCTAATGGATAAAAAGGGCACTTTACGCATACATTAATGATCATGTTCACCGAATCGGCGTACTAGGCAACGCACTTTGCTGGCTCGCCTCTTACCTAGCCGACCGAACACAGTGCGTCAGCGTTGACGGTCATCTTTCTTGCGACAGCCGACTACGACATGGAGTTCCACAGGGCAGTGTTTTGGGCCCTCTGTTATTTTCTCTATACTGTGCTGGTCTTTCCGACGTATTCGAGAAGCACGGTGTTCGCTACCATGTCTACGCTGATGACACCCAACTCTATGTCGATTTTCCGCGAAACGATTCTGCATCTGCCGCCGACCGGATATTCCGTTGTGTGACTGACGTGAAAGCATGGCTAGCGTCGCGTAACTCGCTTTTGAACGAGACGAGGCGAACACAGAGGCGATACTGTTTGCAGCACCAAACAACCGTGTTCCACAGCCACCGCCTCTTCCCATCGACGTCTGCGGTTGCAACGTCAGCACTTCCGCCAACATACGTGACCTTGGAGCTTGACTCCACTATGTCGATGGCCGCACACATTAGCCGTACCTGTCGGGCTGCCTACGCCCAACTACGTGGCATAGCGCGAATACGATCATCTTTCCCGCTTTCAGCGTGCAAGTCGCTTGTGCACGCGCTAGTCACGTCGCGACTCGACTTCGGAAACACGGCCCTGTATGGCATTACGGGAACCTTGTTGCACCGACTAGAGATGGTCCAGCGATCAGCTGCGCGTGTCGTCCTCGGCTTACGTCGGCGTGACCAACACAGCATGACGGCGGCACTACGACAGCTGCATTGGCTACCTGTGGCGCTGCGAATTCAATTTAAACTGTTGACCATGATGCTCGGCGCTGTGTATGAAAACACTCCACAGTACCTTGCCGACCGTATATGTGCATATGTTCCCTGTCGTACTCTTCGCTCAGCCGACCAGTTTCTCATGGTTGTTCCTAGAGTAATTAAACTGCAACGGTACAGATGACGCGCATTTTCATGTGCAGGTCCCACCCTCTGGTACTCTCTTCCACTAGAGCTAAGAAGCCAACGTGACACTGGACATTTTAGGAGAGACCTGAAAACATTTCTTTTTAATCAGGCTTTTTCGTAATGTATTGTATTTTAAATACATACATGTACGTCTTAATGTTATATATGGCCCACATAATAATCGAAATGTGTAGTTGTGTTAGCATATGTAACCCATGTATTGTAATATTATAACGACAACGTAATGTATTCTTACATCATGTTTTAGTTTGTAAATACCCATGAATCTGCTTTGTAGAGATATGTGCTGTATAAATAAATTTGATTTGATTTGCTTTGATAACCATTAGGCATGTATGAAAACTTAATATAATGTATTGTTATCTTTATATTCACATAGTTGTGGGGCCTACTGTGACGAGTGACGACTGCATCTTGGCATGAAAATAAATGTTATACACATATCCTAGATGCATGTTTTATTAAAATCAATACATGCAGTAGTCACAGAAACATGAGACGTGTCATGCAAGTCAGAACGTTTGACAGTTGTCTCAATTTGACTAGACGAGTCCCGTTTCGCGGGTGAATTTCCTAACGAATTCACGCTGTCCGTAGATGTCCCAGTATGGAGCCCAGCATCTTCTTCTTTTTCTCTAAAAATTTGACGACAGCGGGTCGAGGGTCATAGTAGACGGTGCCCACACCATTCAGTGCCACCATGAGTCGTGCGTTTCTCGTGTCCTCGTTCATACTGGTGCGGTGATTGTCGACCACGAGGTTGTGGTGGCTCACGATCCTTTCGGTCTGCATAGAGTGTGGAGTCATACAAGCCAGAGATGCCAACACCTTCTGAACTTAACCTGTTGTGACTGGCAGAAGTTGGCGCAGTCTGACAGTCAACTTACAACCGAGATCACAGTCATCAGGCAGGAATGGCACATTCATCATGTTTTCCCACTGCTCGGCTGCAAAGTCAGATGCCCACTGCTCGGCTACAAAGTCAGATGCCTCATCTGGGAAAAGGCGCTTGACGATGCGCACACCATGATCAACGAATGATCTCAGACTGCGTGACATCACTAACTCCTTCATGTCTTTGATGAGGTCCTCCTGCTCCGGGTCCATGCGTTCAGACAGATATTCGTGCGATGCTTGCACGCCTTCCAACTTGAATGCTCGTCTGTCGCGGCAGTTTGTACAAATGAACTGATGATTACACTTTTGTTGTGTTAGGTTCCCTTTTGTGTTATCACTTTCTCCTCCCTTCTTCCTGGGAATGGTCCATCCCTCATTAGGTTCTTCATTAACTTCTTCATTGCCGCATCAGTCACAGTGAGAAGATCGCTGATGAACAAATCACTCCTTTGCAACTTCTTCTGGAGTGTTTCAAATATATCCAGGATGTCGCCCATCAGTGCGGTGATCAACGTTTATTCGTGGTTCCAGATTCTCAGGAACCCTTTTGCTTCAGCCTTCTCCTTTCTGTCGCTGGTAGTTTCTGGCGCCTGCATCTGTTCCCACACCATAATGCAGGCTGGTAGGTTGTTCGGCACAGCATCCATCAGCTGCAGCTCGTGCTGGGCAAACCTGACATCGTGGTGCCGGGGGAACTGTTTGACATTCCCGGCTTGCGCTGACAACATCGTCATCCGTCTCGGCGTCCGGACAGAATGTTGCCAAACCTCTCTGCATTTGGTCAGCAAGCAGACGCCATAATCCACCTTGTCTGCCGGTGTTTGCCGCCTCGCTGTCAGGGGTGACACCAACCAGCTTCGTGTCTTTACCTCCTGTCAGATCCAGAGCTTTGTTCACCACTACAAGTAGTCCAGGGGCACCGTTCTTCTCTGGCGAAAGCATGTCAACTGCTACTTAGAGTTTTTTTTTATTTTACCCCAGTGCAAATTATATCAAAAACACTAAAACGAATAAAAAGTAAGCCCTACAAGGGGCTGGTTTGGGAGAATGGGGGCACACTGGGGGGAAGTTGGTCTGACTGGGGGGTAAACGAAAGGGCTGGGGGGGCATTCCCACTTTGTACGTTAAAAAACGCCCTGCTTGTAGGACTGTTGTTGCATACAGCGATGAACCATTGACAATAGACGTCACTCAGGAAAGTTTATGACATGTACGATGATGACGACGATGTAAAAAGGAACATTTTGAGACTGTCGTTGTCGCCGGTGACAACGACAATTTCAGATTCACGGACCAAACATCGAGTTTTATTAGAAACGGACAATACATCCATGACATTATACAGAAGCACACGGATTATTTTAAATGTCAAATACAACGTTTATACGTATAACTGTATAATATTGTAATAGTATTAAAGTGCCTATGACAAGGAGTAGGAGGTTAACCGGAAATGACATGAACGGGGGAAGCGCATGTCCACTGAGCCATTGTTTGCGTTGTCTCGTCATTTTTCGAATGGTTGTTCGTCTTCTTCTTTTTTTATTAATTTTAAATATGCCTAAGCGTTGTGTCGCAGCCAATTGTTCCAATACATCAAAAGACAACGTTAGTTTATTTAAATTTCCAAAAGACAGCCTTTACGCCGTAAGTGGATCCAACAGGTGAAACGCACCTGCGCCTGTTGGAATGGGCCGGCGTTAGATAACCAGGGCTGTGTGTTGTCTTCATTTCACCGAGGATTGTTTTGACCCAACTCCTGCTCTTAAACTTTCCCTTGGTTGTAAAGTTCAGCATCAACGTGCACTGTTGGAGAATGCAGTCCCGACTATTTTTCAAAGATCAAAAAATAACGCAGTCTCGTCCCCTACACCAACTAGTCGACACAGTCACCGTTTTCCGACTAGAACCAGGTATGTGGTCGAAAAAAGATACAGGTATGTATTTCAGTGATAATGGTGTAATACATCGAACTGTAATTAAGATAATTTAACAATAACATGGACTGGACCCCGACATTGAAATGGTCGGCGAAATCGAGGCAGTTCATTATGATGTTGTGATTTACACAGCGTAGATAATATGCACGCTTTTGGGCAGTAGGTGTTTTACGAGATTTGGATTTCGTCGGTTTATGTCAGTAACTACGTCACTCAAAACAACTTAGCTAACATTTTGTTGCACAAATTGGACAGAACAGGTTTTAGAGATTTACCTCATATATATATTACGGAAGAATTTGTTGTTGTTTTTGGCTAAAAGTAAAAGTGCTTAACACATTAGATAGCACGAATTTGACTGACGCAAGTATAATTTTTAGAGTTATAGTGAAGATTATGGTTAGAGTGTGTAGGCCTACCTATAAAGTCGGCTGTAATGTGTATACAATGTAATATAAACTAAATTATAAGCAATGCCTTTACTGTAAATTGTAATTAGTTGTTCTACATTTGGCCAGATTCTCGAGCAAGCAATAGCCGAACAAGCGAACCCCTCCTGTGATTTCCTAGCCTCTCCAGTAAGTATATGTACTCCAAATATGTAAGTATATGGACTCCAAATACTGCACTGTGTGTGGGTGTTATTAATAATAAATTTGAAATAATTAAAAAATATATAGGTAATAGTGATAATGTAAGATGCATTGTAATGTATATATACTTTACCAAAGCAAATAGTGCTTTTATAAATAGTTTATACTATACATAATTATTTGAAAGAATTTTTTTTTAATAATTATCTTTTTGTTTCCCAATTTTGTTTTCTTCTTGTCATTTTATGTACTTGTATTTACTTGTACTTGTTTACATGTAACACATTGTTGTTATAGAGCTGATGTTGCTTGTCAGGTACAATTACCACTACCATGTACAAATGAAGGAATCTCTGTAATGATCAAAGGGAAGTCAAAAAGTAACTAACTTGAAGCCAGACTCGCATAATGCATTGAGTCCATAATAGAATATTCATAATGTGACACTTGTCATATATTGCGTTGTAATGTTATGTGTAGATATGTAAAGTTTGTATGCCATAAGTTGCATTGCTATGTGTAGTGTAGATCCTTTCTTGTGTATCTGAGAAATGACAGACGTTTAAAATAGGGCCTCATAGATTTAACAAGACAAGATTTAACAAGATTGCCATCCAGAGAATTAACTCTAGATGGCAGGTGGACAAGGAAGCCCTTTGGCTTATCGAGAGTCCAACCCTTTTATCTACATATATCCAGCCCTTCTGAGGTATGTGCCGATTTTATTTTTAAACATATTCACACTACTAGCACTCACACAATCATCAGATAATCTGTTCCATTCATTCACAGTCCTTTGTGAAAATGAGAACTTTCTTATGTCTAATCTACACTGCTCCTTTACTAATGTAACTTCATGTCCTCTAGTCTTTCTATCTTTTTTAACTGAAAAAAATATATATTTCTATCAATATTTTCATAACCATTCAATATTTTAAACACTTCTATCTGATCTCCTCTCAATCTCCTGGTCTCTAGTGTTGTTAAACCACATTCTTTTAGGTGTTATCCATAACTAAGATCCCTCAGTTTTGGTATCATTTTAGTCGCTCTCCTCTGTACTCTTTCTAACATAGATATTCTTGTGATATGGTCTCCACATTTGTATACAACATGCTAAATGAGGCCTGACTATTGTTTTGTACAGTGGTATTATTATTTCTTTTTCTTTATAGGCTATATTTTGCCTAATCAATCCAAGGATTTGATTTCCTTTTGAAGCTGCAATTCCACACTGCTCTGAAACCTTCATGTCAGCACTAATTGTCAGCCCTAAGTCTTTTTCTTTTATAGTAGTAATTAGTACAGTTCCCCCCATTGTATATTCTACATATTCGTTCCCATGTCCTGTGTGAAGGCATTTACATTTCCCAAAATTGAACAACATTTGCCACTTTTCAGACCATTTGTTCAACCTGTCAAGATCATCTTGTAAATGCTGTCTATCTCCATCACTTTTAATCCTTCTAAACACTTTTGTATCATCTGCAAATTTCAACACCTTGCTAGCTATATCATCGTCCAAATCGTTTATATATATAAAGAATAATATAGGTCCCAGTACTGATCCCTGTGGAACCCCACTCAAAACTGATTTCCAGTTTGAAGCCTCCCCATCAACAACTACCCGTTGTCTTCTGTCAATCAGCCATTTTTCTATCTAGTTAATTATACCATTTCCTATGCCATGGGCCTTTAGTTTAAGCAGTAATCTTTGATGTGGTAATTTGTCGAAAATCTAAGTAGATGATATCTACTGGTGATCCATCATCTACCCACTTAGTGATATCTTCCAAAAAACATAACATATTTGTTAAGCATGACCTCGCTTTTAGAAACCCATGTTGAGATGGGTTTATCAAGTTTTGTTTAACAAGAAAATCCACCATGTGATCTTTAATTAGTCTTTCTAATAATTTGCAAATCACCGATGTTAAACTAACTGGTCTATAATTATTTGACTTGTTTCTCGAACCTTTTTTAAATAACGGAATAATGTTTGCTTCTTTCCATTCTAAAGGAACCACTCCCTCTTCTAATGACAAGTTGAAAACTGTTGCAAGCGGTATGCTAATTTGTTCTACAATTTCCAATAGTAGTTTGGGTGGAATACCATCCACTCCAGGTGATTTATTATTTTCTTAGCTACCATTTCTGGGGTTACAATTAACTGTCTTAAATAGTCTGATTCTGTCCCCTTGAACTTAGCCTCTGGTACTGGCAGTGAACGAGTGTCTTCTCTGGTAAACACTGAACTAAAATACTCATTCAGGTCTTCTGCCATTAAGAATCCTTCTGATATGTTTTATATTACAAGCTAATTTATGTTCATAGCTTCTCTTTGAATTTATAATTTCAGCTGTAGCTTGGTTTAGTGCTTCTTTATAAATGTTGTAGTCTTCGTCATTTCCAGTACGTCTATATGACTTCCACATCATTTGTTTATACTTAATTTTTCTAATGGCTTCTTTCGATAAGTGTTTCTTTTTGGACCGTTTCCCATGTTTTTTTAAGGGAACAAATTTGACGATGGTGCATTCAATTTCACTTTTTAAGATATTCCAGCATTCTGTTGCTGTCTTATTCTTCAGTGTGTTATTCCAGTCTATCTTTGCTAAATATTTCTTTATGTCCTTATATTTTCCTTTGTGGAAATTTCTCCTGTACTGCTTTTTACTATTCCTTTCTGATTTTACTTTGATGACAAAATGTATCTGGTTGTGATCACTATTTTCCAGTGGCTCACACATCCTGACATTGTCAACTAATTCATTCTGTCAGGACAAAACTATGTCTAACACATTCTCACCCCTGGTTGGTTCTAGCACATGTTGAGAAAGGAAACTATCTTGTACTAAAACTAAAAACTTGTGGTCCTCACTACCCATACTCTGTAGAGATTTCCATTTTATATGCCCATGGCTAAAATCCCCCATAATACCACAGTCCCGTTTGCTCACTTCCCTTATAGCGTTTTGTATTTTTTCATTCTCTTCTATGCTTATGTTTGGACTTCGATAAACTAATCCAACCATTAACTTTGAGTTTCCTGTAACTATGTTACACCAAACAGCTTCTTCGCAGTCTGCTTCTCTGTCTAATTTTATTTCATAAGCCTGGATAGATTCTTTAATATATAAAATAACTCCACCTCCCCTTCTTCCTATTCTATCTTTCCTAAACATTACATATCTTGTCAGTCCCAATTCGGCATCTGATATATCGGTGGTTGCCCATGATTCGGTTATACCTATTATGTGAGGGTCAATATCTTCTACCATAATGTTTAGTTCATTTCTTTTGTTTACTATACTCCTTGCTTTGAAACAAACATATTTATATCCAGCTTCAGAACAGTTTTCCAGACTGTTCTTTGCTTAATTATTTTTGCTGTCTTTATCTATGCCTCCAGTTTCAGGCTTCTCTGCGAGTACCCCTGCGAAATTAGTTTAAACAGATGCAACCTGTCCCACTGTCAACAGATCGCAGCAGATTCTCTGAGAATACTGCTGCCCCCTTTCCACTTAGATGGAGGCCATCTCTCATGTACATATCTTCTCTCCCAACAAAGTACCCCCATAAGTCTATGAATCCCACGCCCTCTTCTTCACACATCTGCTCAACAAGTGCGTTGATCGCCATCCTCTTACAATTTCTGTATGTTGCCCCCCTTCCTCCCATTACTGGCAAAATTCCTGAGAGAACAACCTGTTCCACTCTCGTCTTCTTTAGCTTCCTCACTAAATGTCTGTACTTCTGAACTATCCCAGTTGTTCCCTCCTTGTCTGCATTGTTTGTCCCTACGTGTACTAGTATAGACCCTCCCTTGCCATACACCAATACCTTCTCTACCCTTTCGGTCACATGCTCTATCCTAGCCCCCGGTAGACATACAACAACGTCCTTCCCCTCGCATATAGCCTTGACTGTTTTTCTCAGAATTGAATCGCCCATAAACAGTCTCTCTTTTCTCCTTGCCCCCTCAATCACTGCCTCGCAGTAGCTCCTCCGGTTTGCATATGTCTGGTTGTTGTCTTTTCCTCTTGCCGTCTTCTCTCCTGTCACATTCTCTTCCATTCCCTTCTTTCCTGTCGCGTTTTCTCTTGTCCCCTTTCCTCCTGTCATCTTCTCTTCTAGCACATTTACTCTCACTTCCTTTCGTCCCTTCATCTTTCCTCCCATCACATTTTCTTCTCTCCTCTCCCGTCCCTTTTCCCCGGCTACCTCCTTCACTACGGTCACTTTCTCCCTTGTCACCTTCACTAATTCTTCTGACTACTTTACATTCTTATTAATTACATCCATGTAGGTACAAAAGCTGCAGTTGACTTGGAGAAACTAGTGGAGAACAAAAGGTTTCTGGCAGACATCAGGAAGTTATCCCATGGTCATCAAACATCTTATGTTGAAGCGTTACACAGTCTTCTGCCTTGTTTCGCCACAAAGAGGCTCGTCTTTTCATACACTGGAATGTTGTGCCGGTAATTGTTGCTACAAATGATCCATATTGCCTGCACAGATTTGTTTTATGTTGACTGGATGTAGTCAAGAAGACTTGTTGGTAAACAGTTGTTTCTAAAATACATTTGTGATGACTAAGATTACACATAATTAAATCGCCGTATCAATACATCCAGGGGACGGCAAGAGCATATCCCTATCAAAAAAATTGCAGTAAGTACGTGCCTGTCAGTTACAAAACATGTCAGAATAATGTTCTTACCATCCAGGACCATTCTGAAAGCCTTGCATTTCAACGGGAATGTGGGAAGACAGCAGAGCACTGCGCAGCAGGGAGAACTCATGTTTAGTATACACTACCCCAAATACAAACTCGGTGGCTACATAGTGAGGAAGGTCCTCGAAGATCCAACATTTGGTAACACAATGCTGGATTAATTCTTACTGACATACTCAACAATATCATCTTATACAGTGTACTAACACATGTACTAACACATGTACTAACACATGTAGCTACTATAAAAAAGGTGCAAGGCACTCGCAGCCAATCGTCTTGATTGAATATAACAAGTGGCAACTGTCAATGATGAATGTTTGACAAATGTCTTGCAACATTGTGTAACGTCCAAAAGAAGGTCAATATCAAACTGACAAGTCATGTGCTTACCTACATCATGCTTACATTCCACTTATATCATAATAGCAGCTTTGTTTCTATTGCCCTCCATAAAACAGAACTGTTGTAGCATGCATGCATATTACGTCATCCACACTGTACAGGTCAACATATATTTTCATGTTACTACAAAATTATTATAGAACATCACTACATATAATTCGAGATAGTTATTAAGAAGAATGCGCTGCTTTTACAGGATATGTTGATGATTTGATGGAAACCTTGGTAGATGTGTGCACCAGTGCTGATTTGGATGAGGACATTCCGGCATTAGCTAAGCCACCACCACTGAATGCAGACTTTGTCAAACCAAACAAAGCTGACGCTGTGCAGGCTCATGTTACAAGGTTTCACAACGGTGTGTGAAGAAACGCTTGGTGTGTCTCATTTAGGGGTCACTATTACTGTCTGCTTCCTGGAATCCAGTGAAATAAGCTGATGGAAAGGTTTGATGGATTGTCTTAACCGCGCATGATGGAAGTGGAACTCGAATCTTCCTACCCAAGAACTGGTAGCACCATCGAATGAACTGTCTGTATGCTGTATATCTCTTCCATCTAAAATATGTGATATGTTTTGTTTTAAATACATGCTATGGTCAGTTTCTATTCACATCATATGTATGCATGTTCATGCATACATTGGGGAGAGGAGGCAGCAAGACGGGGGTAAGGCTTCAACAGCTACATGCTGAATCATGTTGGATTATGTATATTCCAGGGAACAACGTTACAGATATTTGTTGTTTTATATAGGCCAGCAATAGGTGCGATTAAGAGTGTAGTGGAATTTGTTGTAACTGAATCATGAGTGACTTGATGAATGCATGTGAAGTGAGTAGGTGTTACTCTACTTGAATATGTAAATAAAATAACTTACTCGTTTCAATGAAAATCTATTGGCCCATATTGCAAACATGCAGTATGTATGACACGCTCGTTCAGGCAGACTGCCGCAAAGCCATCATGCTGGGTGATGCAGGTCACGCCTGGCTGACTCTGCGTAATGTCTGCCATTCGCATCTGTTCCTTGCAGTTCCTTGCAGCAGACACACTCTTTAACAGTTAGTCTAGGCACACAGTGGCCACAGCTGCACCTAAAATAAATTGTCACGATGTGTTTTGTGTCACAATCTAAGTACATGTAAATCAAGTTTAGTAAGGAATGTTGTTCATGTTCCTATAATCTGAAATCTGTCTTTGAATAAAACATTGACATAATACTAATAAAGAAGCATTGACCTTGTTTTGGGCATGCCGGAAACGTCTGATTTTGTTCGTCATTCAATTATCGCAATTTACTCAACATAATTTGTATAACCATTTGTTTAAACTTAATCTATGAAAAAACTGTTAATGATTTAGAATATCTGCCTGTTGGGCACCAAATTTATTCAGATTGTTGTGAAAACGGCATATCCTGTTACGTTGCCGATTGTGTGTCCTCAACTAGTCTAGTAGAGTAAGTGCGTGCGAACTCGAACATATATGAGTTCATATACTCACGAACGGAAAATTAAACTTTTCTAACAGTTCATTTGCAGAAATTTGACAAAATAGGTATTAGATTTACCACATAGGAAAAACTTATATCTTACGAAAAAATTTGATCAGGTTTTGTTAAAACGGCAAAAACGATAGGACGCACGATGTGCCCCCACCAGTATAAATGATGATCAAGCGCGGCCTTCTTTATTTTGCGAACTTTCTTAATATATACACCACGAACTGTGCATTGACAACATTGCAGAGATTATATACCACTGCTAGTATAATGTATTCTAGAATATATTATATATCGTTGCGGTTATTACCATTCTGTGTTCTGCAGTCGATCGTCTTCGACACTGTGACTGGAAGAACATTCCTGCTTGGTATTGCCAGCACGTTCGCCAACAACGTCGTCTAAGACTAAAGGCAAATACGTTTCATACCTGTATGGTTTTATTTTTCCTACAGGACTAACATCATGACAACGTTCCTCAACATCCTCGATTTTAAGTGACAATTCCAGACTTGAATCAGAATCATCAGATTCGCGAAGGTCGATGTCTTCCTGACTGCACTCGGCCATGTTTAGTAATATAGCTCTCCTTGAAAAAATTCCCCCGCTGACGTCACAACTTGGCGCGACTGGTTCAGAAGAACCTAGCGACGCGCTGCGTATCATCACATTTAGTTTCAACTATTACAAATGTGTGTGCAAAGTCGTGGTTTGTACTGTTGTGAAAGTATCTTATTTGGCTACAAAACAAATAGAACTTATAACAATCTTGTCATAGCCATAGGCACTTTAATATGATGCGCGCAACTGACAGAATTGTGCAAGCGTATGACGCTATCTCTGTCAATGTCATTGAGTGATTCAGATATTTCAGTTACTTCCGACGACAAGGCGGCTCTATTTTTTAAAACACTAAATAATTTGGTTGGGCTGCTGCGATGATGTCATTCAAAGATGATAAAGCGACCCCATGTTCGGTAACAGGAACCTATATTCATCACAATAGCCGCAGTGCAACGTATATTTTGACACGCGGGACCGATATGACTGGTTCGGGAGCAGGCATTGCTTTTGTCCGACTGTTATTTGTGTATGTTCATAATCCATAGTACACTTGTGAAATATCCAATCTCTGTGTAATTAGTCACACCAATTTGCTCATCAATGGCTATATCTAGCAAAATAGGTTCCTAAATGTGCTAGGTTGTTTACAAGTCACATTTTAATGTGATGATTTACATAAAAAATGTACATGATGTCAGTGCAGTTACAATTGTTCAAGAACATTTCTCAAAAGACCCACACCACGATTTTGCATACAAGCTATACATCATGATAATGTATGATGGAAGAGAATTAGAGGTAATTTCAAATGTTTGTTGATTTACTTTATAGCAGATCAATGAAGCAAGCAATATTATTAGGCATGCTGTCATTTTCCATGTCATTGTCTTGTTGATACAGAATCATGTATGCTTGACTGCTCTCTCACGGCAAGTGTCTCCAAATTAATATTCAACACTATCTGATGCACAGTGTTCTATGCACAATGGAGAATGTGAAAGGGTTCACATGTAAGAGTTGAAGACGATAGTGTTTCCTCATTCCTTGATTTGTCAGCTATACCATTACTGAAATACAAACCAACTATACATCAGCATAATAAAAACAGATAACCTTATATATTTGTTGGTATTACTAAAATATCAGCACACAGGGGTATACTACATAAAAATTGCAGTCAAGAAATACAAAATTAAAATAAATATATCTTAATATTATTTGATAATTGCAGCGCAGAAAGTAACTATTCAGTGTACAGTTATATTGCACCTTGTTATTTATGTAATTACGACAATGTTGTGAATAGAGTTAAAACATATATTCCCATAACAAGTTTACACTGAAAGATGGCATGCCAACCAGGTTTATTAAGAATGGTAATTGTCAGTTCAACATAGACATTTACTGAAGGAGTTAGACGGAAGAAAAACGACACAATACAAAGGTGCCACGGAATTAAGCATTGCCACTGGACGCGATGTTATGATACACAAAGTTCTACACATCTATAATATACACACACTCCAAATATAAAACAAAACAAGAAGGAACAGTCCAGGTTATTGAAAATATAAATATCCAACAACATTACCAAATGTTATATTGCATACACACTAGATAGAAATGTTCGCGAACTGCCAAGTCAGTAATTAACAACAGTCGAGCCGAGGAGTTGAACGACATCAGCTACAGTTAACGAACGGTCGCTATCCATTCGCAGATGTGCGCTCCAGAAACTGAGGGTTCATTGCTGGTATTGAAATATTCGAAGTAATTTTGTATACGGTTAACAACGTATAACGCATCTGTGAAGCACAACTGATAAATACAAATGAGGTGTAGCAAATAAATCGCAGCCACGCCTACGTTTTGTCACTCTTCTTGGATTTGGCTTACCTCGACTAAAAACCAAGTTGCTTCGCCTTCGCAGCTCGCTTCGTTGTTTTGGGGACGTCAAACTTCGTCTCTTTTTGGTGGTTCTCTTGACAATAGTCAGGATGATGGATAATGTCACTGGTACTTGTATTATTCGAATTCACAAACAGCTGTATCCTTCACGAAACAATTACTGCAAACATGATCACACTGACAAACAAACTTGAACTCGTAGCAGATGCGAGTTCAAGTTGCGATATCGATGGCGATGTCGCCGATGAGACGGTCATCAAATTCAGTCGATTTATATGTTTATAATCCTCTCAGTTCTTGTATTTGGCATTCGATCGAAAACAAACAACTCTTCGCCGAAACATTTCCTTAGTTATCATCCAATATACAATGACTAGTTGCCATTAATCGAAGACAACAGTGCGGTAACCGCTGAACAACATGGACAACTTCGATCAGCCGCTAGCTTCTATGACACATACGACGTCACACTCACGGAAACTCCCGAAGGCAAAATTTCAGAGGCGGTGTGTGAGGAAGCATTCTTATTTGCGTGATTTTATGAAAACTAATTTTTTTGGACTACATGATTATCTTATTTTATATATATTTTATTTACTATAGCATTTATTTCAACCTGTTCATGTCACCTTTAATGTTGAAATTCATGCGTGTTACGTTTTCTTTGATATCTTCGAAGCTCCGGCAATATGTGTGTTGATCGTATAAAACACATTGTTTATTGGTGAAATGGGTATGAATGGTGACATATATTTATATCATATATTAATATATCTATATGTGCTGTTGACATCGCTGCAGACACCTACTGACTCAGCTCAAGCCACCTTCAACAGTCTTTACAGCCTATAACCAGTTCAGATGGTCAATCTAGGTAACAAGCACTTTAGGCGTGTGCTCTCTGTTTATTGTGTAATGTTATTATAATAAACACATATACACGACACGCGTTATCTGTACCGCACAGGTCAACTTTTACGTGTTTACTAGCCACCTCGACACTTAATTTCAGGCCCGTAAGCTGGGGGTACGTTGCTGCGAACGCACACCCCCAGCTGTGGGAAGAGTTGATTATAAAAGCAAGTCGTTAATGAGACGCCGATAAAATGTGGAACGGTACCGAGAAAAAGCTCAAACTATGCTACAGCCTTGATTAATCAACCCAAATCACTTATATTTCACGAAGATAAAATCGAACACGATCCCAGGATTCCTTCCTGTAAGGGCCACATCGCGCATCACCATCATCGTCGTCGATAACGTCGTCTTCGTCGTCGTTATCATCATCATGAGAGAATATCATGTTGGACAAAACATGTATGACAAGTTGGATTTTATTTGCATTTATAACTAAATAAATTATATTTGTATTCATAGTTGCATCATCACCATCATCACAATAATCATAGATTTTAGTCCCGATAAATGTAATTGACAAGTTTAACACAATTCGTCAAATCTTTCCTTACCTGTGGCTATAGCTTATAAACAATAGCTATATCTTAAAAATACCTCATTATGACTTATAATAAATGAACGCCACAGTTGAGCACAAACGCCTATATTGTTTCGCAAAAAAACTGATTCCACAAGAAATACTTCCTATGTCTCTGTCTGTCATTCGTCGAATTTGATCCGTACAGCGCGAACATAATCTTATTAACTTTGAACGTATGCAACTTCATCTCATATAACGACAACAGGGAAGTTTGTTCTACTTCCACGCTACGAGCGGGATAAACATCCACGGTGATCAGGAAAATATAACTAGTATACATTGTCTTCATTGCTTGGAGAGAAAAACATATTAGGGCAAATACTTCCCGGTTGTTTGTTTTAGACAGTCCCTGTAGTTCACACTGTACATTGCTGAAAACCCATCCGTCCACCTACAGTGCAGCATTGATGAGTTGGATTTGATTGCTTTCGATAAGATTCATACAATCCTACCCTCGGAGGAGATCATTCATCTTGTCGACATTCTTGCATACAATATAAACCTATATGACTATATATTAGAATTTTAAAGTTGGTAATACTCATATATGCATGTGAAGAAATAATGGTTGAACGCGTGTAATGAGTAACACATGCAATGTGTTTTAACAAGATTTAACAAGATTGCCACCCAGAGAATTAACTCTAGGTGGCAGGTGGACAAGGAAGCCCTTTGGCTTATCGAGAGTCCGACCCTTTTATCTATGTGTATCCCGCCCGTCTGAGGTATGTGTCGGTTTTATTTTTAAACATATTCACGCTACTAGCACCCACACAATCAGCAGATAATCTGTTCCATTCATTTACAGTCCTTTGTGAAAATGAACACTCTTATATCTAATCTACTCTGCTCCTTTGCTAATGTAACTTCATGTCCTCTACTATCTTTCTTAATTGAAAAAAAAATATTTCTATAAATATTTTCATAACCATTCAATATTTTAAACACTTCTATCTGATCTCCTCTCAATCTCCTGGTCTCTAGTGTTGTTAAACCGCATTTTTAGGCGTATTTCGTAACTAAGATCCCTCAGTTTTGGTATCATTTTAGTTGCTCTCCTCTGCACTCTTTCTAGCATATCTATGTCCTTCCTGCGATATGGCCTCCACGCTTGAATACAATATTCTAAATGAGGCCTAACTATTGTTTTGTACAGCGGTATTATTAGCTCTTTTTCCTTATACGTTATGTTTCGCCTAATTAATTTAGTTTCAGCAGTAATCTTTGATGTGGTACTTTGTCGAAAGCTTTTTGAAAATCTAAGTAGACGATATCTACTGGTGATCCCTCATCTACCCACTTAGTGATGTCTTCCAAAAAACATAACATATTTGTTAAGCATGACCTCGCTTTAAAAAAACCATGTTGAGATGGGTTTATCAAGTTTTGTTTAACAAGAAAATCCACCATGTGATCTTTAATTAATCTTTCTAATAACTTGCAAATCACTGATGTTAAACTCACTATAGTTCTCTGACTTGTTTCTCGAACCTTTTTTAAATAACGGTATAATATTTGCCTCTTTCCATTCTAAAGGAACCACTCCCTCTTCTAATGACAAACTGAAAACAGTTGCAAGCGGTACGCTAATTTGTTCTACAATTTCCAATAGTAGTTTGGGTGGAATACCATCCACTCCAGGTGATTTATTATCCTTCATAGCCCTTATTTTCTTAGCTACCATTTCCTGGGTTACAATTAATTGTCCTAAATAGTCTGAATCTGCCCCCTTGAACTTAGCCTCTGGTACTGGCAGTGAACTAATATCTTCTCTGGTAAACACTGAACTAAAGTACTCATTCAGGTCTTCTGCCATTAAGAATCCCTCTGATATTATATTTCCAGCACTATCTTCTAGAGGACCGACCTTATTTTGAACTTTCTGTTTGCTTCGAACATATGCATAAAAACTCTTGCTGTCATGTTTTATATTACTAGCTAATTGTTGTTCATAGCTTCTCTTTGAATTTCTAATTTCAGCTGTAGCTTGGTTAAGTGCTTCTTTAGAACTGTTGTAGTCTTCATAATTTCCAGTACATCTATATGACTTCCACATAATTTGTTTATACTTAATTTTTCTAACGGCTTCTTTCGATAAGTGTTTCTTTTTGGACCGTTTCCCTTGTTTTTTGAAGGGTACAAATTTGCCGACTATGCACTTGTTGCGATGGTACACTGAGAGTATTCGAAGGACTGGGTTATAACACAATAGTGACATATTAATAACACATGTAAATATTTCGTATTGTTATATGACGTGCTCTTGGAGTATAACGGACGTTGTCTATAGTGTATTGTCTTAATCACAAGTAAAGTTACAAAAGGTATTCAGTTACCATTTCTGTTGAGACTGTTAGAAACATAATTATGCATATGTTAACTTTATAGGTTATACAATTTTTCTTCTTCAGTTCAGCATATCTTTGCGAGACGCAGCTGTTCGGATGATCCCACGATGCGCCGCTCTGACTACCGTTCGTCTTCTTGCTCTCACGATGTCGTCTTCCAACCAGTCGCTGATGTCCTGCTCCCATCTTCTTCTTGGTTTTCCCCTTACTATCTTTCCCTCCACTTTGCCTTCTATGATTGTTTTCTCTAAGGAATCGTGTCTTTTGATGTGGCCAAAATAACCAAGTTTTAGTCCTTTTATTATGTTCACTAGTTGGCAGTTCTTTCTCTCTGATTTGTTAAGGATCTCTGCAGCTGACTTATATCATCAGGCCATCCTTGGAGTATGACCTTGGAGAGTTGCTGCGATACTTCATCTTGTTCTGTGGCGTTCCGTATCTGCTGTAGTCGTTCGGGGCGGATTGGAAGGAAGGACACCATGTTCACTTGTTCCAATTCTGCTTGGCTACAGCCGTCGTTTGGCAGATACGCACGGGAGAGCATGTCAGCAATGTGCATTTCTTTTCCTTTGCAGTAGATGACCTCGATGTCATATTGTTGAACTCGCAGTAGCATTCCCTGCAGACGTCAGGGTGCCTTGGCAAGAGGTTTCTTCACAATGGCCTCCAGAGGCTTGTGATCGCTGTAGACAGTTGTGTGTCTGCCAAAGGTGTATTGGTGGAACTTCTGCAGTGAAAAGACGATTGCCAGCATCTCCTTCTCAATTTGCGCGTAGCGAGTCTTGACGTCCGTAACCGCGCGACTTGCGAACGCGACAGGTTTTCCATGCTGTAGAAGAGCTGCGCCAAGTCCTTTTTCACTGGCGTCGTACTGTATCACCAGTTCTGACTCAGGATCGTAGAAGCTGAGTAGTGGCGCTTCTGTTACCAGCCTCTTGACTTCTGCGAACGCCTGGTCTTGAGTGCGGGACCAATTCCAGTGCACGTCTTTGCGTGTGAGTTGCCGAATTGGTTCCATAGCAGCAGAGAGCCGTGGCAGGAACTTGGCTAAGTAGTTCACTGTGCCATTCAGACGATGAACTTCTTCCACTGAGGACGGAGTCTGGAGTTTTGTGATCGCTTCCACCTTCTTGGGGTCGGGTCGGAGACCAACGTCTGGCATCAGATGTCCGAGGAACGAGATTTCGGTTTTCTTGACCTCTGCCTTCTCTCTGTTGAGCGTTATTCCCCTCTCTCTGCATCTCCTCAGCACTTCTTACAGATTGCGGTCGTGATTTCTCGACGCGTCCTCTGAATTGTCACCTGCACCGTACACGATGATGTCGTCGGTGACGCATATCACGCCTTCTAGTCCTTCCAGAGCTTGTAGAAGACGCTTCTGGAAGATCTCAGAGCTCACGTTTAGACCGAATGGGAGTCGAAGCCATCTGAATCGCCAAAATCCAGTCTGGAATGTCGTTAGGATGCTCGAGTCATAGTCCAGGACTACGTGCCAGAATCCCGAGGGTAGGTCAAGTTTGGTGAAGTATTTTGCCTTTGCCAGTTCCGGTAGCACTTCATCCATGATTGGCATTTGGTACCGCTCTCGCTTCAGCGCACAGTTCAGAGGTTTTGGATCGATGCAGATCCTCAGGTCGCCTGACTTCTTTGTCGCGACCACCATGCGGCTGGTCCAGTCGATTGGCGCGATCACTCCAAGTTTTTGGTTCAGCTTTTACCTGCGAACGCGATTCCACAGGTATGCGCCCAGTAGCAGAGATGACAGGGGTGACTGTCTCATCAACATGTAGATGTACTTTCCCTGTTAATGTGCCGATTTCTCGATCAAAGACATCTGTGTACTCGGCGAACAGTTTCTCGCAAGAGTCAGTGTCCTTTGATGAAATAGATGCGACTTGTGCGAAGTTGCGATAGTTCACTGTGATCAGCTCCATTTGTTCTGCTACACGTTTTCCGAGTAAGGGCAATAGGACTTCCTGCATCACTACGAACTCGATGCTGTACTTCTTCCCGTTAGTAGGATTGCGGATACTCATACGTCGTATGCCTAGGGGGGTTAGAACCGTACAGTTCCACATTTTCAGAGTCTTGTTATAGGCTTCAAGTTCTAGGCCGGCTGCGAATTTCACTGGCAGTACATTTACTGTTGCTCCGCTATCAATTTGAAATTGAACTTCCTGTTCTCCAAGCAGCATCTTGGCAAGAATTTCTTTGCCTGCGCAAGCTGAGAATACTTTCTCCGATGTGTCATCTACACCAAGTACATATTCACTGTCGCTTGATTCAGCTGTCTGTTGCACGGAGTAGACCTTGCCGTGTTGTCTGGGCCTTGCATTTGGCCTTGACCTTTGCTCGCATTTTGCAGCGAAGTGATTTCTGCCACCGCATTTGGTGCATTTCTTACCCCATGCCGGACACTCTTCTTTCTTTCTGATTTGTCGGCTTTTACAAAATCTGCAGTCGATCAGATCTTGAGGGACCTTAGAGGTGTGTCTGCCTGTTTGATTACCTCTTTTGGGCCTGGGTGTCTGCTGCTTGTGAGTAGGTCTTGTTTGTACTCTGTGTACATCATCTTCGGGACCGCTCATCACTTTGAAGTGGTTACTGGCTGCTTCAGCGCTGCGGCATATATCAATGCACTTTTTGAGTGTCAAGTTGGACTGCTGAAGTAGTCTTTTTCTAGTCTGGCTGTCCTTCGTGCCGCGTACAATTCTGTCTCGTAACAGAGAATCTCCGAGACAATCGCAGAAGTTGCACGATTTCGCCAGAGTGCGCAGTGCAGTGACGTACGAGTCAATGCTCTCAGTGGCGTCTTGGTTTCTTTCGTTGAAGATATAGCGCTCAAAAGTTTCGTTTGTGTCTCCAATGATGGTCGAATTTTTTGATTACTGTTGGTAGATCGGTCTTGTCTTCTTCCTCACTGAACACGAATCCATTGTATATTTTTAGCGCTTCGGTGCCGACACTGTGCAGGAACAGCGCCGTCTTGTAATCGCGTGGCTGCTGGTCAAGATGCGATATGAGACTGTAATTCTTCCACATCTGCTTCCAGAGTTTCCACTGATTTGCAGTGTCATTGTGTAGTTCGAGTTTTTCGGGTGGCGAAATGTGCGAGTTGAACGTAAGAGCCGGTGGCCGTTCAGTAGCAGGCTGCGTGTCAGTCATGTTCGCGAATTATTGTGCCGGAGCGATTGCGAAACACTGACGCAATACGGGCGATAAATAGCGAGCGAGCGTGATTAAGGCTGTAAATTAAGTCACTAAAGGTGTGTACTCACAGTTTGTTATGAGAGTGGTTACACTTACACACCGCTGCCACCATGTTGCGTTTTCGCTTATACTGTTAGCATAACGCAAGCAAACATTTGACTGACATTATGAATTGTCGAACTGACATGTTTATTGCAGTTGCAGGCCACGATGCGAAGGGATCATCCCGTAATACATTTTAGTACAATGAACGGGGAACAGTCATTGTCATAATGCAACATTTTCTATAACATTTCATCTCAAACGCTTGTATTCTTCTCATGTCTTTTTTGTTCAGTGTCCACGTTTCGCTCCCATATAAAGCTGTTGGGAAAACGCAAACTTTTAAAATTATTATCTTTGCTGGTATGTTTTGGCCTTTCCATACAATTTTTTCAGATTATTTAGTTTCTACGTTGCTATGCCTACGGCTATTCTTCTTCTGATCTCTGGTGATGTCTTTCCGTCTCCTTGTAGTCTTGCTCCAAGGTATGTGATCTTCATAATCAGAGTTGGCGTCGCGATGGAGCAGTTCTGGTTTTAAAAGCTGTGCGAGTGGCTTGGGGTTGCCGCTACAGTTGCAAACACTTATATAATATATAGAACGCAAATAGAGAAGAACGACTCAAGCGCAAGTGTTCCATAGCATCAGCAGCGCCAAAGGGTGGGGTCAAAGGTCAATATCGCCCATAAATCGCGATCACGAGAATACAAGAATGCGATTCCACACAAAGTTCAATGTCCATACTCAAATCAAAGCAAACGACCGGATCCGGTTGAAACCAAACACGAAAGAGTTCGCAGTTTTTCTATTAATTAAACAACGAACTAACACGTATGCATAAACGAAGTAGGATATCATTGGGAGCACTTGATACCTCTGTTATTTTGTTAAATTACTAAGAAACGCGAGGAGCAAAACACTCGAATTAAAGAAGTAGGTTTAAAAAAAATCCTTAATTGTTTAATAAACATAATGATTCCAAGGGGCTCCGATTCCAAATAGGTCAGTCGTAGTAATAGTATGGAAACTTGGGAGGTTCGCGGGGGTGGGGGGATGAGAAGCTCGTCTAGTCTGCTTCACCACCACCGATATATCAGATGCCGAATTGGGACTGACAGGATATGTAATGTTTATGAAAGATAGAATAGGAAGAAAGGGAGGTGGAGTTATTTTATATATTAAAGAATCTATCCAGGCTTATGAAATAAAACTAGAAAGAGAAGCAGATTGCGAATAAGCTGTTTGGTGTAACATAGTTACAGGAAACTCAACGTTAACAGTTGGCTTAGTTTATCGAAGTCCAAACATAAGCACAGAAGAGAATTAAAAAATACAAAACGCTATAAGGGAAGTAAGCAAACGGGACTGTGTTATTATGGGGGATTTTAACCACGGGCATACACAATGGAAATCTCTACAGAGTATGGGTAGTGAGGACCACAAGTTTTTAGTTTTAGTTCAAGATAGTTTCCTTTCTCAACATGTGCTAGAACCAACAAGGGGTGAGAATGTGTTAGACATAGCTTTGTCCTCACAGAATGAATTAGTTGACAATGTCAAAATATGTGAGCCACTGGGGAGTAGTGATCACAACCATATACATTTTACCATCAAAGTAAAATCAGAAAAAAATAGTAAAAGCAGTATAGGAGAAATTTCCACAAAGGAAGGTATAAGGACATGATGAAATATTTAGTAAAGATAGACTGGAAAAACACACTGAAAAATAAGACAGCAACAGAATGCTGGGATATATTAAAGAGTGAAATTAAGTGCATAGTTGATAAATTTGTACCCTTCAAAAAACAAGGGAAACGGTCCAAAAAGAAACACTTATCGAGAGAAGCCATTATAAAAATGAAGTATAAACAAATTATGTGGAAGTCATATAGATGTACTGGAAATGATGAAGACTACTGTTACAACATCTGTTCAGGCCTCACTGTATAGACGCTAGCATATTCAGGCAGAACAGAGACGATAGTTCTAGTAAACCAACTTTATTAAACGTGGCTGCTGCAACAAGGGAGCGGCCTGTTATTCTACTTTCTGGGGAGACGTCATTAAGTGATATTGTTACATCCCCTCCGTTTTACAAGCAACATGTACTCAACCAAAACGTACTAACGTATTAAAGTAACCAACTCATTACGTCTATGGATAAGCATCAATGTTTCGTAGTGGTATAAATAAAATAAAGTTGTCAAAACCTGAATGCAACTTAACTGAATCACGAAACGTTCCAGCTAACACTAAACACTACATAACACACTATTTCACAACAGCAGCAACATTCCTGATGTCTTGCTAAAGCCAAAATGGCATGGTCAACATGCAAACGCTCAATTATGAGAATAGCACCAGACAACATGTCATGCTCATGCGAACATGGCAAACATGAACATATGGAATAGGATGGAACATTCACAAGACAACACACTTGCGTGTCTGCATCAATCATGTCTGTACTCATCAATGTTCATGTATGCATCACAAGCTGTTCATTTAGACACAGCATAGTCCTTGTATGAACACATGGATGGAGCATACACAATTTTACATACATGCGAGTCCGCATTAATCAAGTCTGCACTCATCAATGTTCAGGTAAGTATCATCAACTGTTCATTTAGACACAACATAGTCCGTGTATTTGCTGGGTAGCTTGGACTTGTTGATTCTCTTGGACTTCCTGGGTGTCGTTGGACGTACCGGAGAGTGTGGTTCTGTCTGGTCACTCTGGTGTTGTTGTTCAACCGGTGTGTTCGGCTGAATTTCAACTGGTGTGTTGGCCCGAATTGGGTCAACTGGAGTGATTAGAGGATCATCTTGGGATGGGATATCCATTGACTCCTCAACCAACACATGAGGTGGTGTTTCGTGTGTTCGTCTTAGGTGTACACGGTTGCGCCTGTACACTGTTCCCTCAGTATCTTCAACTTCATAGGACCTTTCATCCAGTCGTCTCACCACCTTCGCTTTCTTCCGTTATTTAAAAAAGGTTCGAGAAACAAGTCACATAATTATAGACCAGTGAGTTTAACATCAGTGATTTGCAAATTATTAGAAAGACTAATTAAATATCACATGGTGGATTTTCTTGTTAAACATAACTTGATAAACCCATCTCAACATGGGTTTTTTAAAGCGAGGTCATGCTTAACAAATATGTTATGTTTTTTGGAAGACATCACTAAGTGGGTAGACGAGGGATCACCAGTAGATATCGTCTACTTAGATTTTCAAAAAGCTTTCGACAAAGTACCACATCAAAGATTACTGCTTAAACTAAAGGCCCATGGCATAGGAAATGGTATAATAAACTGGATAGAAAAATGGCTGATTTACAGAAGACAACGTGTAGTAGTTGATGGGGAGGCTTCAAACTGGAAATCGGTATTGAGTGGGGTACCACAGGGATCAGTACTAGGACCTATATTATTTTTAATATATATATCAACGATTTGGATGATGGAATAACAAGCAAGGTGTTGAAATTTGCGGATGATACAAAATTGTTTAGAAGGATTAAAAGTGATGGAGATAGACAACATTTACAAGATGATCTTGACAGGTTGATCAAATGGTCTGAAAAGTGGCAATTGCTGTTCAATTTTGGGAAATGTAAATGCCTCCACGCAGGACATGAGAACGAAGATGTAGACTATACAATGGGGGTACTGTACTAAGTACTACTGCAAAAGAAAAGGACTTTTTAGTGCTGATATGAAGGTTTCAGAGTAGTGCGGAATTGCAGCTTCAAAGGGAAATCAAATCCTTGCATTAATTCGGCGAAACATAACGTATAAGGAAAAAGAGCTAATAATACCGCTGTACAAAACAATAGTTAGGCCTCAATTAGAATATTGTATACAAGCGTGGAGGCCATATCGCAGGAAGGACATAGATATGCTAGAAAGAATACAGAGGAGAGCAACTAAAAGATACCAAAACTGAGGGATCTTAGTTACGAAATACGCCTAAAAAATGCGGCTTAACAACATTAGAGACCAGGAGATTGAGAGGAGATCAGATAGAAGTGTTTAAAATAATGAATGGTTATGAAAATATTTATAGAAATATTTGTTTCTCAGTTAAGAAAGATAGAAGGACTAGAGGACATGAAGTTACATTAGCAAAGGAGCAGTGTAGATTAGATATAAGAAAGTTCTAATTTTCACAAAGGACTGTGAATGAATGGAACAGATTATCTGCTGATTGTGTGGGTGCTAGTAGCGTGAATATGTTTAAAAATAAAATCGACACATACCTCGGAAGGGCGGGATACACATAGATAAAAGGGTCGGACTTTCGATAAACCAAAGGGCTTCCTTGTCCACCTGCCACCTACAGTTAATTCTCTGGGTGGCAATCTTGTTAAATCTTTTTAAAAGGCACTGGGATACAGGCTGGAAGTACACGCGTCCGGCATGGGTTAATTCCAATTGTTAATTTGCTGATTTGTTTATTTTTTTATTTTTTTATTTGCTAATTCAATTAACTCAATTAAATTAATTTAATAAATTAACTTTCTCGAAAACAAATTTGATTTAACAAATCTCAGTTAACTTCCAATTAACTTCGTTTTATTGGGTGTTGTTTTATGCATTTATTCAACTTCATCAAAGAAAGCAGTTAATGAGCAATTATTTGAACAGTTTTGGTGTCCAGCCAGTATGATTCAGTGATTGTGCTAAGCGATTGAGTTGGGTGACTGTGTATGTGGCAGTAGGTGACCAGGCGCTACAGTTGTATTATGTAATAGTAATCAAAACGTTACTTTGTATTTAGCACCCATCCAATGGCATGCAATACGAAGTGTATGTGGAGTCTGGGACAAAATCCCATTGCCATGTTGCTGAATGGGACACTAGTTAGCCCCCTTAATAGTGGCTTCTTGTTTGTCTTAATTCGAGGAACTTGTCTTGTATTGTCGCTTTGCTGCTTTGTTATCTTAAAAACAACAGTCTAGGTTTCCCCGATTCAGACTCATTATAATCTAATCCCGGAACTCGAACAAACTCATAAATTTCATAAATTCTTGCATAAAGTATACGTACCGTTTGCATCTGGTACAGCAAATGGAACAATTAAGGAAAATTCGACATTCACTGGAGACTCGTGGCGACCCACTCAAAATGGCTTAGCGACCCAATTTTGCGTTACAACCCAGGGGTTAAGAACCACTGTTTTTACGGAAACGTGCAATCAGAATGTGTTGTCAATTGGAGTACAGAGCTCGCTCGCCAGCTTTCTTTAAATGTAATGCAGTTACTGATTTTGACCTGATTGATATTAAATCCATGGTCACAATGTACAAAATATATAACATATCAATGCCAAATACTGTTCTATCTCGTTTTGAAATGGTACATGCCACTCATCCTCACAATACACGTCAAGAAAATAACTTTGAATCTAAGTATTGCAGAATAATATTGCAATATATATGTATATATGTGAAAGGTGTAAATATGTAGAATTGTTTAAATACGATTATAAAAAATTGCACTAATGACTTTGCCTTTAAGAAAACATATAGATCACTATTGGCCAGTAAATGGACATGCAATATACAATCACTAAATACAATAGTTAATCTGCATTGTTATAATCATGTTTAAAATTAATGTTAATCGTGTGTCAATTTGTTGATCAATGATACGTGTATTCCTATAAATACAATATATAGTCTTCGAATTCTTTTACATTTTATTTTGTTGTTACAAATCACGTTCAAATCTTAATCGTGTGTCAGATTTATTTACATCAATGATACTTATGTCTGTCTGATGTCATCAGATTAACGCTGCTTTCATAGACATTTCACTCTGTTGTACGTTTGTATGTAAAATGTTTAAAATATTAAAATGTTGAATAAAATTCAATTCAATTAAAAATAACCCATATCGCAATAAAATTTTATTGTCGAAAGAACGCGCGCGCTGCTAAAAGAACGCAACGGTAGATAATTGCGCGGCAAACGACTCTTTGTTGGCGGCATTTGGCAGTCACGTTGAATTGGTCTTCCAGTGCAGAAGTACGAGTCTCCTAGAAAAATGCGTTGCTGGATTCTTGTTGTCATCACGCTTTATCAAATATGGTGTGTTTATGGACGCACATATCGCATAAAGCATTCAAAGCAATTCAGTCTACCGAAATGCGATGATTGCAATAAGTTTGTTACACTTCCCGAGAATTTAACTTTCGACAATACAAGTTACAGATATGCTACTGTGAGTATTACAATACTATTATAATTATATACCTGATGTATATATTTATATATATATATATATATACATATATAAGAGGTTTTTTCACACCGCAGCAGAGTAAATGATGCGTACGGTATTTAATAATTAATTTTATATAAATGATACCCATCATGGCATCTGGCATTGGTGACCCATCATTTCACGCCACTAATAGTACTAATAGCATTAATATTATTGTAAAACACACAAACCATGTCATACTAGGTGCAGGCGTAGACGCCAGACGGGAGGGGGATGCAATGGAGTGAAGGACTGACTATGCAACCCCGCTGAGGCTGAGTCTGAGCCTGGGGTAAACGAGTTCCGATTTTCCATGAATAGACGAGTGTGAATTTGATTTGTTGTGCTCTAAGCCCATGCCATAGGGGTGCAGTTGGAAGATTTTGAGGAGCCTAAAATTAAGGCCAAGGGCAAGGGGGTGCAGTTGAACTCAAGGACAAGGTCAAGGGAGGCGGTACCGTTGCCAGTTGGAGGACTTGTAGGGACCTCAAGGCTCAACGCAAGCCTCAACCCTAGGGTCGGGATGTAGTTGGTTGATTGTAAAGTCTAGACTTTGTCTTTAATGTCTCAATGGCTTTAATAAAGAGCCTCATTTTCCATATAACTTAAAAGCCACTTGAAGTTGAAGCCGAGGGCAAGGCAATGCCAAGGGGAGCAGCCTGCAGTCACAGCCACAGCCTCGCGCAGGAAGCGACAGTTCGAAAACTTAGAAAATTTCAAAATTCGCCATAAATGGATAGCAATCAATATGCTGTGAAATTTCCATTACATCACCATGATTATCATTTGGGATAATTGTTGACCGGATCTTCATTCGCCATTCGCAAATAAGACACACTGACCATGTCACTGAGAAAATAGTTAATAGATGGACTTCTCTTTCGCAGGTTTGGTGATGAAAGTGGTTATGTCGTGCTAAAAGCCTAAAGACAAACCCAGTAAAGGTAAAGCAGTAAAGGGTAAAGGCTAAAGCCTAAAATATAAATCAATAAATAATTGGGCATTACAACTTTTAAAATATTATTGAATGATATATTATTTAACCTATTAAATTAGTATTTCTACCTTCTAGTTCTACATAAAAAACATTCTTGAGAACCCTGATCGTACAATGAAAGCAATATGTATATATATATATATATAACAAGCACAATCATTTTAATGAAAGCAAGTCTGACAGTGTAGGCTGTAGCGCCGCGGTGCAGTGCCAGTGGCTACAGCCTACAGTAGTACAGCTTCGGACTCTCGACTGAGAGAACCCGGGTTCGTATTTTGTGTGGCGATGTCTTGAGTCTTGAGCAAGTTCGTTCCTGTATGTATATATATATATATATATATATATATATATATATACTGTTATATTGATAACTATTGTAGAGATTACACAGTATTTTTTTAACGTTTACACCAATGCCAATGGTTATAGTGTAGACGTGTCCCACGAATACGCCACGGGAATTGACTAGTTTGTTTTGCGTACTGTATTTATACCAATGGTGAAAACATATTTAACATTTTTCTGCATCTGGACTGGGGTGTTTTTGTCGGATGCTTTTGTTTTGTCGCTGTTGCTGGATCTGCAAACTCGTTGCATGTTGTGCTTCTTCTTGGACTTGGTGAAACTTCTCGTTATATATATCGTTAATTATTCGTCGCCTTAACTTAAAGCTTAAATTAAAAGACTTTATTTAATAGTTTAGGGACCTATGTGTGTGTGTGTGTGTGTGTGTGTGTGTGTGTGTGTGTGTGTGCGTGCGTGCGTGCGTGTGGTTTTCGCTTGTAATACGCTTGTAATACGCTAAATAATTTGCGGTGTATGAACGGTGAGAAAACCGAACCACTAGAGACAGAGTAGTATTACAAAATGGTTACGGTTGGAACCGGTTGCAATCGGTGGGGATAAAGCGTGCTTTGTGTTTATAAAATGTAATGTTTTGATGAGTATAATAATATATTAACTAATAACGAAGGGTTTCCTGTTATTCTCCAAAGGCATCACAGCGCATTCTTTGCAAATATAATTCAAATGTATTTAATAATTTATAATCGCTTGTCAAAGAATACGTCCACCATATTCATTTATTTCCGGGTAAAAAAAATGTCACCTAAATCAGAGTTACCCGATAGGTAGGCCTACGTAACTGTCTAAAAAAGTAAATGCACAACCACGAACAATACACACTTTAATTCTTTGAAGGTAAGCAAAGGGAAAGCAAAGCCAAAGGGACATGAAGAATGTCACAGGACAGTGTGACCTGGAGTCCAGGCTGGACCTGATGTTAAACTTATTAGGATTTGCTTTCATAAAATACATATGATATATAGCCATTATAGGCCCTATAGTATAGGCCTACATATACTAGGCACTTCAACGAATTCCGCAAACTGGGACGTTTCGCGTGCGCCGATTCGCGATCACCGCAGTCCGTCTTGTTTGCCGGGACTGCAGTGATCGCTTTGTTTCAACTCGTGTTTTCGCGCTCTATTTCCGGTCATTGACGTCATTCACTGCTGGGCCGCTGTCGAGAGTAAGTTGATCTTCGTCTACGTCGTTTAAATTTTGAAATTTGACCATAATTAAGCTATATTACATCAATTTTATGACCACCTATGCATTTTATATATAGCCGCGGATAGCCTGAAATATTTTTTGCTTAGCGTCATCTATGAGTTTTATTTAGTGTGTGTTGAAAACATTGGTGCTGCGTTCCGAAGCGAAATATGGTTTTGCGCCGTTCAAAAAATCGTCACATTTGTAAGTTCTGTGTCTTGCGCGCGTCACTGGAGCGCGATGCCAGATGCAGATCGTGACTTAATCTATTTCTTTGAATTAAAATCTCTACAAAACCAATACTATTTATATCATATTTAAATAATATCCTTGTCAATTCTGCAATACAGAATCTTATATTTAGGTTTGCTAGTTGTAGAAATATGGCCCATGCCAGCCCATACTACAGGCCAAGCATGGTAGTCTTAGCCTTAGGCCAGGGTTGGTTACTGCTTACGCTTGGGTTTAGCATGGCTTATTCCATTATTTATGGTTATGCTTTTATTTAGACTAAAAATAATATAAATTTCATTATGTAATAATTTTAATTAATTGTTGTTACCTGTTTGCATGCAGAATCAAAACAGTTATCATAATATGATTCACAATTGCCTTTTTATTTCAGATATTATTCGCAATTACATGCAGTGACACTGATTTTGCGCTGATCTGTGTTTGACTGTGAAGGTACCGAGCCACAGAGTCGTCTGAATATGACACCCATCACCTGCCTGCATACGTACACATTTAATCTGACTGATTATATATCTGATATCTAGACTGAACAATGTCCATTCAACACGACACGAACATTACTTATAGACATCGTGTTGAAGAACACAACGTTATTTTACAAGATACTGAAATATGAACCTTGCTGCACAGATCTTGCAGCCTACTGGCATTAAATTATGAGACAATCAACTTCCTGTATTACAAAAAGACTTATGAGCAGAGCAGATTTCTTCATGGCTTGACTCCCATGGGCCATGGGGAGTAATGCAGAAAGCAATCTTGCATTTGGCGCATTTGGATTCAGCGACAGAATACTGTGAGCAATTTATAAACATTAGTTCATCAAATTCATGTTAAAATGCAGAACATTACATTATGAAGCAGTAACAATTGATTACTGGTGTGTACAGAGCCTGCAACAGTCATCCAACCTGTCATGACACAGTCACACATAGACACAGTGAACTAGGAGTATGACTATTGTATTTCATTGTCATGTATTGATATGTTGAGTTTGTGTGATATTTAGCCAATATTTACTTATTAATAATAAAGTTACTGTTAATGCTATATGACTGGTTAAAGTATATTTATTATAATGTTTAATGTGTTTATAAACATTGCATAAATTATATAACTGTCTTCATAATTATGGACATTCCAGCCTTTCATCGAAATGTAGCGGTCACTTGTTAGCGTGCTAATATTAGCCAATATTAACTTATTAATTAAGTTACTGTTAATGTGAAATGACTGGTTAATGTATATATTTATTACCATAATTAATGTGGTTTACTGCATGCATAAATTATACAAATATTTTCATAATCATTGACAATATGGCCTTTTACTGAAATGTGTCGGTCTGTCGAGATCGCGTGCTAATTACCCAATATTGACTAATTAAATTATTATTAATTGATTTGCTAATGACTTTTATTACCATCATTAAAGTGGTTATACACATTGCATAATATGTATAAATATCTTCATAATCATGGGCATTATGGCCTTTAATTGGAATGTATCGCATTAATTTGGTTATAATTATTACTAAAAATATTAAATATTGTAAATTTATTACTCTGGTCAATGTGTTTGAAAACCCTGAAAACAATATTTAAATATCTGTATAAATAAAAAAAGTTATGACATTTTAAAGCAAATATTTATCCACAGAAAACACAAAAATTAGTTCTTTTGCCATTGTAAGAGATACACAAAAATTACGCAGTTTTTCCGTCTTAAAATCGCAATATCTTTTGATCTATTAAAGGTATCTTAATAAAATGAACAGTTATGTGATCCTTAACCTATTACCTTTAATTTAAGCCCATTCGCAATGTTCTAGCATGATATTTAATTTTTTGTTGAAGTGCCTACATATACTAAGACTAAGTCTAAAAGCAGAATCGCCGTTACCTGGTAACATAAATAAGATCCAAACCAGACACTGTAAGATAATACTTTATTTACCGTGCACGATTACGTCGCCATTCAGTTAACTTTCATCCAGTACCAATTTTGTTCCATTAATTTGTACTTGTTTTTATAATCAAATCAATTAATACACTATCACTATCAGGCACTGCCGTACGACAATGCATCATGTCTGATGTCTGACACCTGCTCTGCCAATATGTTCAGACAGTGTCTGACGGAAGTGTGAGTATTGGGTGAAGGTCACCGTTCCCATATTTAAGTTTGTTTACAAATAAGAACACGCAGAGTTGGTAGTACTAACAGCACTGATATTATAATGACACCGGAGAAGAAGTCAAAGGAACAGGCCGAGATTGTGAATGCAGCCAGTTGGATGGAAGGAAAAACTCGGACTCGGTGCTTTCAACATGGCGCTGTTGAAAGAACAGCGTGCAGAAAACGCTTTTAGCCTATACTTTTTATAGGAAATATTTCAGCGCTAAAATATATATCAACAGTTACCTGTAAATGCCTCATTCCTTAAAACAACTCGTGTAGCATATGTAAAACAATTTTGTATAATTTTCATTTTGAGAAAATAACCGAAATGAGGGTGTGTCCATATGATGCGCAATTTCATTGGCTGCCGGATGCACCGAGTCGCGTGTTTGATCCCCAGCAGACATCAGACAGTGTCTGTTCGTGACGTGAAATTTTGCAGCCGGAGGAGCTGATATTACAACGGCGCGGCAGGGAATTTTAGCACTCTCTCGCCATGGTCGAATGTCATTAGTGCCACAGCCGAGTCACCGCAGAGAAGGTGAAGTTACTGTGGCGTGGCGGCGAAAAAAAATTCAACAGCACCAATCCGCCCCTCTTCGGATGTTGTAGACTATCCAATTGAGCCAGCGCACACAGAAGAAAAGATACGGCAGCCCCCCCCGCAATATGAATTTCGTTCCCGCGCCACTGTTGTGTACTAGAATTTTCTGTCACCCCGCGTTAAAATATATTAATACAATTCATCTAAAAAGTAACAATTCAAAGTTGCATACGCGACCATTCGTTGGCACATAATATACATTTTTTCAATGTTGAGAGGATGAACCCCGCGTTAAAATATATTAATACAATTAATCTAAAAAGTAACAATTCATAGTTGCTTACTCGTTGGCCATTCGTTGGCAGATAGTATACATCTTTTCAATGTTGACAGGACAGCTCTCAATGTATTATTATGTATCACAATTAATGTATTTTTGTCATATTCAAACACTGGCCGTAAAACTGGACACAGCGTCAACAGCGCAGCTCTTTTGTGTTATTCCAGTCAATATGAAATCATTTGGAAACAGTTTGACCAAGAAACATGCACAGAATCTTTGGCTAACATTCAGCAAAGACGTTTCTCCTTTAACAAAAACCTAACTTTTCATGAATTATTCATGAACATAAAAAAATCAATGAAATCATTATAGGCTTACATAATTGCTAATTCCTAGTCACCAAAAATATCACGAGGCCATGAAAAAACATAACCATACGACATACGAGGGTTTCTGGCGGGGATAGGTGACAATGCGGCCACCAGATAGACACAGCATGAACTGCTACAACCACGCTGGCGAATGTGATGGGAAACGCTGATAAGATCGTTACTTTGTTCTCTTTACTTTAACTATAATTTATTACCATTGTTGTTTAAATATATATGTTTGCGATCATTATTATGATGTCATTTATGACCTGTTGGTCCTGTTGGATGGTTTATGATGTATGAGTATGCTGAGGCGTGGTACGCAATGCGTTTTATGTTGAAGTCATTAGCCTCACATATGAGATTTATTTATTGGTTCGCTGGTTGGTGATAGATGTAAAACGGAATGTTGTGTAGCGTGCCAAAGTGCATGTCCTATGGTTATTGTGTCTTTCTGTAGAATGGCTCTCACGCACCCAGTAGCGTATCCATTTCAGCAAGGAATGATGTCAAAACGTGTCATATGTGTTTGTGGATGGGATGACATTAATTTTTCAGCACAATTATTAAAAAAAATAAAAAAAAATAGTTTTTATATAAATTACGGATCTAGTAAGCATTATAGTATTGCCCGTTCACTGTGGCTTTATGCCATGCATTATTATTAAGATCATTCATACGATCCATTCATAATAATACACTCATAAACTCTTACTGTATGTTGTATGGTTACATAATTTCTATGGTTATTGTTTCACATTCTTCAAGTCCAATCCTTCTTATCTATGTGGATCTTGCCCCTTCTGAGGTATGTGTCGATTTTGTTTTGAGACATATTCACGCTGCCAGCATCCACGCAATCAGCAAATAGTCTGTTCCATTGATTTTTAGGTCTCTGTGAAAATAAAAACGTACTGATAGCTAATCTACACTGTTCCTTTACTAATGTTACTTAATGTCCTCTAAACTTGTGTTTCTTAATTTAAAAAAATGATCTATATTTGCATAACCATTCAATATTAAAAACACTTATCTGATCTCACAATCTCTTGGTCTCTAATGTTGTCAAACCACATTCTTTCAGGCGTATTTTGTAATTAAGATCTTTCAGTTCTGGAATCGTTTTAGTCATACTGTACTCTTTCTAACATATCTATGTTCTTCTTGAGATATTGCCTCCACGCCTGTATAAGTATTCTGAATGAGATCTAACTATTGTTTTGGACAGCGGTATTATCAATTCTTTTTCCTTGTCCGTTACATTTCTCCTAATTAATCCAGGAATTAGATTTTCCTTTTATACTATAATTTTAAGCTGCAATTCCACATTGCTCCAAAACCTGTTGGTTAGTTGTTAGTTTTGTAGTTGTAGTTAGTTGTAGTTTATCAGTTGTTTGTGTGGATGGGCACATGCAAATAATGGCGTAGTTGGATGACCGAATACGCCTCCTTGACACCGTGTCGTTTAATCGTTGTCGTCCTTATCGACACACTGACACTAGCATTACCACAGCGGCCGCCGCGGCTGTTGGATCTGGCCAGTTTTGACGCTAAACTACGACAGGTCACCGGTCATGCAGCCCTTACATCATTAAGTCCGCGTTAAATAATACATATTTAATATCACTGGAACGACAAGATAATGTTCTTTACAATGGCATAAAGTTTATAAAAAAAAGTATTCCTTTATTTGACAAACTTATCGTTCGTGATTGAGCGATGATGCGCGCCAAATGTGTCATGCCGACGGCGCTCCGCGACGGTACGGTTTTCGCAAAAACAGGTCGCGGCAAATTGAAAACCCGCACTTGTAAACCTATTCGGATCGTCATGAGATCTGCTCGACTAATTAGAAGACGTGTTCGTCTTCACTGCAGTCGTTGCACGAAGTTTCTGCGTTAAACCAAACGAAAGTTATGTTAAATTATCGTATAAACATGAAATTTTGTTAATGTTATCGCCTAAAATTCAAGTTCGTGTATATACACACCTACGTGTCAGTTTCAGACTGTTCAGATGATATATGTTATGTGATATTTTAAAAAGGTTTACAAGTGCGGAAATCGCATTTTGTGCGACCTAGTTGCACGGTTTTCGACAACGCGACCGCAGACGGTGACGCTATGCTAAAAATAGTAACATCCGCCTGGTAACGTCAGCATGCCGCTGGATATCCGCCAGGCGGATAACCGCGTTGCGCTGGTAGTCCGCTAGGCGGATTTGGCGCCTAGCTGTCATACAGGCAATCCCTATTCACACTACGCTGGCTACACTTAATAATTGATTTTAAACTTGAAATTCAGAAACTTGTATTCCAACCTTACTTTGTTAAATATAAAATAAAAACTTATTACATTTATTGTTTGCTTACTAGTAGTAATAACTAGCCAGTTTAAGCTTGGTATTTCCACCATTATAATATTCATTTATTGCCACAATTATATTATTGGTGTGTATAACTATATTTTATTTTATTAATAATTATATATTCCTACGTTTAAAAAGCTATTGTAACAACAAAGACTAACAATAAAATCTGAGTTGTTGGTGCAATTATTCATTACTCTGTGTATTTAAATGCATGTATCTCTCAGGTCCAAGACACTTTCTGCAATTCACATAGCAAAGTATAACTAGTATAGACATTAATTATGCAAAGTGGGAATTAAGTGACATCTAATTATAGTAATTAAACTCTTTATATAATACTATGATAAGAAGCGCTAAACGTTAAATGATAAATTGATAATGCTTTTGAAATTTTTTATAACACGAATGAGGATTCCACATTTACTATGTCCGCCGTTTTGTTTTATGATAATTAATTATGCAAACGGCAACTAAATGAGTTCTAATGAAAATGTTTGTGTTGTACTATTTTACAACATGCCTCGAATATTAATGATGTGCTTTTGGAAAAATATGTATTCCAAAATTGGGATTCTACATTTAATATGTCCGCCATTTTATTTTATGCAAATTACTCAACAAATTATTCAAATTGTGGTAACTAATTGATAGCAATGAAACAATTTATGCTGTACTATTGTAAACGCCATTACTAAGTTAATTACATGCTCAGAATAACAATTTCTTGACAAAAACATTGGGAATCCTCATTCAATATGGCCGCCATTTTGTAATAATTATGCTAATGATGCACCAGTTTTGCAAAAAAATTGGGATTGAAATAAACTATAATGAAACAAGATATGTTACACTTTCTAATACCCTATAAATATACTCTAAACAATTAATGACATGATATGAATTGCATCTTGTTACAGTCTATGATTCAATATGTCGGCCATATTATGCTAATTAGGTCATGAAATATGCAAATTAGGTCAACGAAAATGCAAAAAATGAATTCCTCGTGTGAAAATACCTATATATGCAAGATTTGAAGTAATTACCTCAATTAATTACTTATCTGTTGTGAAAACAATGACAACAATTGTAAAATAGGGATACACCCTGGAAATACTGTGACCCTATTCTTTCTGTGTTATTTTTCATGTTCACCGTTCCAACGAAAACTCCTGGGGTAGTAACCTTTCCAACTTAATAACTTTGTCAGTAGTTGTCTGATTTTCATGAAATCAAAACCATTTACTTCAGAAGAAGAAGCTCCTTACATGCATAACAAAACATGTTTAGGTAACACAGTTTATATTTTTCATGTGGTAATGCTACTGACACAGTGGGGACTGGATAACGAGGCAGAGGCCCTGACTGTTTATGAGACAACTGTCAGACCATACCACACTGAGGTCAGGCTGAAGAGGACTGGTCTATTAGTGAATGAGAGATACCCCTACCTCGTCATCGGTGCCTCCCTAGGCAGTGTGAGATCATGTAGTTGTCACAGCGATAATCTGGTTAAAGTAAAGTGCCCATTTTCATTGAAGGGGCAGGATCCCATACAATTTGGTGACAGTAGCTTCTGCATTGACAAACAAGGGAATTTGAAGAAAGGTCACTATGGTATTACTCCCTGATTCAATTGCAGATGGAAGTCGCTGGTATGACTGAGTGTGATCTGGTCATTTATACAGGTGTTGCCAACTAGATTTACATAACTTCAGTAACAGAGGATGATGTCTTTTTTTGTAGAGACATGGTTAATAAGATGTTTTAATCATGTGAAGCCCGAGGCTGAGTTGCTGTCTAGAACAATTGGGAAAAAACTTGGGCAAACCAACAGAGACCATGGGAATTTGCTTTTGTGGAAAGCATGTTTCAGACCTGCCTACCATTCCGGATTGTCCGGAATCATTCCGGAAAGTCATCTCAAATTACGATATTACGGCGAGGGATGAACATATTACGGACTGTCACCATGTTCGCCAATCACTTCCGTGCTCCTCAAATTTAGCTTCCACTATATTCAACAGGTGGCAGCATATGTATGCAGCATGTTGTGACATGGTTTTTCATTCGCTGAGTCTGGTCGTAATCTAACCAATAGGAAACAGCGTTATGAAAAAATTCGCATTTCCGCGATCAAACAAAACAAAGTCACGCGGCACGAAATAATGGCTGACAGCGAAACGACGCCACCGCCAACCAAAAAGAAACGTGTAATGCAAAAATTGTGTGAGTGTTGTACTTGTAGTGTTAGTGCAGCTGACTGTATAGGACTAAGTTAGTGTATTTATTGAGTTTAGTCTATCATTTACAGCCTATCATACAGTCACTAGAGTCTAGGCGATGTCGATGACTAGCGTAACGTGATGGTTTTGCCGTCGCTACCCCCCCCCCGTCTATCATTTACAGCCTATAATACAGGGATAAGCTTACATACTAGAGTTGAGTAGACTAGTCACTAGAGTCTAGGCGATGTCGAAGACTAGCGTAACGTAATGGTTTTGCCGTCCCTACCCCCCCACCGTGACAATATCTGACACAGTTCTGAACAATTACTGACAGGAAGCCTATATTCCTGAAAATCAGTGTAAATGGGAAGATGGATTACTGACAGGAAGTTTTTGGGGTAGGCAGGTCTGATGTTTCTTCAGTTTCTTGTATTTTTTCTTCCTCGGTTTTCTGGACCATTCTTCTTTTTGTTCTCTGGAATCTTTCCTCACCCACGTGACGCTCGTAACCAACAGCAGCTGTCTTGAAGGCAAAAATGAGGGGACGTAATCTGGATAAGTAGGGCCATTTTAAAAAAGAAGAAGAATAAGAACTTGTTTTATTTGACCCAGACATTTCAAATAATACATAAACTACATCCATGTCAAAAAATAAAACAACTATATAACCTTATGGTATAATGTATGGTAAATAACAAAAAGTAGGGTCAGGAGACTCCTCTAAGGCTGTGGTAGTCGCTATCGAGGAGCCACACGTAACGCGACTGTGGTCGTGTTTGAAGACTCGGACTTCGTGAAATCGTGTTAGCGCGACCGAGCCGAGGGGTTGATCCCGCCCCTGCCCTGACATTCAGACGCCGATGTAAAACATGTTCATCTTTTTTTTATTGTGATTCTTGTTTAAATATTCGTAAAGTGAAAACTTTAATTATTTGTTTTACAAGTATGATGACATATTAGCCAGCATGCACATTATTTTCATATTTCTGAATATTTTTTTTATTTACTGGAAAGCCGGTCAGGAGGGGTTTATTTTGGAGAACGTATTTTCAGTTATTGTTCTTTAACATGTTGGTATGTCCCAGTGTGGTACGTAATTTAAAAACTTAGACTTATTGTTCTTTAACATGTTGGTATGCATTCAGTGTGGGGTGCAAACATCAGTTGCATGGTAAGGTTTTGGCGCCCTGGTATTGGAGTATAATGGAGTTGTTGAAACATATTTTTATACTTACCTAACCTCAGCACTATTATGACGTAACAGTGTACTGTCTGATTCGTAAGGTAATTAGATTCAAGAAGCAATGGATGAAATGTTAAGTAATTATACTGAGTTAGACATAAGGCACTTGTTTGAAAACGAAGAGGTTGAAGCAAATCCTTTTAATCTAGCTGATATAAATAGTAATTACTATGATGTTAATCATATTCTTCCCGCAACATTTTGCCATACCCGTTTGTTTTCAGCACAAAGTACTCCATCTAAATATACAAGGACTTTCATCAACATTTGATCAACTTAAAATATTACTGTCACAGTTATCTGATGCACATGTTGAAATTGATTATATCTTATTATGTGAAACCGTTTTAAATGACAACAATGTGCATCTTTTTAAATTGCCTAATTATAATATTATTTACAAGAATAGGAAATTTAAATCTAAAGGTGGTGTCGCGATGCATGTATGTGATAATATTCAGTATAATCACCTAGAAGACCTTGATATCTTCGAGGAGGGGGAATTTGAAAATGTGTTTATTGAATCCAGCATAATGGTCAAACCTCAGTCGTTGGTGAAATATACCGGATCCCTAATCCAAATGTGTCAGGTCATAATAGGCACTGATCAAAATTTTGACTGCATAAAAATGAACTCATATAAACATTCATCCGACTTACTATATTTACACCTAGCTGCTAACAATGCGTATCATCCATACATGCGCTACCCTTATTGATAACATATATGTACGACATACAACCCCGTTTGTTCATTCTGGCATATTATATATATTGATATATCCGACCGCCTGCCTATATTCAGTTTGATTGGCAAGCAAAGGCCTTGTAAAAATCAAATGTCTTTTCCGGTTTGCCTTGAGACCAGGCAAACCGGAAAAGACAAAATAAAGAGAAACAAAATAACAATAACGCCAACAGCAACAACAATAGCAGCAATATCAATATACAATGGAATACCAGTACAGAAAACTAACATTGAGTCTGTCTCTGTGCTCAACTTGGGCAATTATTGACCGTTCAAAAGGGAATAAAAAACATATGGCTTGAATTCATATTATATTACATCCTGCTATCTATTTCCTTGTCCACCAAGCAAAAAAAATTCAAGAAATTCAATGAATTAGAAATTCCACATTTTATGCTGTGCATCCGGACATTTTCGAATATGCATATTTTTGGCGCGCTTTTCGGGATGCCGAGATGTGACGTCACATATGACCCGTAGTCATGAATACAACCCGAGGAGTTGTACAATTTATCATAACAACTCAAATCAGTCAGTTTTTTATACTATGATGCACTGTTTGTAAATATTTTGTATTTTTGTAGTAATTATTTATTCGCCACAAAAATTTAAATATGTGAATTATATAACGATGTTTAAAAATTTTATTTATCCAAACAAATACAATGTAATGGATATATAATTTATTAACTGTATATATATATATTGTACGGTAAAATATTGTAATTATATATGTGAAAACAAATGGTGATCTGTCCGGATAAATAAAATTTAGAAACATCGTTATATTCGTTTACCTTTCTATTTAATATTTATATTTAATATGTTTTAGGTCATTTAATGTATTTTATTTATACTATACGATTGTCAGCGCCTTTGAGCAGATTTGTCATCCGGACACACGGCGCTCTATAAATGCTTTATAATAAATATATAATTACCTTTTTTTTCCTGGCGAATAAATAATTACTACACAAATATTTACAAACAGTGCATCATAGTATAACAATGATTTGGTTTATATTACTTCGTGAAAACATAAACAAAAATAGTGTAAAAAAATCAATGGTTTGGTGTCGGGATTGAACCGGCGTCGCCCGATTACAAAATAAATGCCAATGAACCAACGCCTATACAAACAGCTAGCAGGACCGACAGAAATTCGCTGACTGATTTAAGTTGTTATGATAAATTGTACAACTCTTCCTTCATACATCGATATTCTAGTGATATTACGAGATTATACACGTTACTTTCTGTAGCTGGATACGATATATGTTTGCTAGGTATGTATATTGGTGTACATTATCTCCCGTTGGTTGCATTCGTTATAATTATTCTGAAAACGAGCCCAAGCTCGGCGATATCTAGTCGACTTGTAGGCTCATTCGCATTCATTGTTTTGAATAAAATTGAATTCACGTGGAACCGTAAAATAACTGCTTGTTCCTCTATGATGACTAGTTTTTGTATTACATCGGAATATTGCACAATAACTCATTCTGACGCTCGTTTCGACCCCAAAACTATCCATGTAAACATGTTCTGAATGCATAGAAAGGGTCGGCCTGCTGCGAGTGTGAGTCATATGTGACGTTAAGATATCACGTGATCGCCTAGCTCATTATTTTTTATTTTCCGCGGGAATCGCTACACAGACGTGTTTAAAATCGATTTTATGCTACAAATGTATTTTTTAATGTTCTCGAATGTTACATACAATGTTAAACTTTGTGTACACATGGAAAATGGATTTAGCTAATGCCTTGTTTTTATTTCCTTTAAGGTAAGAACATAATATTCAAACCCATGTCTGACAAATCCATTGGTCATATAACGTCTACACTATGCGAAATTTATTGGACGTATTTACAGCAGTTATATGCAGATAATGCTTTCAGGGAATTCAAAAGAAAAACTTAACTATGGCATTCAGACATTCGCGCCGGAGAAAATTAGTAACATTAATCCCAAATACGTAATACGGAATGAGTGGATGACTTAAGGTGTATTAAAATCGTCAGTAACATCAAACAAACTCTATAGGAAATGTATCGGCAAATCTAAGACACATTCTACTCATATCTGTTATGTACAGTATATTAGAAATGTGTATAATAAACTGAAACAAATTGCCAAAACAACAAACTATGCGAATCAGTTAAAACATTTAAGAACGACTCTAAAAATACTGAGAAAATTAATGATAAATCAGGCATTTTGTCACACCTTAAATATCGTATAATAACAATATATATAAGGACCCTCATAAAATTTTGAATACCGATATATTCTGTAATGTTTTTACTAATGTTGGTTCAAACCACGCAAATGCAATCCTTCAACCAAAAGAGCAATTTATAAATATTTTCAGAATTGTCCTAAACAAAATCAAAACTTTGTTACCTTCAATTTCTAAAATACTGGGAAAAGTTGTACGTAGAAGGACTTATCATTTTTATACAAAAAAACAATATATTGAACAATAACCAATATGGTTTTCGTGAGAAACATTCAACAACCAATGCTATTACCGCTTTTACTAGTGACGTTATTAATGCACTAGAAAAAAGGAGTCGGTCCTTGCTGTTTTTCTGGATCTAAGTAAAGCATTCGATACTATCAACCCTCAAATCCTATTACACAAACATGAATATTGTGGTATAAGGGGTACTCCACTCAAATGGTTTAAGAGTTACCTTTCAAAAAGGAGAACAGTATGTTAAGTACAGTTCTAGTGACTCATTTCAGCAGGATGTCACATACGGTGTCCTCGGTCCGCTTTTGTTTATTATATGTATATATATATATATATTAATGACCTTCCATTCTGTCTAAATATTTGCAAAACAATGATGTTTGCTGATGACACTACTATATACAAAACTGGAAAACAAATCAATGAAATATATAAACATATGAATAACGAACTTGAAATATTAGCTGACTGGTTTCGTGCCAATAAACTATCTTTAAACATTTCTAAGACAAAATGCATGTCATTTTTTAGATCTCGCCCTGCTCAGAACGAAGAATTATTATTAGCGATAGCTCCTATCGAAAAATTAGTCATTATGGAAACAAATAGTTCGTTCCATTCTTAAATCAAATTATTGGGGACATTCACATCCCCTCTTTACATGTTTAAATTTAATAAAATTGCATGACATTTATTTAACTGAAGTTGGAAAATGTATGTATAATTATGTCCACGAGAAACTGCCACATTCATTATCGGATATGTTTACATGTATCATGATATTCACTTTTACGAAACAAGACCGATGATCTGGAATATAATTCCACCTGTTATACAAAATAATCCCAATTTAAATGTTTTTATGTTATCATTAAATGCAAAAGTTGTAAGGGGGTATGGTTTAATCTCATTTCACCCCGACACATCTGACATATGTGTTTGATATAATATTATTCTACTTAGGTGTTATACCATTGCTGAAGCTTGGCTTTTTTTTTCGCAAGACTACTTATTTGAACATTTATCATATGACATTACTGTTTTTACATTTATACATTATGTTCTATTAATTATAGCAACGTAACCAACACACTACATGTGAAATCATTGTTAATAATAGTTATTTTGATGACGGCGGCAACTAGTTTACTTAATCATTATCAACTTAGATTGGAATAATTAAAACAAACTGGTTACAGCCTTAATTGGCTCTGCTGTCAACCTGAAATTGTATATAATTTTGTCGATTGTTTTACCGATTGTTTATGTTTGTATGTATGATTTATACAATTCCAAATAAAGCCTACCTACCTACCTTTTGTGTTAGAAATTTTACTGAATCAATACATCACCCATTTCAAATTCTTCCAGAAAAAACCCCAATATGAATGTGGGTATATGTGTGTACATGATAATTATGTTTGTTGTTAAGGCACTGTTTTGTTCTGTATAAAGTTGACAGGTGGTTGTCGGTTCTTAATTTTGCATACTTATATAGCAATTTTGTAAACAAAAACAAAGTTTAACATACTTGACAAATCATTGCGAACTAAGTGTACTAAGCTTTTCTTTGACTATATCGGGAATATTCAAATTTTATTTAGTAAAATTGGCAAATTATGCCAAAGACATTTCTTTACAAATTCATGTTTAATTTTATAAGTGTATATTTTATTCTTGACTCTTGTATCATGATTATAACCTCATAGTTAAACATTATCCTCCAGTTTTGTAAATAAACTGTTCAAGTCATTGTGTAAATATTTTTTAGTAAAATTTCAATTGTTGTAATTTAAGGATGTCATATACTTTTAACAAGTTGATAGTTTTGTGAAGTGGTTCTGTGTGTGAAATATAATTACTTAAGATGATAATTCTCAGGTTTTTTTTAAAGTTTTCTATTTGATTGAAAGCCCCATGAGATGATGCAATAATTAACGTGTGGCACTATTAAAGAATTATATAATATTATTTTAATATGAAGAGGTAACACATGTTTCAATTTGTTTACAATGCCAATTTTTTTAGAACAAGCGTTTGATATTTTTTCATTGTGTGTTTTTTCAGTTTATATGTGTATCTATAATAATTAAACCCCAAAAAATTTATTCCTTGACTTGTTCAATACAACCTGTGCAGAAGTGGTCGCTACAAATCCTGGTGTGTTCTTTGGACGTCCAATGCATACGATGGATAGCTGTGATACATTTCGCTCTTTTTTACAATCAAGTGGTATTCTATAAAATCTAACAGCACGCAAGTTTGATAAACGATTTGTATATCCACCAGCACAACAACTTGATGGCATTGTGAAGTATATTTCACAGGGGCGCCAAAACAAAAGCATGAATTTTCCGTGCCGCGTGCCTGCATCGAGAGCGTTCTGACCTACTAACAAACCGCCACGTGCGTTTAATTTATTCACGACATCGAAACGCAACCCCGAATATACATTTGAGATGTACTGTATCAAAACGTGATAATTTCCCACAACTACTTTCTCTGCTACTTATGTCTTGCATGTTTATGCACAATTCGGGTGTTATCTGCGCAAAAGCCGATAAATAATTGTGTTTACGCGAATCATTTTGAGCTTGCTGCCACGTTGATGATTAAATATGCAGCCCAAGTATAATGAATATCCATGCACGCGCAGTGAAACCAAAGCATTTAAATTATCAAGCAGAGTCACTCAGCGATCCGCCATTTTGAATTTGAACTGCTAGCGTATACAATATCATTACGTTCGCACATGAATAACAGAGGGCGTTGCGCGAGTGACTATGCTTGGTATATAATTGCTTTGGTGAAACAAACAGAGACTGGTGGCGTCACACACACAGTCAACCAGTCAGATTTCGAGGTGAGTTGTTGCAAGCAATGGCTTTTTAAATCAGCAATTCGTAGACATAATGTATATTGACAGATACTTTTAGCAATGCAGGACGCTTATGCATTGTTTATTTATCATGCTTCTAATGCCGTCCACTGGGTAACTTTCTGATTATGTATAATTATAACATCCGACCCATCAATCCGACTGCCCGCGTGGGGGCGACGGCGACGGCAGCAGTCAGTGCGGGTTGGGTCTGTGTGTTTACGGTTCTTGCCTTTCCAGTTAGCCGTTTTTGAAAAGTCCCTGTTTCCCCACTTATTTGAACCGAAACATGACATTGTGAGATTCATATGTTCACAGATTATTTCTAATGCTACAGCTACGATTGTTAGTAAACCTGGCTGGCTTGTCATCCTTCAATATAAAAGTTTTAGGTTTGTTAAAAAGTACACAATACAGTGTTGCTACGGAATTTTGCGATGTATACACGAACCTTGGACACTAGCAGATCTGCACTCTAGTATACATAAATTGTTATGCCGAATATATAATATATATATGTCACTAAATTTATGTTATCTAAACGTTTAATTAAAAGTAAACTTTAAAATGTGTAGCCAGATGTACCTAGTGAAAAAGGAACATTATAGTACCATAGGTGAGATTTCGTATGTTTTATATAAAAAAAAACAACATTGCGAATCATTCAATATCATGTCATGGGCGGTTTCGACCTTCGTGCGTGGAGAGCTGGTGTTTTTTCTTTTAAATCAATCCGTCTGCCATGAGCTGTCGCTATGTTCATTCTCCGTTTATTCCATATTTTACTTTGCTGCATCTGTGACATAAACCGCAGCTGGTCCACGTTTCCTTTTGATAATTTTATTGGTCACGACTCATTCGCATGGCGGTGGCTAATCCAAATACACACATGTTGATGATGTTTTTCTTGCATCTATTAACTCGACGTAGCTAATCGAAGTCTGACGGACAGTTCCGAACATTCATGAGCATGCCTTATGCGGATCGTGAAAGTGGGGCCAAAGTTATTTGTTCGATATATTGTCAGGGTTATTAGTGATTAATAAAATAATTATAATGAAATAAAGGCATGGAATACTCATATTAACAGGATTATTTAATAATTACAAAGATATTAAAATATCAAAGAATCGCTTTAGATCCTTTTCTTTTACGGTAGCACTTAGAACAGTCCACATTTATATATACGGTACATCTTCGTTTACATATCATGTGTGGAGGCTTTTACATTTCCCAAAATTTAACACCATCTGCCATTTTTTTAGACCATTTGATCAACTTGTCAAGATCCGATCGTCTTGTATATAATGTTTACCGCTATCATTTTTTATAATAAGCCTTCTAAATACCTTTGTATTATCCACACATTTCAACACCGTGCTTGTTATATCATCGTCCAAATCGTTGTTATTAAGTATAAAAAGGTCCCACTATTGATCAGTGTAGAAGCATGTGTTACCTCTTCATGGTTTATTTTTAGTTTATGAGTGAATGCCGTTTGAAAATCTCGAATGCTTAGCGGATATAATGAAAAGTTGAGCATTCGCGATGTTCTATCGGCAATAACTCAAAACGTTAACACATTCCTGTATACATCCAGCGAGAAACTTGTAGATACAATTATTATCTTTTCGGTGATATATAATGCCGTAGTAAATGGTAAATGATAGGGCGCGCTCAGCGGCATTGCCTGTGGTGACGTCTGCAATATCTCATGGGCTGGTTTCTTTGCGACACGCAAATGACCGCGTTTGAGCTGGCTTAGTGACAAGAGTTTGCAATTAGCCGGCTTCATATTAGGCACATTAATTTACAAGACTCTTTAGTATACGTAGACTAAGTTTGAATTTCACTTAGTCTTTGACAAGCAGAAAACAGTTTATTGAGACTGAAGAAATCCATAACGATCGGCGTTCCACAAGGTTCAGTATTTGGACCATTTTTATTTATTATATACATAAATGATTTTTCAGAAGCCAGTAACCTGTGACTTCATCATGTATGCTGATGATACAATATTATCTAGCACTTTAAGAACTTTCAATAACAACACAAACTATAAAAATACTCAAATCTTAATGAACAAAAAACTATCAAAAGTTATTGAATGGTTAAACATAAACAAACTATCCTTAATAAAATCAAAATACATGATTTTTCACATGACCAATAGACGTATACAGACTCCTTCGCTTAAATTAGATAATATAAATATTGAAAAAGTAAATTAATTTAATTTCTTAGGATTGGCAACTGGAAAAACACTGAAAAATATCCATTAAGTGCTTCAAAATAATTGGTATTTTGAACCGATTAAAACATGTACTACCTTTAGAAATTCAAATTATGTTATGTAATTCATTAATATTATCTCATATTAATTATTGCATCATGGCATGGGGTTGTCGGGGGAAACAGAATTATGAGAATAAAAAAGCAGTTCGAATAATAACCTTAAATAAATATCGTTCACATACAGAACCACCTTTTAAAAAACTTTAAATACTTCACAGAAACCTACTAGTTTATTGATTAAATTGGCATATTATACCACTTGCCAATATACACAATTACAATACTGGGAAAATAAAAAGTATATACTTTTAGAACTAAGCATGAATTTGCAATGACATTTCTCAAATATAACTAGCCTCATTCTATAAATGACACCCCTGAAATAGTAAACGAAAAAATATTTATACCCTGGTACTCGTAGCATGTTATGCAAAAAAGTACTTCTTACGCAATTATAGTGATATATGTACAGTAACAAATTTCTACACATGTCTGCAAAACCTATTCAATTATAATACACACCACATACTCACAGACAACTCAAAACATATACGAGGCAGACACATGGCTAATGAGGAATGAAGTATTTAATTAAAATTACAACCGGGGTGGCTCCTACGATATCAACAAGTTTGTCTTAGTAGGAGTCACCGATCCTATCGGCATTAATTTTGAATTACTTGTGTAATTTATTTGTTAAGTATACTTTATAGGCGTACGTTATATTTTTATTTTATAAACGTACGTAAATGCACATTTTGATTTATATACATATATGTATGATATGTAGCACAGCTGAATTACGTACATGGGGTAAAATTAACTTACGTATCACATAAATGTTCTTAGATCATGTTGCGTATATACCACATGTTTTTGAATTAAATGGCATGAACAAGTTGAACTCTCCATATATATTTTAAAGTTATATTGATCGAATTGTTTATACGAGACCTGGCGTTGATTCCACATCAACAATGATTCCGATTATCATTCCAGCTACCTAATTTGATTCCTATTCCGGTTCCACCAACACCATGGCGATTCCGATTCCAACAAATGTTTTCGATTCCATCCATACTATTCCGATTTCAAAATATAAAAAAAATCCGATTCTCATCGTAGACCCTATAGCAATTATGATTCCACCCACAAATACTCTACGGCTGTTGATTAGTTATTTATTTTCCACACTATATTTTTCGCCCTCGATGACAAAATAATTGTTTAAGATTTTTTTATTGTGTCATGTTTCGTTTTCCTCCGAGTTTTGTTGTCTGGGGCAGTTGCTTGTTCCAGGTTGTGGTTATATTCCTTGCAAAGCGTCTCGTGAGTCACGCTGTGATAACTTTCTAGTTATCAGAAATTCCATTTATCAGTATTGTCATTGGTCCCTGGAAGTTCGATCTTATCCAGAGTGCACTGTATATTTTCCTTTATTCTTGCTCTAATAATTAGTGTTGTATATAATTATACGTATGGGCCATTCTCGTGAAAAGTGTACAGTAACAGTAAAGTAACATGTCAAAAATATATGTTTAATTTGTTTTTAGCGAGTACTATTATTATGAAATGTGCTATTCACATGAAGTAGCGCAACGTTATCTGATCTATTATTATATATTTTAAAAGTATATTCATTGATCAAAAAAACTTATGTATACTAGAGTGCAGATCTGCTGGTGTCCAAAATTCGTGCATCACAAAATTCCGTGGTAACATGGTATTGTGTACTTTTTAGCAAACCTAAAACGTTTACATTGAATGATGACATGCCGGCCAGGTTTACTAACAATCGTAGCTGTAGCATTAAAAACAGTATGTGAATGTACGAATCTCACATTTTCATGTTTCGGTTCAAATAAGTGGGACTTTTCAAAAACGGCTCACAGGAATTTGGAAAGCCCGAAACTCCGAAAGGCAAGACCTGTAAACACACACCCAAATCCCAGATTTAGGCAAACAAATTACAACCACGACCAGGTTAATCCTCTTGCTATGGTTGCATATACTGATAGTTTAGTGTGCATTTTCGTTCATTGCTTGTTAAATACCGGACAATGCAGTTTTACTAATTGGAAAGGCGAGACTTGCCTAAGGCTATGTTGTTTACTGTAGTAGAGGCTCGACAGACTCAGTGACAGTCCAAGCGGCAGCTGACACCGACTGCAGCCGTCCACGTCGGCGGACGTCATAATTCTATTTAATCGAAACGTTACTCGGCTGACGGCATTGGGAAGCAGGATAAATAAACAATGCATATGTGTCCTACACTTATAAAAATAGCTGTCAATATACATATGTTTATAAATTGCTTATTTACAGTGCCATAGTTTGACTCAACTCACCTCGGAATCAGACATGTTAGTTGTGTGTGTGACGTCAACGGTTTTTGTGTGGGTCATTGGCGTTCATGAATATTCATTATATCGGGCTCTGTTTATGGGCTTTTTGCGCAGATAACACCCAAATTATGCATAAACATGCAAGACATAAGTAGCAGAGAAAGTACTTATGGGAAATTAATACGTTTTGATACGGTACACCTCGAATGTATATTAGCTTACAAAGAATCCCTTTAAATAACCAAGCATAGTTACTCGACCAGCACCCTCTGTTATTCAGGTATGACGTAATTATATCAACGATTCTATACCTACGGAAAGATATCTGACTCGTGCAATGCCGTATAGGCAGGCCGTGACAAGTAATACCCTAGCGGGGAGCGTGGGATAGCGCGTAAACAGAAGCACGGGGCCCGCTGACTGGACCCAATATTCCGTCAGAAAAAGGACTAATATTAGCCTATTACCCAACGTGAGCATTCATATATCCAACTTGTCATTTCACAACATTGAACAAAATAATGTGTTTATTATTAATCATTTATGGTTTTCAAAAAATTGTACAAACTTAGGTCGCAGAAAAGAACCCACATGATATAGCTCAATGAAATACTGTCTTTTCTGATAAATACCTCTCGACTGACACAATTTTAAAATGTTTGCATATTGATCCAGTTTTGAGGTCTAAAAGGTGGTTTTCCAATGTCAGTCCAACCAATGCATACTTTGCCAGTGCCAAATCATGAACAACCAGTCTTGACCTATGACTATTTCATAGTTTTTTTCTTCTAATTATTATAGTCCAATAGACAAACTGCAAAGGTTATGTGGTGACAACTGCACCACAACCACAACAACGGTGAAATAGTGAATGGCCCTTGTAGTTTTTAATTTCCACTCTAGATGGCAGCATTGCATCCACTGAAGTCAAGGGCAGACTGACAGGTGAGTAGTTCTTGATAAACACTGCTTAAAACATGATTATTATAAACGATCTCTTTAAGTATGTTTATTCACTGTCAGTAGTGTTATTGGTAGATACCACAGAAAGTGTGTCATTTTCAAAATGAAAAACTGCACAACTGAGGTGGTCTAATGTCTACTACATGCACTGCAATAGAAGCACATGGCCATCCATGGGAAACACTAATAAATACTATGTAAAATTTTTAGTGGTTTTACTGTACAACTATTATGGTAACACCCCTGAACTTCGCCATGTATTTAACAAAGAAGAAGCAGACGTATCAACAGGAATTGAAGAGTGGAGAAAAAATACTTGTGGAGGACATGAATGCAAGAGAGCACTGAAGAAAGCGGAAACAATGGAGAAAGCAGCAAAAGTCATCCCGTCCCAAAGCCCAGAATACATATTGGCTTCTTACCTAACATCCCTGTCTAAGATGGAAAGACACATGCAGAAGAGACATGGAAATCGGGGGTCTGAGTGCAGATGTGGTGATGGACAGGGCGACACGAAGAAAGAAAATTATCAGCCATACGGACGACCACAGATGACGGGAAAAGTCAGAGAAGAAGAAGTACAATTCATCTAAAAAGTAGCAATCAAGGTCGCGTACGAGTTGGCCATTCGTTGGCAGATAATACATGTTTCAGGTTGCGATGCCGACCTCTTCGATGTATTACTATGTATCGTAATTAAAGTTATTTTCCATTAGAGCGCTATCAGGATGTTGACAAATTCGTAATTTAACATCCATTTGGTATTTCTAAAAATAATTGTAGCCAGTGCCTAAAACATGTTTTCCATCTTCATGGCAAGCAATACTCCATAGAACCAAGTAGGCCTGCTATCACTGCAATTGTCATAATATTTACAAAACAATATACACGACAAACAGTACGATTTCAGTGCAGCTACAGAGTTGTTTTAGCAGACAATATAAATATACGACGTGTAAAGGGCCTGGTACACTGCTCGACGGCAACGGCAAACGTCGATGCCAAGCGGCAAAATAAAAATCGATGTAATTGGATTAGCACAGACCCTAGTAGGGCCTACACTGCTCGACGGCAAATCATCGAGAATCGAAACAAGCGATTTTGCCAAAAATGCCGCGCGGCAAATTTATTCTTTGACCAAACAGCGATGTTAACACTAAAATAAAATTGCACATTCATTGTTTTATATATATTTTTTTTAATTTGTGTAATTTTGATTTGATTTTCAGGAAAATTAAGTAATCCGGTGAAAACCATGTCTAATTAGAAGTTCTGCATTAAATTATTTGTAGAAGGAACACAGTTTTTTATAATGTTATTCCAACATAACAAAATAATGTGAACAATACGAAGTTACATGGATGCAAGGTAACGGATTCGTGTCCGACTGATTTAGCAGCGCCGTATGTTGATAACCTTGACAAAATTCACGATATCGGCCAAAAAACTTATCATAGTGGTAGAGCACCGCCATCTTTTATAGCATCCACAAACTGTTCATATGACAAATTTTCATATGCCGTCGAAGATTGTCGCGCTCTATGTACTAGGCTCTGCTCGCGGTTTTCCGCTTTGCCGTCGAGGTTTTGCCGTTGCCGTCGAGCAGTGTACTAGGCCCTTTACTGTTGTTCTAATGTATATAAATATATAACGTTGGAACGCTGTTTCCATTCCAAATGTGGGATATTCTTTAATATGCCTACACATTCCACATGGCATGGACAATATAAGTTGTGTAAGCACCAGAATGTCTGCTTCTCTTCAGCTGTAGACATTTTTATTATGAATTTGCATTACGACAAATATAAAATTGGAGGAGGTACATTGTGTTATATACAGTAGATGCAGAGGGGAATCTCGCTCATGGTGTTCCATTCCATAATTCATGTTTTCTTGTGGACATTGAACAATACATAAAAAAAATGCACAATTGGCAATGATTGCAAGTGTAAAAATTAAACATTAAAACATTTTTGTTATAGAAATATCATCAAAATTGCCTGGTTGACATTCAATAACATCAAGGGTCAGTGTTGGCACGTTTCTGCCCTCATGGTAGAAACTGTGCGGCAGAAATACTTAATCTTAGAGCAGAAACTAAAAAAAGTCATTTTTATATATATTTATTTTAATATAAATATCAACATTACTATTTCCTTCTTACACCATTACTGTGTCATCTTAGGGTGCCAACCCCAACAAGTTATTAAAACACAGACAGCTAGACGGTTTTATCAGCTCCCCCAACCACTGAAACAATAGCAAGCTCTAGCGGCTAGCGTAGTTAGTTGGATACAGTGGCCAGATGCTTCAAAACCAGGCTTTCATTGACCACAAGATGACCAGGTAATAATTAGTGTTAATTACCAACCAACCTGTAGGCTGGCCATATAACTGGGGTACACAGGGACTGAGAGAGATGAGATAAGAGAAATACTGAACACAGGAATGCTGCAGTCCATGTGTTGTCTGGTGACAAGACATGGGCACAACAAAATGCACACAAATGAATGCAAGTGGTGGGATTTTGCCACTACGAGTAAGAATTATGTCTGGCTACTCTGCACTCTAGATCAGTGACTTGACTATGTAAGAAAGTAAGCACACATCTAAGACAATACTCTATTCCACTGTATTAAAACCAGGGAATCACCAGGGATACGCAAGCACTGCAAGGCCGAGAAGAACATATGTTATTATACAAATGTACTTGTACTCATGTGAATGTATTCATACTTTTAGTTTTACTTAGATTGCACATAGACAGGTACATAAAGAGTCTGGCAATATATACCTTCACAAAAGTTGCAATTTCCTATTAATATATATTCCCTGGTTGTTGTCATTTCTGCCTGGCATAAACTGTTTCTGCCTGGCAGAAATACTTTCTCCCCAATTTCTGCCCTGGGCACGACAGAAATACATTTCTGCCCGGCAGAAAACTAACCTAAGGCTTCTTTCAGTTACATTATATTATTTATATAAGTGATAAAACACACCATCATCACTTCATCGATATATTGAAATATAACTATAGTACGTATATGCATAGGGAGTATGATTGAAGTTCACCTAGTGTATACCGACGACTTGGATTTTAAAAAGAGACAACTAATACTGCTACAAGTACAACACATTTAATAAACGCATACTATCGTTTATCTATTGTGTGTCTACTTTTAAATGTTTGTCTAATAGTAATATGTTTTCGTGATATTCTACACATTGGTAGTATCCTTGTTTTCAGAGCTCTGAAATTTCATTTTCTTCCCTATACATACTAATGCGTGTATGCAAGACTGCTTTCTCGTGCAGATAATGTGCCAAATGGCCTCTTCAGCGCTGTGAGAACGATTTTCAGACAAGAGTTGAAGACAATGCGTTTCTTCATCCCATGACTCATCTGTGCCAGCGATACTGAAATTAAAAAACTACAAAATAAATATAAAGTGTCACCTATTTTAATCTGGTATGTAGACAGGATAGCATCAAATCATTAAATTTACTACAATTTGCTATATAAATTAAAAACTACTAACCTAAACGAAAACACACTATTGAGGTGATGTGACTAAAATATGTACAGCGATATTGAAATGAGTATATGCACGTATGTTTGTTTGTTTATTAATTAAAATTGCCATCGAAGTTGTGGACTGAAGTTTTCATTGCTTTTGTCTGCTCGAGCTATACTGGTACTTGAATTGATTGCCCAGCTGTCGCGTGTCAGAAGGGAATAATGCCTTTAGATCAGAAAGAAGCAAATATAACACCATTATTTAAACATCAACAGACTGTATATTCCAGTAGTAAGTACCTATAACTCTTAACACCCTTTGTTGCTTCCTGCTCTAAACGAATTGAGTACCCTAGAATGCCAAACAGTATTTAGTAAAGAAAACATATATTGAGACTTACTTACTTTCCAAGGTTTATTTTATCTGCAAAATATTAATTTTGTTTTATTTTAATGTGCCGATAATAAAACATTCATATCACATACAGAAGATGCGTAACAAAATAAACTTTTGAAACATGCATAGAACTAATAGTAATGTGTAAGTTGTAGTGGTAAGTTGTAGTGGTAAGTTGTAGTGGTAAGAGTCAATACATTGCTCAGTTGCCAACATGGTGCAATATTGCGAAGGTGTTTTTATCTTAGTAATTTTACTTTTAATACAAACTTTGAACCTTATTTATACAATTGTTATATTCATCGACATATTCTATAAATATCCATTTGTTTTTACATTTTGGGAAGGCTATATGTTACATGGCTTGACACAGTAAGGCTATATGTTACATGGCTTGACACAAAGGCTATATGTTACATGGCTTGACACAAAGGCTATATGTTACATGGCTTGACACAAAGGCTATATGCTACATGGCTTGACACAGCAAGGCTATATGTTACATGGCTTGACACAGCAAGGCTATATGTTACTTGGCTTGACACAGCAAGGCTATATGTTACATGGCTTGACACAAAGGCTATATGTTACATGGCTTGACACAGCAAGGCTATATGTTACATGGCTTGACACAGCAAGGATATATGTTATATGGCTTGACACAAAGGCTATATGTTACATGGCTTGACACAGCAAGGCTATATGTTACATGGCTTGACACAGCAAGGCTATATGTTACATGGCTTGACACAAAGGCTATATGTTACATGGCTTGACACAGCAAGGCTATATGTTACATGGCTTGACACAAAGGCTATATGTTACATGGCTTGACACAGCAAGGCTATATGTTACATGGCTTGACACAAAGGCTATATGTTACATGGCTTAACACAAAGGCTATATGTTACATGGCTTGACACAAAGGCTATATGTTACATGGCTTGACACAGCAAGGCTATATGTTACATGGCTTGACACAAAGGCTATATGTTACATGGCTTGACACAGCAAGGCTATATGTTACATGGCTTGACACAGCAAGGCTATATGTTACATGGCTTGACACAGCAAGGCTATATGTTACATGGCTTGACACAAAGGCTATATGTTACATGGCTTGATACATCAAGGCTATATGTAACATGGCTTGACACAAAGGCTATATGATACATGGCTTGACACAAAGGCTATATGTTACATGGCTTGACACAGCAAGGCTATATGTTACATGGCTTGACACAGCAAGGCTATATGTTACATGGCTTGACACAAAGGCTATATGTTACATGGCTTGACACAAAGGCTATATGTTACATGGCTTGACACAGCAAGGCTATATGTTACATGGCTTGACACAAAGGCTATATGTTACATGGCTTGATACATCAAGGCTATATGTAACATGGCTTGATACAGCAAGGCTATATGTTACATGGCTTGACACAAAGGCTATATGTTACATGGCTTGACACAGCAAGGCTATATGTTACATGGCTTGACACAGCAAGGCTATATGTTACATGGCTTGACACAGCAAGGCTATATGTTACATGGCTTGACACAAAGGCTATATGTTACATGGCTTGATACATCAAGGCTATATGTAACATGGCTTGACACAAAGGCTATATGTTACATGGCTTGACACAAAGGCTATATGTTACATGGCTTGACACAGCAAGGCTATATGTTACATGGCTTGACACAAAGGCTATATGTTACATGGCTTGACACAAAGGCTATATGTTACATGGCTTGACACAAAGGCTATATGTTACATGGCTTGACACAGCAAGGCTGTATGTTACATGGCTTGACACAAAGGCTATATGTTACATGGCTTGACACAGCAAGGCTATATGTTACATGGCTTGACACAGCAATGCTATATGTTACATGGCTTGACACAAAGGCTATATGTTACATGGCTTGACACAGCAAGGCTATATGTTACATGGCTTGACACAGCAAGGCTATATGTTACATGGCTTGACACAGCAAGGCTATATGTTACCTGGCTTGACACAAAGGCTATATGTTACATGGCTTGACACAGCAAGGCTATATGTTACATGGCTTGACACAAAGGCTATATGTTACATGGCTTGACACAAAGGCTATATGACATGGCTTGACACAAAGGCTATATGTTACATGGCTTGACACAGCAAGGCTATATGTTACATGGCTTGACACAAAGGCTATATGTTACATGGCTACACAAAGGCTATATGTTACATGGCTTGACACAAAGGCTATATGTTACATGGCTTAACACAAAGGCTATATGTTACATGGCTTGACACAAAGGCTATATGTTACATGGCTTGACACAGCAAGGCTATATGTTACATGGCTTGACACAAAGGCTATATGTTACATGGCTTGACACAGCAAGGCTATATGTTACATGGCTTGACACAGCAAGGCTATATGTTACATGGCTTGATACATCAAGGCTATATGTAACATGGCTTGACACAAAGGCTATATGTTACATGGCTTGATACATCAAGGCTATATGTAACATGGCTTGACACAAAGGCTATATGATACATGGCTTGACACAAAGGCTATATGTTACATGGCTTGACACAGCAAGGCTATATGTTACATGGCTTGACACAAAGGCTATATGTTACATGGCTTGACACAAAGGCTATATGTTACATGGCTTGACACAGCAAGGCTATATGTTACATGGCTTGACACAGCAAGGCTATATGTTACATGGCTTGACACAAAGGCTATATGTTACATGGCTTGATACATCAAGGCTATATGTAACATGGCTTGACACAAAGGCTATATGTTACATGGCTTGACACAAAGGCTATATGTTACATGGCTTGACACAGCAAGGCTATATGTTACATGGCTTGACACAAAGGCTATATGTTACATGGCTTGACACAAAGGCTATATGTTACATGGCTTGACACAAAGGCTATATGTTACATGGCTTGACACAGCAAGGCTGTATGTTACATGGCTTGACACAAAGGCTATATGTTACATGGCTTGACACAGCAAGGCTATATGTTACATGGCTTGACACAGCAATGCTATATGTTACATGGCTTGACACAAAGGCTATATGTTACATGGCTTGACACAGCAAGGCTATATGTTACATGGCTTGACACAGCAAGGCTATATGTTACATGGCTTGACACAGCAAGGCTATATGTTACCTGGCTTGACACAAAGGCTATATGTTACATGGCTTGACACAGCAAGGCTATATGTTACATGGCTTGACACAAAGGCTATATGTTACATGGCTTGACACAAAGGCTATATGATACATGGCTTGACACAAAGGCTATATGTTACATGGCTTGACACAGCAAGGCTATATGTTACATGGCTTGACACAAAAGCTATATGTTACATGGCTTGACACAAAGGCTATATGATACATGGCTTGACACAAAGGCTATATGTTACATGGCTTGACACAGCAAGGCTATATGTTACATGGCTTGACACAAAGGCTATATGTTACATGGCTTGACACAAAAGCTATATGTTACATGGCTTGACACAAAGGCTATATGTTACATGGCTTGACACAGCAAGGCTGTCCCTACACCACTTACATACTTTCTAAAGATATTTTCGGAAATCCTGGGCCCCACTTACTAAATATGCCTAGTTTCATCTTGATAACCACATACACATTTCGAAAATATCAAATGTGATTCACCGATGTGAAAAACCCCATTCTCAATCAATCTCCAAACGTATCTGGATTTAAGGCTTGTCATTTTAACAGTTACATTCTATCATCAAAAGATGTGTAACAAAAAAGTTACAGTATTTTTTCATTGCAATCAAAACAGATCATCTCGGAAGTTACGAACCACTAGATTAGTTGGCGAGGATTTACGCAGATTGGACATCAAAATATGCACAGGAACAATGAAGCATAATCATACTATACTAGGTTAAACAGAAAAGCATTTCGTGCTCGGAGTATTGTGGTTACATTTCCATGAAACGTTATTCTTGTTCTGTTTAGTTAAACTATCAACAATGAACTTGTCGATGCATAAGTGGTAGCCCACACATAAAGAAAAGTCGCTATAGACGCGGTCGAGACGCAACCGTCATGATCTCGTTTCCTTGGTGTGCGAGTCTTGAAGTTGAGCGAGTGTAGAGGATCTAACTCCTGGCATACACGTCACGATGCGACGATTTCTTTGCGGTTATTTGTGTGCTAGTCCAGCAGAAATTGGCACAATTGTGACCAAACCCGGACATTGCAGTTAAAAAGCCAATTTTGAGATTTTCAATAGGGTTTTCTGGACTACAAAAAAACCCCAACCAAAATTAGTTATTTTGAGGAATGAGACATTTATCCCCGGGGTATATGTAACTGTTGATATTCTTTAGTGCTGAAATATTGTTGTATTAAAAGAAATTATACCAGTATTTTCTGCACGCAGTTCTTTCGACAGCGCCGTGCGGAAAGCACCGTGTCCTTCCCTTCTGTCCAACTATGACTGTATTCACCATATCGGCCTGTTCTTTTGACTTCTTCTTCGGTGTCACTGTAATATCAATGATGATAGTCTACCAGCGCGGCGTTTTCTTCTTTGTAAACAAGCTCAAATATGGCATGTTTGGAAACGGTGACCTTCACCAAAAACTCGCACTTCTTTCAGACACTATGTGAACTTGTGGCAGTAGCAGGCCACCAGATAGAGGTGTCAGATTTCAGGCACGCTGCATTGTCGTACAACAGTGCTTGGTTGTCGATCGGCACCGGCTTAAGACACTAAAACTCAGTTGCGTCGTGACGTGTATGCCGGGCTTAACGTGTTTGATTTTTGGGGAGCGTATCGACGCGTCTTGACCTGGTCCTGACCTTATCTCCACCGCGTCTTGTCTGAAGACTTGGTGTGCCGGGACTTAACGATGAGACGCGGTTGAGACGAGACGGAGCAATTCCACTTGCCAAAGAGGAGCTGGCCTGGAGTCTCATGGTGGGTCATAGGCCGTACACATGTGCGGATCCAGAGGGGGGTCTACGGAATCCGGACCCCCTTTGAGCAAAAAGGTTAATTAACAATTAAAATATACTAATTGACTAGGAAACTCGTATCACTAAAATGCACTTTTCAAGTGTTTTGACCAAAAACATGGGTGGAAGTGGGAGCACACCTTCCACCCCAACCCACGCGCGGTTCTAGTGGGGGGGGGGGGGGCAATATAAATTAGAAATATATGTTTCATAGAGAGGATAGAATATATCTGGATGATCAATATCTTACACATGACTCGTGTTTTGCCATAAGATTACTACTGTTTACTTAAGACTATCACATGCTACATGCAACATTACTCAACTTACGGTGCTCGACATTACTTTTGAGTTTTAGACAGCTTTACTGCAATGACATGTCTGTTTCAATAATGTAATAAATGAAATCAGTTGACAGTCATTATAAACAAATCTAGCATATTCTTTTGAGCGCAGATACCTGAGTTAGAATGTATAATTTGCAATTAGACAATGTCAAGGCATTATACTGTTATTTACCATAACCCTCAAATCAACTTCAAAATGAGACATTACATAGAGAACAGGACGCATTTACTCAATTGATATGACATATTTACTGCACAATTGTTTTCATGCAGGTGAGTACAAACGGATACATCGTCTTGTGGCGGAACACATCCACAAGTGTGGCCCTCCCGAGTCTGCCACCCGATATAGACCTACCGGTGCCATTCGTGGCTCCGTTCTGGGCGAACATCACGACCATGGTTAAAGATAATGGGAAAACAGTTGCCCAAGGCCACTTGATGGTTCAAGTGATGACAGGGCCAAAGAGTACGCTGGCACGTGCATTGACGATAGATATCAATCACAAGTTTAAAACCAACTACACGTCGAAGATATTATTATTGGCCGCGTGGTTGCGTGTTACCCACTCTGGCGGATCGAAGGAAACTAAGGTAGGACGGGGTGCTCTTATCTTGTTAAAGGCGCGGTTTTAAGGAGTATAGCTTGTTAAGCAGTGAAGGGGAATAAGTGTCAAACTACTGTTCAGTAGATATTTCAGGGCAACGATACGTTACTTAGGTTTTGCATATTTTCTTTCTCAACATTGATCAGTTATTTATTTTTGAAACAAACGGTGTGATACCTGCCAATATTATTGATAATGCCTCTCTCTTTGAAATGCGCCCACACGCAGTAATGCTTCCCGAATATAATTATTATTTGACAACCAGAAGCATCAGTAATATCTTTAAACATCCATAAAACGGGTCATTCTCGAGAAATGTTTACAATTGGCGCTTAAAAATTAAATAAACAATATGATTCCCTTATACCTTTTTTGGTATTAGTAATTAAGTAGCGTACCGTATTGGCCCGGTTCATTTCATTAGGCATTTTAATAATGTTTTTCAGTGAAGTTGGAGTTGCTTTTGATGCCGACATCTTTGTACAATTATCTGAAAAAGCCACCTATATTAAAGATGACCTTTTTTCAAAATACAATTTTACTATTTCTACCGTTGTTTGATTATGTTATATACTATAGGCCATTTTCACAAAATGCTAATTTTTTTTCTTCATAAAATGGCTTACGTCATTGATGCCGTGATTGGTAGTAGCGATGTTCATGTGTGCGTTTTCGGATGGTTCGGACGAAATTTTGGACAGTAATTGAGCGGTAGTTTTCACTCGATCGAAGTCAAGTACAAGTTGGTAACGATATTTATGACAACTGGATGCAGTTTTTACTTGAACTTTAAGACTCAGAAACTTACTGACTATTTTGATGGTTTGCACTGATAAAGAGGGCACATAGTCGACGTTTTAACGGTTAGAAACTGTGACGAAATAAGGTATGCTCCCAATGTGGCTAAAATACTTTACGCTCCCGGCGAGAAATTGGTTCGAGCCATGTTGTTACTCACTGTCAATCTGATATATTAAATCGTATTCAAACGTGTAACTTTACACGGTGGCAGCGGAAACTATGTAAACATGGCATACGAATCGCAACTACCGGCACCAGAGCCACTTGACATTCACAATTCAGCAGCGGCAGAGCTGTGGAGTGAATGGTTGCAACACACGTGCGACCGGGTTGAGCGATAAAACCGAGCCGGTACAGGTGTCAACCCCGCTAACAGTGATTGGCGCTTCGGCGAGGCGTGTGTACTCCACGTTCGAGTGGATATAGACAGACGCAGACGCAGAGAAGATCCAGCCGGTGTTGGACAAGTTTGAGGCATACTATCGGCCAAGAAGGAATGTGCCGTTTGAACGTTATCGGTTCTACAAGCGCCAACAGCAGGCCGGCGAAACGTTCGACCAGTGTGTGACAGAGTTGCCGCAACTCTACAGGTGTCAACCCCGCTAACAGTGATTGGCGCTTCGGCGAGGCGTGTGTACTCCACGTTCGAATGGATATAGACAGACGCAGACGCAGAGAAGATCCAGCCGGTGTTGGACAAGTTTGAGGCATACTATCGGCCAAGAAGGAATGTGCCGTTTGAACGTTATCGGTTCTACAAGCGCCAACAGCAGGCCGGCGAAACGTTCGACCAGTGTGTGACAGAGTTGCCGCAACTCACCAACAGTTGTGATTTTGAAAATATCACAGCAGAAGAGATCCTACGAGACAGGATTCTCTTCGGCATCACAGGCGGGCGAATACGGGAAACATTACTGCGAAAAGATGGTTTAACCTTAACTAAGGTTTTGGATACCGCTCGGGCGTCCGAACTGTCTAACGCACAGATGCGTGAATTAGATGGCGTGTCGTCACCAACAGCATATGTTAACGTGATACGTAAGCCAAAGAAAAACAAGCCAGAGAAGTAGTAGGGACATAAATCATCACGGTCAGGCGAGTGCAAATACTGCGGCAAGTTTCACGAGTTTAAGAAGGAGCATTGCCCTGCATACGGCAAGAACTGTGGCAAGTGCGGAGGGGAAATCATTGCCTAGAAATTTTGGCAGAAATCATATCAGAAGACAGTGAGAACAGTGTGCGAGTTTGACAACGAGGAAGCTGTATATAGAGGTGTTAACAGCACAGCCTGCTCCAGACAGGTTTGTTACAATTAAGTTGCGAAACTCCGGAAACTTTACGAAGTTTCAGTTTGATACAGGAGCAAGATGTAACGTAATCACGGTACACTTATACAAACAAGCCACTGGAGACGTTACGCTGAGTAACGTGACGCCAAGCAACGACACGATCGTAGCGTTTGGAGGCACGAAATTGAGCCTGAATCAGGGCCTCACCCAGAATCAAATTTTTCGCGGGATCGAATGTATTGAATGAGAATTCCTAATTTGTATGTGTATTTTTGTTCAAAGCATGTGATTCACATTTTAATGCCACTTACAATATAGCACATATGAGTTGTTTCATTAGAACACATTTAAGTGCCACAATTGTCAAAATTACTAACAAAACTATAACAAATTAGAAAACATATTTAATGAGGAATGCCAATTTTTATGTACAATTAAAATGTGTATATACAAATTGTATACAAGGTCTGATAGACTATGGAAGCTAATATCTGGAATTTTAAAGCATTCGATTTTTTGTTGTACAATCATATATATTATTATATTATCATATAAAAATATTATAAATACTACTGTTCGATTTTGTTTAATTTCTAAAACAAAATATTAGATTGACAAATATTTTGTTTAATAAGTCGCCATGCAATGGCCATAATCAGTTACAGCTATTACTTAAAACATTGTGTATTCATGTTGCTGTGAATGTTTCAATTGTTAAACTATAAATCAGTCAAGACAATAATTAATTTAATTAGCAAGCGTAGTACTATGCCTTGGACCATCCAACGAACGGGACTCGCCACGGCAATGCCCTAATAATAGCGCAGACGTAACTAAGTCTAGCACAGTCGCCATACGTTCAGCCTGCATGCTCCACTGCAGGCTGATTATCGCAATCCTGTTCAAAAATGATGCGACATCGTCGAACAAAATCTAGTTTCCGCACTTGTAAATCATGTTCAATTATCACAAAACATACATAATTTGAATAGTGGAAAACTGACAAATGACATCGGTGATGCACAAAGTCGAAGTTGTATATCGGGCGATAACATAGGTAAACCGACATGTTTACACTTCAACTGATCGTAACTTTTGTTTCTCTGACGGCATCGATTTCGTGTAACATCAACAGTCAGGACTGCCTATCTGACAAAAACAAGTTCCACAATGACCCCACCTCCCCCCCGTCGCACCCCGTTCCGCTCCCTGGTCCTTGTCAATCAAACCTGTCTCTGATGTAGATACAGTGACAAGTCCAGCCTGTTGGCGGTGCCTGAGAATCCAGGAAGTTGCTCATTTAATCATCAAAAGTAGATGTACTTTCTTTCAACATAATCATTGTGTGCTACACTGTAACTCCTGTCGGCAGTTAAGGTCGTCCGTTGGCACTTCAAAGGGATGCTTGTTTAGCAACATCCAATAAGTTACATTGTGTTAATTACAGCTGTCAAAGTGCCTGCGTGTGTTTACGTCTGTAGAGCATCACCGCGAGAAAGACAGCGCCAGTGAATAGCCAATAATCATCCAACGAGCTTCTAAATTTACAACACACAGCAGGAACATTATAATTATTACTAACAATCAATGACAAAGTTAAATTGTATTAAAATAAAACTTTTCAATAAAAAATTGATAGTTTTATATTGCAATTACAACAATTATAATACTCATTTTATATTATTCTAAGACATTTTATAATTATATCCATAACTTTCAGAAAACCATAACTATTTAATTTAATTTAATGGTTCTACCTAACGTAATCTTCATTTATTTTTTCACTATATAATTCTACACCTGTACATTTTATTAATGTCTAAACGCGCATTAATGGCACTGATAATAATATGCTCACGTGTCACATGCCACGGCAATCATCAGCAGGCTGGTGGCAGTCAAAGTAATGGTAGGCAGCCCTGCAACAGTGAACACCAACACATCTCCTCGTTGGTTGATTAAAAACCATACGATCCCAATATGATTACAAGTGTGGGTTTTCGATTTGCCGCGACCTGTGTTTTTGCGAAAACCAATCAGTTCACTAAACTGTCCAATCGAGCCTCGTCGTAATCGACAAGTGCTTATTGGAACTCCCCGCCCTGATTATTTGGTCTACGCAAGTGTTGCCTGCTTTTCAAACAACCACCGCTAGCGGTTAGGTGACAATTAGCCTAGCAAGTCGAGGCCTTAATTGGTTTCTGGCGTGTGTCGGGCAACTGGCCAGGCGATCCGGGTGGTCGATTTTCCAAACCAATCTCAGTTGATTTTGTAACTGGTTTCGCGGCAGTTTCAATGACGTCGTAAAAATGGATTGGACGGGCTGTCCAGCGCAAAAATACGGCATGGACAGATATGGAAGCGCCAGTCTGGCGGACCGGTCCACAATCAATTTCACTCCGTCCAAAATCGATTTTCGAATTTTACCCGTTCAAATGACGGGTGGACGGGTCTCTGGGTGAGGCCCTGGCCTGAATGGACAAGTTATGCTCCCGGTGTCATGTGGGGAGACACGATGCACACTGCGTTGCAACTTGGTGGAAGCTGACGTTCGCCCATTGCTGGGACGCAGGCCTGCGTTGGCATGCAGCTCATCAAAGTGCTCGACTCTTATGACGTCAATCGTCCTGTCATAGGTAATAGACTTGTGTTCGCTCTCAGGGAGGCAGACAAGCCACTGACTAAAGAGCAGTTAGTGTCGAAGTTCCCAAAGGTGCTTGCGGATGGCATTGGCAAGCTGGACGGAAAATATCACTTCCGCCTGGACCCCATCGTGGATCCTGTGCAGCACGCACCGAGACGTGTGCCGGTGGCGCTGAGATAAAAACTACAGACTACACTGGACAGTATGGTAGAACAGACGTGCTGGCTCCTGTGACACAACCAACTCCATGGGTATCGTACGTGGTGGTTGTGCCGAAGAAGAATGGGAAGTTGAGGATTTGCCTTGATCCAAAGAACTTGAACGCTGCTCTCCAGGGAGAGCACTACCAACTCCCCACGATCGAAGACATCGCGACACGACTGCGTGGTCCAAAGGTCTTCACCATACTAGACGTTCACAGCGGGTTCTGGCATATTTGCTTAGATGACGAGTCGTCCCAACTAACAACTTTCAACACCGTTCGGACGGTATCGTTGGAAAAGGATGCCGATTGAAATCAGTAGTGCACCGGAAGTGTTCCAGAAGAAACTGCACGAACTGATCGAGGGTCTCGCAGGAGTTGAACTGGTGGCTGATGACTTTGCAGTGATTGGCTGTGGCTCGACCAAGGAGGCTGCAATGCAATCATGGATCACGAACAGAACCTACTCAGGTTCCTAGATCGCTGTGAAGAGTGGCATGTAAGACTGAATACGGAGAAGTTTCAGCTGTACCAGACGGACACGTGGCCTCAGGCGAAGGTCTGCAAATACACCCAGACAAGGTGTGTGCCAATGTTGAGGTGCCACAGCCGGAAGATGTAACGAGAGTGCAGCGACTGATTGGCATGGTGACTTACCCAGCGAAGTTCGGCCCTAGGTTGACCGAGATCATGGGATCTCTGCGAGAACTAGCTAGAAGTTTGACACGTATGTGTATGGTCGAGACGAAGTCACCATACAGACAGATCATAAGCTGCTGGAGTCCATATTCAAGAAGCCACTGAATATGGCGCCATGAAGCTTTAGCACATGCTGCTCAGGCTTCAGAGATACAACATGAAAGTGGTGTATCACAAGGTACAGAGATGTACTTGGCTGACGCTCTGAGCAGGGCGTATCTGCCAGTGAATGTATGTGACAGAAGGTCATCTGTGGAAAACATTGATGCTACCAAGTTTCTACCTGTCACCGCTGAACGACTTCAGGAAATCAGATATGCAACATCGGAAGATACAGTACTCTCCCTGCTGAGTGTAGTGATCCGGGCTGGCTGGCCTGGACATAAGAGGTATGTGCCGTCTGCTGTGCAGCCATACTGGGATTAACGTGATGAGGTAGTTGTGGAGGGCCAGCTCATCTTCAAGGGTCACAGGCTTGTGATTCCTGCGTGTATGAGAACTGAACTGATGGCAGTTACACACGCAAACCATGTGGGTACAGAGGGATGTTTCCGCCGTGCTAGGGAGGCACTTTATTGGCCACACATGTCTCAGGACAAGAAGAAGAATACATCGACGTGTGACGTTTGTCTAGCACAAGCCTCTCAGCAGAAAGAGCCACTTGCACAGCATGAAGTGATCATGCGTCAATGGGCCAAGCTGGCCGTAGACCTGTGTGCCTTGCGTGAGCGCACGTTGCTGGTGGTTGCTGACTACTTTAGCAACTACGTGGAAGTGGAGAGACTCACATCTGTGACATCGCGGAGCGTGATACGTGTGTTGTCATCCCTGTTCGCCAGACACGGGATACCATACGTACTAGTATCGGATAATGGGCCACAGTTCGCATCGGCCGAATTTGCTAGCTTTGCAAAGAAGTAGTCCTTCCAACATGTGACATCTTTACCACACTACGCGCAATCGAACGGTAAGGCAGAGAATGCTGTGAAGACTGTTAAGAGGCTGTTCACGAAGTGTAAAGAAGATGGTGTGTCCGAGTTCTTAGCTCTCCTCGATTGTAGGAACACTCCATCTAAGGTCATGGGCACGAGTCCAGCACAGACACTGATGGGTCGCAGATGCAAGTCGTTGCTTCCCGTAGCTGCTCCTCTGCTACAGCCGCGTCATTCCACTGTGAATGACAGTCATGCGCAAAGCAGGAGCACTACTACAACGCGCACTCACGTCCACTACCAGGTCTGAATACTGGTGCTATTGTGCGCATACGATTGCCGGGTGAGAAGACCTGGACCCCTGGTACCTAAGGCTCTAAGTCATACGACATCCGAGTTGGTACGAGCACATATCGTCGAAATATTCGAGACATCAGACGTACACCATCCCAAGACCCACAGTTGAACGAGGACTTGGGCAATGCTGACAGTCAGAGATGCATACGGAGCAGCCAGATGCGCCGGCTGTTCTTGTTGAGCCTCCAGTAGCTGTCATTGCGACACCTGCGAAGAGTGCATCTCCAGCACTCAGACGCTCGAAGCGTTTGCGTACAACACATGTCAGACTTCGTGACTATGTCTGATGATGTTGCGAATCCACTTGGACTTTGAACGTTTCTATGTTGAACATTAATTCAGAACTTTGAGACTAAAAACAATTAAACAGGGACATTTCGATAATGACGATATAATTACAATATTTTAATAACTATTAGTTGCTGTTTAAATTACATTGATACAGATGTTCTTTTCTGTTAGAGGAGAAGATGTGACGAAATAAGGTAAGCTCCCCATGTGACTAAAATACTTTACGCTCCTGACGAGAAGTTGCTTCGAGCCATGTTGTTACTCACTGTCAATCTGAGATATTAAATCTTATTCAAACGTGTATCTTTACAGAAACGTTTGCAATTTTTGATATAGATGGTCAAAGGCTTATACATCGATGTGAGCCGGATCACACAATTTTTTTTTTTACCAATGGAATCAGGACTCAATACCAAAGATTTCAAAAACTGATACCAGCAGGCAAAAGTTTATTAATAATGATCGTAATGTCTTCTGAAGTTGACTGTATCAATAATTAATTTAAGTTTGTGAGGTGATTAACATTTATAGTAACAAGTCAAAATAGACCTACACTTATAAAAGTCACAGAATTAGAACGATTGCATTAGCTTTTATTTTATATGTAGTTAATGGGTTTGTCCTGATATTAAAACAATGTTTAAGGAACCTTTTTTTTATTCTTTTCTGTACATTTTCTGCACAGTTTGTGGCGACAACTAGCGGTCATTGTGACAATACCGCAGATAGCACCTCTATGATTTAGCATGGCGCGCGTCTATGCGGATTGGTGTTTCGCGCAGGCCGTACCTAAAATGGCATTCGCGGAATTTAATATTTTTACATCACCTAACTTTATAAAATAATCTTACGTGCAAATGTGTCGCCAGATGCACACAGACATTGAGTTTACCTTTTGAGTTATTGCCGTTTGAACATTGCAAATGCTCAAACTTGTAATGGGATTTATTAATATGTTTTTATGTCACGGTTGTGAGTAAAGATAATAATCGTATCTATAAATATGCCTCTGGATGTACCCAGGATTTGTTTTTAGTGTTTGAGTTACTGCCGTTTGAACATAGCGAATGCTTAATCCTGCAGTGTATGTACACGGCAGCTGATATAATACAAGGTTGAGTATTCTCGATGTTCAAACTCAAAACGTTAACTCAATTCCTATATACATCCAGCAACAAACTTGTTGATAGGATTATTATCTTTACGGTGATATCAAAAAATATTAATTCCGCGATTGCAATTCCATGTGCATTGTGAAACAACAGGCCGTGGTGAATCAGCTTCTCAGATAGTCTCTTAGGCAGAGAGCAGGTGGAAAACAGAAACCTTAATTTATGCAAAAACATTTTTGCAAACAGTTTATATCAGTTTATTACACTGATCTATGAAATAAATATAAATCTGGATTTTTTAATGCCGCGGTTCTGAAACTGGGGATCGTGGCCCCCGCGGAGCCTTTTGGACAATTTCTGGGGTCCGTGGGACGACGCCTCGTAAAAAAATAATTAACTTACAATTAAAACGTGCATTACTCGCACTTGATATTCACAAAATGCGCAAATCAAATCGTTATGCCGCTGCAATGTCAAGAAACCTCACACTATCGGAGAGCAGTTGATAGCCTCGTGTGCCAAGACAATGGTCTAACTTGTTCTGGGGGAGAAAAGTGCTCAACAACTTGCTGTAATTTCTCTTTCCAATGATAGTGTCCGTCGCAGAATATGTGAGCTTTGTTTGGATATCAAAGAACAGGTGATCCAGGAAATCAAAAGTTCTGGTTTGTTTAGTATCCATCTTGATGAATTGACAGATGTTCAGTTCTGCTCCCGACTGATGGTGTTCGCCAAGTACGTTCACAACGGAGACCTGAAGGAAGAATTCTTGTTTAGTGATGACCTCGAGTTAATATACAATGGAGGAAGACGTGATGGATATACTAACTGCATTCTTTGAGGTCGAAGGCATTGAATGGAATAATATATGTGGTATGTGTACCTACGGGGCCCCTGCAATCAGTTGTAACCCTCGTCAAACGAAAAGCTCAAAGTGCCTTCTCACTTCATTGCATGATACACAAGCAGGTCCTTACGCTCCTGGAAACCCTTGACACATACATAAAAACTGTGAACTTTGTGAAAACAAGTGCCCTCAATTCACGCCTGTTCAAGAAACTTTGTCAGGACATGGACTCTATCCTTGAAACCCTTCTGTTCTACACACAAGTCAGTTGGCTCTCCAAAGGCAAAGTTGTCCGATGTGTGTTTGCCCTCAGAGAGGAAATCAAGCTCTTCCTCAGTATCCAGAACAACGTGGATCTTCTTTCAGCCTGGACAGAAGATGGATGGGAACTACGACTAGCGTACCTCGTCGACATCTTCGGACAACTCAACAATCTGAACGTTGAACTTCAAGGGAGGAAACTTTGATCATTGATTTTGTTGAAAAAAAATCATTTTTTTTAGCCCAAGCTGGATAATTGGAGGCGCAAGATTGGCTTAGAGAACTTCGCAATGTTGGAAACGGAAATCACCGAAGTCACCGAAGACTGTGATGACATAGCACAGAGTTTAATAATTGAGCACCTGAAAGCACTGGAGATGAAATTCACAAGATAATTCCAGGAGATATCTTGTCAAACAACTCGTTCAGGAATCCATTCACCGCCCCAGTTATATGTGTACCAGATGACAACGATGCTGCACAAACAGAGCTTCTTAGTTTGCAGGAAGATTCATGTGCCAAGATGAAGTTCGAATCTGAAGCTGTCACAGTGTTCTGATCATCCATGGAACGTTCAAAGTTACCTACCCTAACTTTTGTGACTTTGCCCTGCGTCACCTGCTACCATTCGCTTCAACCTACCGCTGTGAGGCTGCGTTCTCTGATCTCGCGCACATTAAGACCAAATGTCGCAAAAAACTAAAGATGGAGCATGGTCTCCGGTGGGCACTCGCTATAACGAAACCCAGAACCAATAAGGTTGTTGATGCTTTGCAGCATCATCATTATCCCATTGAAGTACGAACCGACCAACACGGAGAGTTCTTTGTGTAACGTCGGTAAGATATAACTTCAAATAATTGTTGGTGTTATATAGCGTCACCTATCTGATTGATCGAATCCAAACATAATTTTGAATGTGAAAGACCGGCGACAAGTTTCAACAGTGACACTATTTCACTCTCTAGGATGGTTGCCAATTGATGTTCGCATACGTTACTTCACTGCCATAGTAATGTATAATATCATGCATGGGCAAGCCCCGGCCTACCTTATAGACCTATTTACATTAAACAGTAGTGTACATGATCATCACACCCGCGGCTGCACAAACATTCGTGTTCACAAGTACAACCTGACCATAGGCCAGCGCACATTTGCTTATAGGGGTGCGAAACTATGGGACACTATCCCGGAATCTATACAGAATGCCAATAGTGTAGATACCTTTAAAACAATCTTTTTAAAATTTCTCAAGAAGGATGTATACAATAGTTTGCACTTTTCAATTGATATGCCTGAATGAGTATTTATTTTAAATGATGAATTGTTTTAATTCATTCATCTTGATCTTATTGACTATTATTATTGACTTTAATCTTTCTAGAATTGGTAAATGTATTCATGATGTTGTTTTATTTGTAGTGTAATATTAATCATTTATTATTTAATCTATTTTTATTTATTTAATTTACTATATTATTTATATTTTTATTGTTGTGAATTGTATATTTTATAAAAGCTGTGTAAATGTTGATGTAAGCATGTAGTGTGAGATGGCCCATTGAAAATCACGATATAACGTGACATGGTCACCATCATTAAATAAAGCTTTTACTACTACTACATACATTTCTATATTTCTTTCTTTATTTATGCAACGTCAAAAAGATAAATAATTCACAATCATGAAGCTCGTTGGTACTATGTAGCGTCACCTATTTGGTTAACAGCAGCATCTTTTAAATATTACTTCATATAAAGTTGTACTCATCTCTAACTGGCTTTTAGACTAGTGTAAACATCGGTTATTTTAGATTTATTGTGGTTGGTGGGGGCCGTTGTGATGATTGGCTGAGAAAAATGGTTGTAGAGCAAAACAGTTTGAGAAACAAAGCTTTAATGACACCAGCCGAAATAACTGTTATTGCCGGTTTAGGTATTCCACAAAGTTATCAATCCGCTGCTATATATTTGTATCTTGGTTCAGAGTTATTGGCTGCACATAGATTATCTTGTTTCACTAAGAGTTTGGTTTTTCAACTGCCTTACGATTAGTAATTATATTGTTATTGTAGTACACATTTAACACACATTTTGGTGTCCTAGTATGACAATTTCAGTTCAATTTCGTCTTTACAAAGACACTATTGCTTTAATGTGCACACAATAATATGTGTAATATTTGTTAAATAATCATTTCCTTTATTCCGACATTTTCATAGGGCCTATTCTAAACGACGCAGTCTTGAAAATATCTCCATTATTGAAAACGTACTGATATAATATATATATATATATATACATATATATATATACATGTATATATGTTGTTTTTCATTCTGCAGAAAAATACATTTCAAGTCATATTGACAACTGATGGTACTCGAACGTTCGTCATCTTTAAATATGGCGATATTAATTGGTCCCGAGCCCGGAACACCGATGCTCATGCTATGGTAAGTTATTTTTATTTTTCCAATGTCAGTCATAATTACTTGCAACAATGTCTGATTTAACGTGCAAGAAGATGTATAGCTACTATTAATACAATTTTTCTGGTTTGTCAAGGCTGTTATTGATTTTGGTGACAACAAGACAAAGATATTGTTGCCGGGTTCACTTAATGATTCTATTGTGGACATTGGAACAAAGTCGAACGTTGCACAGAGACCTGGATCATACGTTTACAAAGTCAGCCCACGTGACACGACAGCTGTTTTAGGGGACCAGCTTATAAAACAACAACCCGCAAAAAAGTCACCTAAAAAAGGAAGACCTGCAAAAAAGCGGCGACGTAGAAAAAAGCGGCGACGTGGAAAAAAGCCGCGACGTAAAAAAAAGCTGCGACGTGGAAAAAAGCGACCATCCGGGCCGAGAACATCTAAAGATAAAGGTTAGCTAAGCAAAGTATTATGTGCACACAGACATACGCCATTTAAAATACTAAATGCTCTCATTAAGGAACACTTGCATTCAATAGTACACAGATTTACAGTTTGTGTGACCGCAAAGCGAATTGTGCAGACATTATGTACAGGGCGATGATATGGAAAAGAATACCTTATCGTGTTCTCCATAGTTCATTAACGTGTGTCGCGTCATTGCCATTGCACCAGCAGCATCCCGTTACGTATCCATCGTACGACATTTATCATTCATACCAAATCACGTGTTCCGCATAAAGAAAAAACATAGGCCACGCAAGAGGTATATTCTAATTGTGGGTTGTGTTGCCGGGTTTATTTAGGCAAATAAATTGATCAAAAGAAGTACAGTGTACTTAATATTATGAGTTGAAGAAACTGATAGGTAATGACAATATACTCGCCAAATTTGCCTGTATTCCGGGAGATATACCCAACATCCTGGAGACTCCCAGATTTCACGGGAGAGTTGGCAGATATATGACTAGAACTGGACACGTCGTCAACATTTAGGTTGAACGTCGACTAAGTTACACAAATAAGCTCCATTGTATTCGCGAGATGCCGAATGGTACATACAGACAGGCAGGGACGCATGCATGCAAACACGCACGCACACACAATCAGACACACAGTCACACAACACACTCACGCACGCACACCTGCACGCACACACGCACACACACGCACACACGCACACAATTTGATTTTGTATTTGTGGATGTTTGCAGAGACACTTCGACTCGTTTTGAATCGAGCTCCATCGCTGGGGGGATTTCCCGTCACCGTTTCTGGCCTCGATTTCAAGAAACAGGTTCAGTGCCGCTTTGACAAAATCATTGTGACAGGAAAGGTCATTGACAGCGGCAATAGGGCCGTCTGTATTACACCGATGTTTGCCCGTGTCGGCATTATTCCATTATCCGTGTCTGTAGACAGCGGCCGCACCTTTACGCCGGCAGTCGATTTCGATCTAGGTAGGAACTCGTGTTCTCCAGTATTGCATTTCACATACATCTGTGCACGCTTCTTTGCGTTTCTGCGCCACAATGTCTTACTGTCATGGTATTAAAACCGTATTTAACATAGGGGTTTAATACATGGTTAGAAGATGTCATTGTATCACTTCTTCATGATACATACACCCATCTATGATCTAGACAAATCTGGATATTTTGAAAGAATCCTGTTTATAGATTATTCGTCGACATTCAACACGATACAGCCTCATTTGGTAGCCGAAAAGCCAATTAGCCTGAATGTTAGCCATAGATTAATTGTGTGGTTGATTGAATTCCTTGTCAACAGATCACAGGTTGTCAGGTATTACATTTTTTTGTCTCAGGTGAAAACAACATCCACCGGTGCCCCCAGGGGACAGTTTTGTCACCTTTGTTTTTTACTATATAATATACACTAATGATTTCAAGAGCAGTTGCTCCATGTGCAATCTGTATAAGTATTCTGATGACTCTGCTTTAGAGATTTCTCAAATTCAGACAGGCATTTTAAGCAACAGGTCACTGAAGTGACAAGATGGTGTAAGAACAACTACTTAGACTTGAGTGGGGAGGGAGATGGTAGTAGACTTTAGAAGACAGAGGTGTGTGAGGGGGTTGTTATTGAGGGTGCGACTGTGGAGAGAGTAAATGAGTATAAATATCTAGGCACTGTTTTGGGTAATAAACTCACTTTTGAATCCAACACCAACTGCATTGAAAAGAAATGTCATCAGAGAATGTTCTGCATGTTCAGGCTGAGATCCTTTGGTGTGAATCCTGAGACTCTGCAGATGTTCTATCGCAGTTTTATTGAATCTGTTTTGATATCTTCATTAGTCTGCTGGTTTGGCATTTTGAGAGTGAAGAGTAGAGGCAGGTAGACAGTATTGTTAATAGGGGAAGTAAGGTTGTGGGAGTGAGACAGTCTGGACCGAATCAGCTGGTATGAGACAAGAGCTATGAGAAAGGATTTACAAAATAATCATGAGTGACTTGTGTCACATCCTGTCACAGTGCTATGATACACTGCCATTAGAGCTTTCACTGCAAATAAGGCGAAGACTTTGAGCAGTTTTGTTCCTATGTCAATCAATAGTATTAATAATACCTAAACGTTATTTCTAACTGGGCCATCTTATGATTTTAGTGTGGTTTATAATTTTAGAATATTGTGCTGTATTTATTTCATGACTGTGATAGATACTGACTGTGGTAACATAGTATTTTAAAAACATTGATTTTGATTTTATAACTGTCTCAGGTTATGAAATGTAAAAAATGTATATCCTCCTTGTCACACCGCCATTATCAGTGTATGAGTAAGGGAGATGAATGTGTGGGGGAATTAGTTATATTTATTTTACTGTGACTGTCTTTCCATGTTTTATGTACTTTTTATGTATTAACATCACTTCTGAGAAATTCAATAAAGTATCTTGTACCTTGTATGTAGTCCTCTCGTCTATTGTTGTAGTTGCGCCGGGAGAAGGAACGTCTGTACAATTAACTGGCATTGCGAGTTCATGGGGTGACCTCGTAGCTGTGCCAGGAGTTATTAGATGGCCAGAGTCATTTTTCAAGAATATACGTAACGTCAGCGTCATATATGCGATGCTCATCCAAAGGTAACTTGGTATCTAAGCTATAGTGAAATGTAATTCTTCTCGATGGCATGTAATGTACAGCTGCATATCTCCCAATGTTAATGAATGATCGTTTCTGCGATGGTGCTACGTTGGTGCACGCACGCACGCACGCACGCACGCACGCCACCCCGCGAGGGAGCCAGGGGAAGAAAAAGAACCAAGCAATCGTTAACCATTAACTTTTCACCCTTTACTCGTACTTGCATTTATATTGTCTTATACCCCTGTCCGTCCCTCCATATCCTGCCTGTCTGAAATGTCCCAAATCCTAAATCCCAGACCAGTTCCCACTGCCCAACCTTGTTGGTTGTTAGTATTTTCAAATTGTCTATGGTACCGTCTAGTGCTTACATCCCCCCAATACTGATTAATTCAAACCTGTACCACTTCACACGTATCTGAGTCTGAACACTTTAGTAGCTTGTGCCTGCTTCAAGTGCCACTCGGGATGATATGGAATCGAAATATCCATTAATACCAAATGTACTACATTTATACAAGATAACACTAGGCACTAGTAGATATTAGACAATGTTCAGATAGTAATATTTGTTAATGTTGTATTTTTATAGTACATTGGGCCAATACATATTTATTACAGATTACTTGTGTTTCTCGTTTATGGTATATGATAATGTGTTTATTGTATTCTATGTTGATCGCGGGTCGCTAGCATAGAGCTTGGGTCTCAAACAAACGGGCTGTACCGAAACGGGCAACGGCCCAACGTGAACGTGCCTGGATCGGGCATGGTCCTGACTTATTTTGCTGGTCTCCTCCGGGCAGCCCGGGCTGGGCTTGATCTATTTTTGTGGGCTAGGCCGGACCGAAACGGCAATTGATAATTGCATGCCGGGCTAAAATCCTGTGTACCCGTGCATGACACTATTTTGTGAAGGTTTGTGTGAGCGTGTGTGTATGCGCGTGGTTGTTGGTGTTTAGTATTTGCTCTGTAGATCCAACGCATACCTTGTTTGTTATGCATGTACCCCTGTGATATATCGACCATAGCATACATTTTTCTGATTGGTTTCTGTAGAACCTGTAGCTGAACCACAACCGTTACCGATTCCCGTATGTAATTATATCAAGTTAAATTAATTGAAAATATATATTTCAGGTGTTAATGTTACAGTTTAATATCTCTGTAAAATACACAACAATTAACCACCTAACACCGTTATGTGTTTCTATTGCTGTAGTATTTACCATCAAAATTGACATGAAACGGGATGTTTTGCAGACCGATGAATTATATTATTGTGCTTTAAAAAAAGCTACGTTTAGTTTTAGTGGTGAAGATTGATTGATCGTTGTATTGATGGCTAGTTATGTACATAATAACATTATGAAATGTAATTCCATAGTTAAATCGATAAATTACAAATATTTTTCAACCTAGTGAAATGTGTTATTAGACCTCGTTCACTTGGCCAACGGAACTCTGAATGTTATATTCAACATTTCAGCAAGGACCCTAACAAAGAGCCTGAGTTCAAAACGATCGTACTAAAGAAAAATGTTAACAATACCGGATCCCTAAGTTTCGCTGACGTCGATCTCAGCAGCCAAAAGACTTTACAACCAGAATTTATTGGCGCCATCTGCATTCAGTCAGCAGACAAAACCAAATCGTAAGCAATGGACACCCAAACACTCAGATATATACGAAACATATCAGGTTTTCTTTGAAAAAATTGTTTTTTAATAACTCGTATCGAACCTGTCTTTACCTATAGCGAACTAGATTCTCGTAGTCCAGGTGTGGTTTTAGTAGTCAGTATGTGCATATAAGTGATACAGCTACAATGAATTTTTTTATTGTTGTCTAAGAATGTGCAAGATCTTAATTTAGATCATAGATGCTTTGACATATTAAAGGCTGATGCAACACCGAGTTAGAGTCTACAGGCGTGTTTGCCCGAGCGATGAATTGTTCGATTGATCGAGCGACACAGTGTTGCCCAACTAATCGTCTGCTTCGTTTCTTGAAAGAAACAAATGAAGTTAGGTGACTTGCGATTGTTGCCCGACATTCGGACAATTAATCGCTCGTGGTGTAATCCTGCCATTGTGTCATCATCTGTATGTCCGAGTATTTCTAATGTTATCTGGTCTACACTTGTGCAACCGATGATTGGGAAATATTGTTGTTTGGATTTGCGTTGACAGGTTGTGGTCTGCTGTCCACCCGGCGAGTTGGTACTACGATATGTTTGTTAAAGAGTCGATCAACCGTAATTGGACGGTTAAACCCGAATACATTGTAGCCGCGGAGGCTGCGTTGGGAGGTCCAATAACCAAAAAACAGATTTCGACGGCGAGACTGGTGGAACGCATCTCAGGCAAAGCGGCGCAGATAAACAACAAATTCTTCAAAGTAATTCTTAACTTAATTCTTCAAACACTATTGAGATTATTATTATGTATTTTTTTCTTGTATTACACAGTTAATATTATCTTTCTTTTATGTTACCTGCAACTGCCGTAATAAGATTGCCTGACTAGAAGAAGAAAGGTATAATTGACTGAAATACGAGGGGAAGGTATATCTTTCACGGTTACCAACCAAACACTCGTTTGAAAAGTATGATATTTATATTTATGGAATTCCCACCGATTGTTGTTTCGGTTGAATACTTGCATATTACAAAATACATTAACGTTTGTCATGCTTACGTAATTATCGAAAAAACATTTACAATTCAGTGCAGTATTGATGGTTATAAGCAAATTTTACGTTGGTAGACGCTGTGTGAAGGATGGGCCAAGAAAGATAAAACCCAGGCAATGGCAATGGAACATCTGCCCGGTTGTCCTTGCAAACTGATCATGGCCAAGAGCGATGGACGATTTGTAACTGACACCACGGCGTCCTTGAGCAATAAAAACGACACAATATGTATGCGATCGGCAGTCCCCTCGTATGTGGTTGGTCTAAGTGTTGTCTGTATGAACATACGTTTAGCATTACGAACATCTCAGGGAAGTTGATCGGGCACGACGTTACAATGTAAAACAAGTTGACTGTTACAAATTGTTGAAATGCAATACCGGGGACATGGGGACGAATGTCCCCTTCGTCACTTTTTGGGAATATTATTTGTTTTTTTAAACTTCAAAAGTCAAACATTCTGCCATGTGTGATGTCGTACACATTCGTTGCCCACCTGGTCTTAATTCTGGTGCCCAGTTCTGATGAGATCAAAATGGAAACCGCAAATTATGCCCGTGTGTAATTATAAGCTGATCTACTGAGGTGAGTCGGGCAGAACACAACTAAAATGCGTTACTTAGTCGAGGTGAACGACAAGTTCGGAGTTTTGACCGATATGAACCGCCTGGTCGACCATCGATTCCATCGACTGAAGGGGAAATCCGTCGAGTGCCGTCGTGTACAAAGTTACCAAAGGGAAATGGGAGACACATCAGCCAGATTTTTTACTCTTGACCCCAGCGGCACTTTGCCTCATTACGCCAGTGGTGTTGTCGTTAACACATTTGCACAAGAAAGCTCTCGGACATGGCCTCATAACATAGTTACGTTGTTTTTTGTTCTCAGTGCGGAAGGAGGGGAACAACAGTGCTGCTACGGACACACAGGAGAACTGTTGCCGTCCACTGCAGGCGGCGGCTCTGTCAGCAGATTCTCAGCCACTCGCCAGCCAAATCTCTACATGCTGCACGATTACTGGCCGAAAATTATGTGTGACAAATTGACTAACGACACTACGGCCTACCGTCAGTTACGTCCAACTGACGTATGCACCGGCTATATGCCTCCAAAACTTGGTACGCATGACGGAAACTGTAATGTGCTGACCATACTTTATACTTTCAACTTCTGTTCTGTTACGTTAGTTATTAATTGTGTTCATCATATTCGAAAAGCTAACAATTGTACTACTTGTATAGTTGACGGGAGAGAGCTACCAGCACCCGATAGTTCCCATGTCAGTAAATCTCCTTTTGCGCCGATTTTTTATAGTCCGGGAGTCAGCTCTATTAAACTGGTCCGAAGTATGTTTTTAATATATAAAATATATATAGTATATAAAGTACCACCCGGATGTTTTTTTACTGCATTCTAACATTATTTTGCCTGCAGATTTCAAATATGTCTGCAGCAATGCACGGCAACTTGAGCATTTAAAAAAATTTGCATCTTAATTATGCACTAATAATTAAAGCTGCACAGCACGAGGTCATAGCTAGAAGGTCATTGGCACAGTCGAAAGTAAGAAGGGAAACTAGCTTTTTGGCAGAGCTGCTCACAACCACGAACGACAAAATACACTCCAACGCAAACATATATGTGCACGTTTGAGAACACAGAACAAAATAAATCTTAGTCAAAATAATGTATAGCTAACGTCTACATAAAACTGATACCCGTTTGAAAAATGCAAAAATACACGCGCACGGTGACACAGAAGACAGGGAGCAGTCATTGGTGTACTAGTCTGGAGCTCTACCAATAGTTTCATATCGGGATGCGATATTTAACCGGTCCGAACCTTGTTTTGCGAGATAAAGTCGTTTTGTTTCAACATTCTAACAGTGTGTTACCAGCTTATTCTAAATCAGGCTGCAGCCAGATTCAAAACTGATCATTTTGTAACATAAACCTTTAAGTGTGTCTAATATAATAGGCCTAATGTTTACCGTAAACATTGGTTCAATCCAAAATACGAACTGAATATAGCTTTGATGGCAATACAGTTGTTTTGGCCTAGTTGCGAGTGAAACATTTATTTAAACAAAATATATCACTGTACTTTTGAGAAAACAGAACTGAATTAATATTATTCAAAGTAAAAAATAACTAAGATCAACAGAAAACTGACACCCCTCTAAAAATGACTTATATCCGTTCGACGCGGGAATATCGAATTCGTTTACGTGAATATAGCCTTGACTTAATCAGGTAAAACTGTTTGGAATTCATAAAAGACCACGGATGACATATTAAAAGATTAGCAAAATATATAAAATGAAATAGGGTGAAATTCAAGACAAACTGAGAAACCGTTGCAGAACGCCAGACTCGATATAAATGACTGCTTCCAGTTGCATTTAATGCACGAGAGCCAGTGATTCAATAACTCACAACACTGATTAAACCAGACAAATTATCGTGTTTGAGCTACTCCATAACTTATTATTATTTACATATGTGTAATTTTACATGTTTAATTAACATCATGGCTAATTTAATTAGTGTTTATGTCGCCTGACAGCTTGGTGGCAACATATTCAAAGGGAGCATTTCGTGTTTTATTCATAATTATACTTTTTAATTTAAAAAAAATGCACAATGTGTATCGTCTGGCTGCCATCAGATTTGGACTCAGCGCCTAATAATTATTCAGAATCACTAAAAAAAAATGCAAAGTTAGTTTACCTCCGTAACCCCATGACTATTAATCAAACATCTGCATTGTGCTAACGTAATGCGTACTGATGGCTTGCAGGTGCTGCCTTTGGCCTTGGACATGTGGCTGCCTTTAGTGGCACATCGTATCGCTTCTGTGGAGTTGGTCGGTTTTGGATTGTGCGTGGCAGCGACTTCTCAATGCAAGCAGAAACATCCCAAGTAAAGACAATGATCGGTAAGATTAGGTGCATGTTTTCTGATCGCAAACTTGTTTTATGGACATAATTCTACAGACGAGCGTAACATTAATTAAAGTAAAAGTATACTCTTATATGAAGCTGTACCCAGTCCTTGGGAATGCTCAAAGCGCTTTACACTTCAATCCCTGGCATATTTGTTTATTCAAATACCATCACGACTTCTCTGGGAAGCAAACAGCCATGCTGCAATTAATGCGCGAAGGCTGTTCATATTTAATGGGACAAGTGCTGCGGCAAACTTTTTCCTTACTTTTAATGATACAGAACTGAAACTTGGTGGAAATGATCATTGTGGATTAAGATGGATATAACAGGTTGGAATTTTTTTGGACAGGTGGTTGTCATAGAAATGGCAGCCATTTTTTTAGTGATCCATTCTAAACCAATTTTCATGCAAATCCCCAGAAACAATACATTGAGCTACAGCATTCAAAACAGGCTGCATGTATAATAAATACAAATATCTACAAAATGTCAGAAGGATTTTTATTCTTTTACTTTTTTATATCCAAAATAATTTTTTGGAAAACGACATGATTTCCGATTATTTTGATAGGATGCATTGAATGTGCAGGGAGGTAAAATGGAAACATAGACATATATACAGAATCCCTCCTGACATTTTGTAAGGCATGTCTTGAAGCATTTGTACTCCAAATTTGGAGTTGATATGTCTTACAGTTTTCTCTCGAGATCCGCGTGAAATTTATGTATTGAATAAAACTGAATTCTGAGAAAACGGCAAAACAAACTTTTGTGTTTATCTTTTAAATTTTGTTTACTATTCAGGTGGTTTTTTACTGTTCAAATGTGTATATATACACCTGTTCTGACTATTCATATGTGGGAAATGCATCTTTTGGACTAAACATTCAACAATATGATGGCGTAGCAAACTCTTCTGTAAGAGTGGTTGGCTCTGAAAAGAGCCGTTTGTTTTGTTGGCTCTGAAGAGAGCCGTTTGTTTTGTTGGCTCTGAAGAGAGCCGTTTGTTTTCTTCATGAGTCCCTAGAAGTAGAACTCTCCGGAGGCATAGGAAGGCCTCAGCCTGGGTAAGCAGGTCTTGCTGGCGAATCCGTTGGAGACGTCGACGTTCACGGTTCTTCTTCTCTTGCGCATCAGCCTTTCTTCCTTTCGCACCAAGCCTTTCTTGGTCCTTCGACAGTGTCAATTTCACTTGGGCTTCACCAGGCTGAAACCCAAGGGCAGCTGTTGTTTCTGCCACTGTCTTCTCCGTCCCCTGGTTGAATTCACTGAGAGCGATGGCAGCGCCAGCCTCGACACGCAGTTTCCCAAGGAAGTCCATCTTCAATCACTTCCGCCACACGACCGAATGCAGACTCTCGTTTGGGTTCTGCGTCTTTACCCTGAGGCATCGACGGAGGAGGTTCTCATCACCAAGCCGCACGTAAACAGGCTTCACGTGACAGGGGTGTGCCAATGTTGTCCTTGTGTGGCCCTGGTCGTTCACCCTTTGCAACAGCGCGCCGATAGAAACACCAGCTTGAAACCCCAGCTGGGCTGCGATCGTGATGTGGGTCATCATCACTCGACAGTGCATGGAGGAAGGTGGCAAACACTGCGTTCTTCATACCGTCCAGATCATCTCGGTGGCTTCGTATGGCATTGCCATAGTACTTGGTCAGTTTCGTGATTGTAGCAGCTGCCAGCTTGCCGTAGCACCTTCCACCTGTGACAACACCTTCTTGTCGACCCTCGGCTGCGACTTTTCTCAAGGTAGTGCCAAGCCTCTTTGACACGTGGTTGACGCACTCTTCTTTGGTAACCTGGCAGTCGTCTCCGTAGATATTCAGGGACACCAGGTGGCTGTACGTCTTCGCGTCGCCGTCTGACAGCACGGTGACGTAACGGAAGCCGTGTCTCTGTTCCGAGCGGCGCCACAGGATCTCTGCAACGGCAGCATCCATACCACCTACACTGCCATCAAAGTTTTTATTACACTCATGGGTTGCCTTCCACGTTCGGTACTCATCATTGTTTTTGTCCAAGTGATCCCCCACAGTGGTGCAGCCATGGCAGTATAAGCTCAGTACTGCATAGTCAATCACAAGGCCGGTGATCAAGTCGATGACACTACCAATGCCGTAGTAGGACTGGTGTCCTCGAGTCATCCAGGTTGCATCGTACGATACATTGATGTCTCTCACGTCCTCTGGAGGGACACCAGACAGGTCGACATATGCTTCTCTCACGTAAACAGCACTGGCATCGAGACAAGTGGTCACTGTGTCCATCACTGCTGTGGCTATCTCTTTCTGGTGTCTCACATACGTTTTCTGATGGATGCAGGGTGAATCCATCCACCAACAAATCCGACGTAGCCCCGAAAATCCAACACCACAGTCCATAGTTCCTGCCACCAATCTCCTCGTTGTGGCAAATGGTGACCGACTGCCACGATCACCAATCCTGCCTGAAGACAGTGTCTCACTGCAGACATGTCCACAAATGGTACACTCGGTGCGGAATGCTACGACTGGGCCCTTCCTTTTGTCGATGACAACAATTGTTAAAGCGCCCTGGCAAACCGGGCACGGAAGGTTCTCAACGAGTTTCTTCAACGAGGCCACTTGCACAAAGAGACAACAGTTGTCTGTCACGGGACGTTGAGGTTCGTCGACATCAGGCTCGTATGTCTGTGACGAGGACGCGATCGACGGTTCGCGAACATAATGCTGATCGTCAGCTCCAGCACAAACATCCATTTCGCCAGGTTCCACGACGTCACCTTCCACAGTGACCACGCTGCCACTCGGGGCCGGGCCGCTGCCGCTAGCCACGGCGCTATCACCGGCGATGTTGGTCGATTTACTCCGTAGTTCTCGCGCAGATTTCATCTGCGCTAACCGAGCCCGTTTCTTCGATCCATACTTTCTCGTCGTAGTCTGTTTTACGCCGCGATCCTTCGGCATTTTGACTAGAAATTGCGTACTAATAACTGACAAAATCACTGAGCTAAAACAACGGCCGCCATATTGTCTCACTTTGTTGCTATGCCGTAGCTTGCCGGAGAGGTCCGAAGGTCGGCCATTGGCCAATCAGAATCGAGAGAATGCGGATCCGCGGAGCATTGTGCCATATAAGGAAATTTCCGTATAGAATCGGCTCGGGTTCTAATGCTGATTGGCTGCATACTAATGAGTGTTCCCGCCGCGGATAAGCCTGTCTTGCAGCCGGGAGAAAGAGCTAAATTTTGATATCCAACATGGCAGCCTCCAGTAAGGCAAAGTACCGGTAACTAAGGAGTGAAACACGCCTAATTTCTGCATTTGTTCGCAAGACAAAGGAACTCATCAACACTGGTGATCAAATAAAGCATTTATTTCACATACAGACACATAAATATGAACATTTATGAATTAGAAGTTGAAGTTAAGATGTTTTATTATTGAAATACGCTGAAAACGAAATATCACCAAAAATCGTCAAAAATCGAAAATCCCGCAGCGCGTGTCCCCTTAATATCCAAAATAGCTATATGCAGCTGAGTGAACTGGAGCAACGTGGAGTGAAAAAACCTAGCTGCCCAAGGTTCGAAACGGGACCAAACCGATTCGAACCTGGCATCTATTCTCTTCATTGAGAGTCTGAAGCAGCAGGCATTACAGCATCGCGCGCCAGACAAACTTATTGGCGGCTCTCTTGCGGAACAAACCGCGTGGCATAATAACATCGTAATAGATATGAAAGTAGCGTATAAGTAATAATTTCATCTGCGGGTCCTTGTTTGTATACTTTTGGCTCAACAATCTAATTGAACTAATGTTGAGTGTGATCTTCTGTGGCTTATAAATGTCATTAATTTCTATTCTGTCACTGGTAACAGGAAAACGAATCCTCGTTTTGAATTTTCAATTTGCTGGTTTGTATCAAACTTAGCAGATTCATATTAATGACATCGAAGGGGTGCAATTCATGTGTAATGCCCTATACATTTCATGTTTGGCTGTTCCCTATACATTTCATGTTTGGCTGTGATGCTTACTAACAAGTATTGACGATAACTATTACTGGTCAAAATACGATGATATGGACCTATACTAGCATGGTCATTTGTCACTACCTACACCTTTCCGGACAGCATTCTTGACCGTGCCCTGAGTTGTATAATATATATATAGTTTCTTGAACTCATGACCACCTGGTCACCAACAGTATTACAGGTGCTGTGATGAGTTGTTGCTGAGCTGAAGTGAAGTGGAACATTTGTGAAGAGAACAAGCACCGTCTAAGTAAAAACAAAAATGGCCTTGTCTGGTTACCAAATATATATATATATATATATATATTAACATTTTAGCATGGACAATTTCGGAAAGGATACGCATGTTCTAACACTGTTGCATCATGATCATCATAAATACTCCAACGAATCGTTTCTATGAAAGGCGATTTTTTATTGTGTTCTACTGTAATTGCCAATAAGGACATGTCTGTCGGCCGTCTGACAGAAAGTTCCATACATTTTAGACTTTTAAACCGTTGGTTGTTTTGCTCATTCTGCAGGCCACGCAACGAACGATATTGTCTGGAATGCAGTGGTGATGAAAACGGGTTATTCCGATACAATCGAGGTGCGCCCCTCCCGCGATGTAATGGACATCTATGTAAACGGAAAACAAAAGGAGCCGAACAAGACAATAACATACTTTCACAGAGGTCTTTATCGCATTTTTACTCTCTAAATTTATTTTGAGTGACTTGTTCAAATATCTCTGTTGAATCCTCCAAAATGTGGTCACATTTGTTATTGTCTCTGGTGATGACCATCATCCTTTTTCAACACTGCTATATAAGGTGTTTTTTTTGGAAATAATTACTTCAGGTTAGATCGCTTTGATCCAAGTATCTCATAAAGTTATAAGCAAGTGCTAGAATTCCTGGTTTGATAGGGGGCCTATGTGAATTCGTTTTACACTGAAAAGAATTAGCGTAAATATATGGGAAGTCGGGCTCCTTGCACCTAATCGCTAGTAGCGAACCCTACGTGAACGAGCCTTTAGATATAAATGTTGTCTTTGCTTGTTTATCGCTGGCTGCGTGTGGCAGTTTTTTCTCAAAGGTTTTGATTACCTCGTCATTATAAATGTAATATAATCCAGAATATACACATGCTGAACTGTTTGAACATACTTTGATATGGGCGATGTACAATTGGCAGGAGTCGATGTGGTGTGTGAGCCAAATAACCAGACGGTGACGTTGCGATTCAACGCCGGCAAAGGCTGCGTCGTTCAAGTGAGGAGAATCGGACTTTCGCTGGCGTTCTCCGTCAGGTTACTCCCAATTATGAAGGTATATCAATGGTGTAGAAATAAGTGATGCAAATTCGTAGTTTTTTATTACACAGAGTATACGTGTAATTGCCTCTTATATAGTAATGGTTATGTTTACAATTATTTTCTTCAAAGCTTTCGAACGTTGCGCTGTATAAAGAGGCATTCGTGAGTATCTCCACATTGAACGCAGAAGCATCAAAGGCTGTGGATGGAATATTGAATACGGACACCAGAATGCACAGTTGCACCATCGTTAAGCGTATTTTTGGGAACCCGTGGTGGCAGGTCGACCTGACAGTGCAGTACATTGTTCGCTCTGTGACAATAACGGCTTGCAGTGACAAATGGGGTAAGACATGATCTAAGGGTACAACTCATTCTACGTAAACAATATATGCTAATTCATTGTCACGTGACAGTTTACGTTATTATATAGATATACTTTATTTTCGGAATTGTATAAATCAGACATACAAATCAACATAAGCGATAATTGGAACAATCGATAAGATGATATACAATTCAGGTTTGAAAGCGGAACCAATTAAGAGTGTAACTAGTTGATTTTTAATGTCATTAATGTAAGATTACGTAATAACTAAGTGAACTGGTGGCCTTCAACCGCAAAATAACTATTATAAAAAATGTATCGATCGATATATCCTAAATATTTTCATTTTTGTGGCGAATAGATAATTACTACCAAAATATTTATAAACAGTGCATCATAGTTTAAAAATGATTTGGTTTATATTACTTCGTGAAAACATAAACCAAAAAAAGTGTTAAAAAATCAATGGTTTGTTGTGGGGTTTGAACCGGCGTCGCCCGATTGCAAAATAACCGCTAAGGAACTAACGCCTTCACCAAACGAGCTAACAGGACCGGTAGAAATTTACTGACTGATTTAAGTTATGATAAATTTAACAACTCCTCCTTCATACATCGATATTCTAGTGATATTATGAGATTATACACGTTACTTTATGTAGCTGGATACGATATATGTTTGCTATGTATGTTTATTGGTGTAGATTATCTCTCGTTGGTTGCATTCGATATAATTATTCTGAAAACGAGCCCAAGCTCGGCGAAACCTAGTCGACTAGGCACATTCGCATTCATTGTTTTGAATAAAATTCGATTCATGTGGAACGGTAAGATAATTGCTTGTTCCTCTATGATGACTAGTGTTTGTATTTCATCGGAATATTGCACAATAATTCATTCTGGCGCTCGTTTCGACCCAAAAACTATACTTGTAAACTTGCTCTGAATGCATGGAAAGGGTCGGCCTGATGCGAGTGTGGGTCATAAGTGACGTCCCGATACCACGTGATTGCCTAGCTCATTAAATTTTATTTTCCGCGGGAATCGCTACACAGACGGGTTTAAAATCGAATTTATGCTACAAATGTATTTTTCTGTATTTTTTTAGTGTTGTCAAATGTTACATACAAGGTTAAACTGTGTGTACACATGGAAAAAGGATTTTAGCTAATGCCTTATTTTTATTTCCTTTAATCAGATTCAGCACATGTTAGAATCAATTAAATAGTGTTGGAAGTTGAGTGTATCATTGATTAACGTGTTCCATAGAAAAACACAAGCGTGACGGTCCAGAAAAAAACCCACTTATATTTCTCGGTACTGCTGCTCTACGTGTACATTGGCCGCGGTTTTTGAATAAAAAACTGTTAGAAAAATATGTTACAAGCTAATGACGCTTTGCTCTGGCTGTTTTCCTGATGATTTCAAATACGTCACACGACTTCTTAAGAAGTCATCCCTGCCTAAACAACATCTAAACAGTTACAGACCTATTTCGAACCTCAGCTTTATTTCCAAAATACTAGAAAACGTTGTAACAAGTCGTCAAGGTCTCACATTAGCACAAATGTCTTAACTAATGTGTCACAATCGGCATATAGACAGTTTCATCAACCTCTTAAGGTTCATAATGACATTAACTTGAACATTAATAATGGTAAAGTGACTGCATGTACCTAACTAGATCTCTCTGCCGCTTTTGACACGATTGATCACAACATTCTCGTTGAACGCTTATTAAAGTGGTACGGCATATCTGGCATAGCTCTAAGCTGGTTATCTTCATACCTTACTGATAGATACCAAACTATAAAGATTGGGAACAGCTTTTCGGCTGCACTGCAGGCTTTATTTGCTGTTACCCAGGGTTCTGTTCTTGGGCCTTTGCTTTTTACTCTTTACACCATGCCACTAAGCTATGTTAAACAAAAACATAACTTGGATCATCATCTTTATGCTGATGATACTCAGATCTACATTCCGTTGGCTACCCCGGATACAAATCGCTCCCTTAACCAACTTAGTGATTGCCTTCAAGATATCTTCCACTGGATGACTGACAGCAAGTTGAAATTAAATACAAATAAAACTGAATTGATCATTATTGGTACTCCAATGCAGCGTAGTAAACTGGATGTTTTTTCCCTACGCGTATTTTGAATCAGTATATCACGCCAGCAACCTCGGTGCGGAATCTAGGAGTGATCTTTGATAGTAACTTCAATTTCCGACAACACATATCTCAAACATGCCGCTGCTGTTTTTATCATATTCGTGATCTTCGCCGTATTCGCCGGCATAAGTCATTTTGTGTTGCTAAAACTATTGCAACAGCGCTTGTTAGCAGCAGACTTGACTATTGCAGTTCCCTCCTTTATAATATCGCTAGCAAGGATAACACAAAACTTCAGCGTGTCCAAAATTGTCTAGCAAGAGTAGTTACAGGATCTCCTCGTTTTTCTCGCTCTGTACCACTTTTGAAGTCTTTGCATTGGCTTCTTATACGATATCGTATAATATTTAAGATCTGTACCATTACGTACCAAGCACTGTCCAGTAAGCAACCATCTTATTTGCATTCATTGCTTAATCCTGTAAGAAAACCCATCCAGCTTCGATCATCTATTTCTGACCTACATTTTGTTCCTAGAGTCAACACTAACATTGGAACTAGGGCTTTTTTTGTGCTGCTGCACCAACTCTTTTGGAATATGATCCCTCTTAGTGTTAGATCAGTTGAAAATATTACAAAATTCCGTCGTAATTTAAAAACGTATCTGCTTATCCACCGTAGCTCCCTAGCGCCTTGACCCAGCTGTTGACAACTGGAATACTACTTATGGATTTTGAGGTTGACCAATCTTTTTGTTTTGATGCGCATCTCAGCTTGGTTTCCAAGGAATTAGGCGCAATAGAAGTTATCTTATTATTATTATTAACTTCCGGAAGAAATATAAGCGTACAGGAAAGACGTTGTTCACGTACAGCGCACATGCGTTATTGTGATGCAGAAGTGCACTGCGTATTGGTTCTCCAACACATAAAACTCGCTTCCTTAAATAGCCAAACAGGAGCAATACATTATTCACCACATGATGGGTGTCTGACAGAGATGTTAACATAGGTTTCCGTTTCCATTCTATTGAATGTAGAAGAAATAATTTGCATTATTCAACAGGCAACCGACTGAGAAACATTATCATCGATGTATTACAAACGTTCTCACCGACACCGGCCATAAGACCAACAAATACCACATGTGCCCTTGCGAAAAATGACAAACCCTTTGCACTCGGTGAGACGAGACACGTTCCATGTAGCTCCGACCAAATTTTCAAGGGAAGATTCATCAGGATCACGCAGCTTGGTTCAGACTTGGACATGATTCTTTGCGAGGTGCAAGTGGACGGCACTCGGGGTACGATAACGTGTGTGTTTGTATATGAATGAGTATGTTGGTGTGTGTGCAAGTGTAAATATATACGCGAATGACATATTATTATTCTCGTAGGAGCGTTGGAACTGCAACAATTATAACGCATCCTGCATCCCCCTCTCTCCCCCCTCTCTCTCCCTGTCTCTCTCTCCCCCCTCTCTCCCCCCCCTCTCTCTCACTCTCTCCCTCTTCCTCTCTCCATTTCTCTGTCTTCCACCACCTCTCCCTCTCCTCCTCCTTCTCTACCTACATCCCTCTCTCCGTCCCTCACTCCCCCTCTCTCCTCCGTCATGTGTCACACAGACACACGCAAGCACGTACACACACGTACGCACTCACATAGCATATTTATTGACATGGCATGCTAATTTGCGCTAATAAACTCAACAGAATCTGTTTATAAGGAGGTGGTTTGCCAGGCGATTGTGCCAGCATCGTTGCGGTCAGCTAGTCCGGAAGGATGAAATATAAATTTAGTAGCCCGCCGATGTCTCATGCCATATCAAGCTAAACCATCCTCCACGCGTTGTCTGTGACGGCATAAACCAACGGGGATATGGCAGACTTGGAGATGAGATTGGTGGCACCTAGTCTATAAACTACCGAAATGAATGAATGGATCAAACAATTGCTAACATACGGGATCGGCCGAGACCCGGGTCAACAACAATTGCACTCCCCAACTGAACACATCCCTAATTGGAGTGGTAAATCAATTACGGGAGATAAGAAACAACAAAAATGACTAGATACTGTCATAGGAACATGGAGTGTACGAACTTTGTGAACGATCTTACACATGAACTGTCTCGATATTGGCTGGATATAATTGGACTTGACGAACAAGATGGTCTGGAGAAGGCACTCAGTCAGATTGATTACACCCTGGCACCATACAAATTCAAATAAAGCTTCAATAAGCTAAAACCCGAACCTTCCCTGGATTAACATAGAAAACGACCAAGAACAAAGACTACAGAGACTACAAGATCCCGATGTTGCAAGAACATTTCAAACACAAATTAGAGGAAAAGGAACAAGCAAACGACAACCATGGGTACCGTACCAATCGATGTGCTGAAATTATGTGATCAAAGAAGAAACATAAAAAAAGAACAGCGATGCCATCGGACAAGCAAAGGAGCAGTACCGATAAATAGCAAAGCAATCAAAAACAGAAGGGGAAAAGCAGTGCAATGATATAGAGGATGGGATGATAGCAAAAAGCAATGACAGACAGGCGCATAGAGCACCAAAATGATGACGTCAACCGGTCCCGATGGTTCCAACACATGTTTTCAACCATATTTGTTAACATTGTGCTAATTTTTTTTTCAGACTAATCATTATTCCGAAAGTCACAGATGTAGTTCTTTGCGGTTCCCATAAGTTGAAAGTAAGAAGCAAAGATGGGTGAAACAAATGACGTATTTAAAAAATCGATAAACCTGTAAGTGTATATGTAAGTGTATATGTCCTTCATCCCAAGCAACTGTTGGAACAAGCATATGATCACAATGAAACAAACACTGGAAGACTTCAACAACACACTTCCAATCAACGGAGAGTAGTCTGTAGCAAAGGGAGAGTATCTCCGCTTTGCTGATGACACTTATCTTATTATGGGAACAGAAAGCGAACTGAAGGAACTGACAATACAACTCAACAACAATGGCATATGACATGAAACTTAAGGTAAAAAGCAAATGACAATTAGTTGAAATGAGAAAAGCCCCAGGATAAAATATGGTGAAAGGGGAACACTTGGAACGAGGACAGTCGTTCGGATGCCTGGTTGCTATTATACTATTGCAATGAAACTCAACTGAAGAAACGAAAACGAGAATAAGCCGGGCAAGATCACGCATGACAAAACAACATCACTAGAGCAACCCATATAAATTTATTTTAGAGCCTAGTGTTGTCCGTACTAACCTACGGATATGAAAGCTGTGCTTGGAACGCAGAAACTGAGAGGAAGCCACGCAATTTCTAGATGAAGTGCCTACGACGAATCTTGCACAGAACAAACAACATACACAAGACCAACGAATTTATAAGAAACACAATCAAAGAATTTGCGGGACCTCGAACGCCCGTTCTATATAAATATAATAAAATATATTGGCTACGGCCAAACCACACGCCATAACACCATTTCCAAAGAAATCCTCCACAGGACTGTGATAGAAGAAAGAAAAAAGGGAAGGGTGAGAAAAGTGAAACGCAACATATCACGAACCAGTTAGTAACTCCAGATATATTACACAGCACAAATAATGAATGCAGAAATAATATGTTCCAGAACACTTCGTTAACGTTGCTGCTGGAAAACCAGCCTACCAAAGTTCTACAGCGGGTATAGCATCAGCTGCGCACTCTGCCGATGGTATCGTTGACACAAATAGTCTCCAGGCACACTGCAGTCGTACGACACAGTCATCACATTCATGGTGGAAGGTCGACCTGAAGAGTACCTATAGAGTGGACAACGTCGCGGTGGTACCTTGTCATCAACGTATGTGATTACATATATTGGACACGAGTACCCAATTAATGCATAAAGATGCGTTTAATAAAATATGTTAGACGTACACATGTTTTGTATATACATACAGTATAATTATTATATAGATCTATGCTTTATTTAGATCTAACAAGATATATCATTTTGATTTTTTTGTAACACGTAAACGCACACACATCACGCGTGCGCGCGCGCACACACACACATACACACACACACACACACACACTCATACACATACACACACACACGTTGATAGTACCGTTGTTTGCACATCCGCATTGGTTGAATTAATTTCGTTTAACAGCAGCATTATGCAGCAACAAACTGAGCAGTTCACCGAAGCGCGAGCCGCAGTTGGAGGTTAATGTGGCGCGAGGGAAGCCGGCAAAACAGTCGTCGTCTACAAATCTTTACATGTGCGAAGCGTCTAACGCTGTCGACGGGATGACAACATCTGACATAAAGAAGAACAGCTGCTCTTTGACGAAGTCGCAACTTGGTGCTTGGTGGGAGGTTGACCTGGGCGCTGTGTACGAGATAAATGCCGTAGTGATAACTAGTCCGAATAGTGGTGAGTTGAAACATCGAATATCAGGAACTTGTACGCACACACACACACACGGCGTACGCACGCTTATATACACAGAGGTGTGTGCGAAGGTCTATACGTATGTACACACACACACACGTGCGCGCGCGCGCAAACACACACACACACACAATGTTGTACATGTGTGTGTGCGTGTGTGTGCGTGCGTGTGTGTGTGTGTGTGCACCCACAAACACAATATGTTGTACATGTATTGTGTGTGTATGTGTGTGTGCGTGTGTGGCGTGCGTGTGTAAGAGAGGTTGTGTGGTGTACACACACACACACACACACACGATATGTTGTATATGTATTGTGTGTGTGTGTGTGTGTGTGTGTGTGTGTGTGTGTGTGTGTGTGTGAGTGCGAGGCGTGCGTGTGTAAGAGAAGCTGTATGATGTTGTGTGTGTGTGTGTGTTGTGTGCACGCACATACACACATGTACATTATGTATGGACTTATTCATATTTTTATTGTTAGGTTTCCATTGCAAAGTCACTCATAATTCGTTGCAGTGAATGAAGACACAGATTTGGTTATTAACCTTGCTCTTGGGAGACCTACAAAGATGTCTTCAACATACTATGGTTCTGTTAGTGGGAAAGCAGTGGATGGCAAAAGAAAACCTAACCTGTGGAATACAAAACCTGCAACGCACACCTGCATGTCTACATCAGGGGGTAAAGGCAACTGGTGGCAGGTTGATCTGGAAGCTGTCTACGCCGTCAGGGAGGTGGTCATATATAACCGAATACTTTGTGAGTTGGAAAGTTATGCTGACTTGATTGAACTTGTTAATGTAGTCGTTCTTTTATACACACACGCACACGCACCCCCCCCCCACACACACCATTGCTTCGCTGGCCCCGAAATATCCGGACCCATATGTGCATATGATGTCCATTGATCTGTACGTCTGTGATGAATAGTCTATGATAGATTCATCTATTCTTTATCCAGACGCATTCCAGATTCCTTGTGCAAATCGTCTTCTCTAGTGTTGGGTACCTAATACTTCTTAAATATAAGGATGTCTCAACAGGCTATACGGTGGAAAGAGTGACATAGTTACCTGTTTTGAGAACATATTTAAAGATATAACTCATAACAGTTGTTTTTGAAAAAACATTTTAATGATGGTAGTCGACTTCGGATGCTCTCTGTATATGGCACATGCATACCTATGCATGTTCAGTAAACACATCAACTCTGAAATTAAATTATAGGATATGTTGTAACGTCTCACACAAACTTAAAGACTAAGCGAAATGAACCTTTTTATTCCCAATCTGAATGAAATATATTCTAAAATAGTGTCCTTATATACACATTTTTTTAACCCCCTCCGCCACCCTATTCAAGGCTCCTTTTGGTCGCGCTTTTCTGTACATTTTCTGCAGGCATGCATCTATGCGTTTTTGTGTTTCAGGCCTTACCTAAATTTGTAATCGTAGAATTTTATTTATATATCACAATAAAGATAATAATCTTACCTACAAATGTGCTGTTTTAATATTGCTTGTTGTCATGATCCAAAGTGTAACTAGTAATTATGTTTCCTTTGTTTTTGTTTTATTATATTTACTTGGTCAACAAAGTTTAATGTCTGTCATTTCAATCAACTACTTATATAGTATATACTGTATATCGGCTTAATTATGTCAATGTAATGAAACATATCGTCCATATTATGCAAACTTGTAAATTAAATGGCTTTTGATGAATTATTCCTATCATATTTAGGAGGTATTCATAACAATAGTTTGTCACGTAATAGATGTAAATTATACAGAAATCAATGAATTACAAATTATACGTCGCTCATCTTGTTATGATTAGTGATTTCGCTAAGAAAAACACAGATCGTTTTAGTATTCTAAGCACAAACATACAATCCATAAATTCAAAATTTGAGTAAATCATGTACATTTTAAATTCAGTGTAATATGTTTATAAGAGTCATGGAGAGCGGAAGGCGATGGTTTTTCTCAATTTTATACCACTATAACCCAGAATAAAAGTTCCAGCAGTAAAGGAGGTTTAGTAATATATATTGATAATAAATATAAAGCAGAAGTAATTATTAACCTTAATACATATAAACATTGGGAAGACTTGATAATTAAAGTAAATGGTGGCAACTTGTCAAAAACATTAACTATTGGCAACATATATAGACCACCAAGAACATATAATGAAGAGATAAATTGCCTTTATAAATGAATTTTCATCACTTGTAGCATCATTGGAAAAAAATAATCACGAACTAATTATGGCAGGAGACTTTAATATTAATTTACTCAAAATAAATGAAAATGATATCTACTGCAACTTTTTTGATACATTAACAGCCTTTACTCCCAAATAACTCTCCCCACCATATTTACAAGATCAAACGGAATGCTGATAAACAACTTTTTCCTGCAAACTTGGTAAAGCTGTTTTAGAAAGTACGGCAGGGATATTAATTAAACGATTTTCTGATCATCAGCCATACTTCGTAACTTTAGATATTACCCAAAAGAGAGAACCTCCTCCCAAATATGTAAAGATAAATATTTAAGCAAACAGGCATTGCAGAATGTTAGACATGAAATTAAATCAGAGGAAATATACAATAAACTTAATAAAGCTCCAAATGCTAATCCAAATTTAATTATGATATCATATGTAAAGAAATAATGAGGTAAAAAATAAGCACATGCCAAGCAAATTAGTAACATTTGATAAATGTAAACATAAAATATCTACATGGATCACTCAGGGTTTGCTCAAGTCAATCAGATACCGAGATAATCTCTATAAACAATTAAAATTAACCAATCCAAATTCACCAAATTATGAAACAATTAGCATTAACCTTAAAATGTATAATGGAATTCTAAAGACAAACATTCGTGCAGCAAAACAAAGTTATTTTGAATCATGTTTTAATCGGTACAAAAATGACAAGAAATACATGGAAAACGATAAATGACTTTCTCTCTAAGAAAAAAACAAGAATAAATTTCAAACATTCTTTAAAGAAAATTATGACAAATTCACGGATAAACAAGTAATCGCTAATAAATTTAATATGTTTTTTACAAACATTGCTCAGATTATTGCAAATTATATTAACTACGATGGTACTAAAACTATATTATTATTTAAATAAAACTATAAATACTGTATTTAAATTTCATAACATTGATGAGGAAACTGTTGTGGAATTGATCGTATTTCTTCTAAATTATAAAAAAATATTTGAAACCGCAATAATTAAATCAATAACTGTATTAATAAATCAATTGTTAAACACGGGAATTTTTCCTGATGAACTCAAAATTGCCAAAGTAATTCCTATTTTTAAGAAAGGTGATCCTACATTATTTAAAAATGATAGGCCCATTTCTTTACTTCCAACGATTGCCAAAGAAATAGGGAAAATAATCTTTACACAATTATCATCATATTTTAATGACAGGAACCTACTTTTTGTCAATCAGTATGGCTATAGACCCAGACATTCAACTGAATTTGGTGCATTAGAATTAATAGATAGAATTATAACGCAAATGGATAAAAATTATTTTCCAATTAACATGTTTTTCGATCTTTCTAAAGCTTTTGACATTATTGACCACACCATTTTATTAAGCAAATTGAGGTATTACGGCATTGGTGATGTAGCTCTACTTCTCTTTAAAAGTTATTTAAATAATCATAAACAGTATGTCGAATTGAAGAAATAAAGTCTGAAGTTTTACCAATAATAGTTGGTGTCCGACAAGGTTCAATCCTTGGGCCATCGCTATTTATTATATATATAAATGACTTTTCACAAGCTAGTAGTATATTTAAATTTATAATATATGCAGATGACACCACGTTATTTAGTACTTTAACATATTTTTGTGATAATATACAAAATAACACAATTGAATCTTTAATAAACTATGAACTTTCCAAAGTTGTTGAATGGCTAAATATAAATAAACTAAATAAAACCAAATCTAAATATATTATTTTTTATGTCCCCACAAAAGTACACAAACCATTATACTTAAAATATACAATACAGCTATTGAAAAAAAGTGGGTGAATTTAACTTTCTTGGGTAAACTCTTGATACAAACTTAAATTGGAAAAAAACACACAGAAAAAATCTCTAATAAATGTACAAAAATGATTGGCATATTAAATAGGCTAAAATATGTATTACCATTATAATTTTTTTTAATGTATGATTCTTTAGTGTTATCACATATAAACTATTGTATATAGGCATGGGTATACGAAGTAAACAAATTAATGAAAATTAAAAACAAAAATCTGTTCGTATAATAATGTTAAGTGGAATTAAATTCACACACCGAGCCACTGTTTAAGCAACTTAATTTGTTAAAAATAGAAGACCAATTAAAATTACAAGAATTGAAATTTTACTTTAAACACATTCACAAAAACCTACCTGTTTATTTATTAAACTGGCAGATTACTTCCATTGCTAATATATATCATCATGATACTCGGAAATCTAAAAATATACTTACCGTCAGAACTAAACATGAATTTGCAAAACAACGTCTTAAATATAACTTGCCAAACAATACTCCTGAAATTGTGAGAAAAAGATATATACTCATAGCCTGCGAGGCTTTGCAATCTACGCTAAAAATATTTTCCTGAAAAAATACATGCACACTTACAAATTGTTATTCATTTCTCCAAAATCAACGATGGAAACTGTAAAACAATTGACGAAAACTACTATTTAAGTATATTCACATATTTGAATATATCAGCCGATATGTAAGATATCAAGGACAACATATGTTTAAAAAAATAAGTTTTAATAATTGGTCATAACTACCGTGGCTCCCATGATAGCGACAGTATGTCTTAGTGGGAGCCACTGACCCCCTCGTGTGTCTTAAAACAAAAGGTATATTTTTCTGCATTAATCACTTGTTATTTCTGCCTTTAAGAAATGGTGTATAATATGTATTATTTGTGGTAATGCATATACTTGACATGCTTATTGTGTTATTATTATTGTGTTATATTTTTGGGGTCAAAAATAAACTCCTTGTTCTTTTGTCTGGTTGGTGAATGTCCATCTTTCCGCGCCGTATGTCATCGCTGGAATTACCCATGAGTTGTAGACTTGTCTCTTCAAGCCGGTTCCAAATTACCCTTGATGGTGCAAATGCTGTCCAGCCGGCCGTGATTCTTCTTTGAATCTACTTCCTTGTATTGGTTTTTGTTTCTGATACTGTATCGCTGTCACATGTAGGCGTAGTTTTCAATGTTCTCTATTTGCGTGGTGTTGATATATATTGGTGTGTCGTTTTCTAGCTTCACTTTTGTCTTCGAAATGTTCATCTTCAAAAACAGGTTTTTCACTTTCGTCAGCTAGCTCCTGCAGCATTTTTGTTAGTATGTCGTCGGCGATGCAAAGATGACAAATATTATCCGTCTATCATCAAGCTTTTGGTTTCCCAGGTCAGTCTTCGGAATATGCTTTCGAGTGTTGCCGTAAACAGCTTGGGCGATGTGGTGTCACCCTGTCGAACTCCTCTCTTGCTGTTGATCTTGTTGCTTTCTTTGTGTAGGTCAGGGGCCGGCAACCTTTTTGAATGAGAGCCAAACAAATGGACTAAATCAGCAGGGCGCACATGTATTGTTGAGTATTGATAGTCGAAAGTCTAATCCTCGTGAAAACTGGTACATCATGTTATGTTTAAAATCTGAATATAAGCAACCTTGTTTAGAACTATGCATAGAAATAGGACAAATGTTACCAGTTACGAATAAGACGTGTTATCATCATTAAACGTCAACGTGTAAATGTGAACAACTGTTGAACGTCACTAATAAAAGCACCGATTTTTCAGGGTCAGTGTTCTTGGTACAGGAAAGGCGTCATGATGACTAGTTTAACAAATGGTGCAGTTGCAGCGCCACCTAACAAATTGACAATGAGCTTAACGTGTTTGGTCAGATTAGGAAAGTGTTTCGTCGTCAAATGCATACAATAATACTTACACATATTGTAACACTCTGTATGCGTCAACTCTGTGGCGGTAGCTTTGTGTGCGTAGAACCGCATTGTAGTTCGGTGAAATGTGTCCGAATAGCTTCTGGCGGATCGTCGAGTTCCACGTGGGACGGGTTGGAAAATTAGACAACTTCTTGTTGCGAGTGCTAAGATCGGAAAGACACTCAGGTTTGCGTTTCGCTTGTGCATGTGTGTCTCCCACAACAGCAACGCGATCTCGGAGGAGGAAACGAACTGGAAAATCTAACTGATGCGATGTTCTCGCAAATCCATTTGGGGTCTATATATTGCGGTACTTCTGTACCCTTTTGCTCCTTGAACACCGCATAATCCAACATCTCAGCTCATAGGGCTTATGTGCGGCGCAACCTAGCCCATCGATTCAGCCTCGTTCTTGGCAATAGAAGAGGTTTTGATACTGCGCAGTCACCTCAGCTAGAAGGTGTTGGAACTACAACTGGCTTATGCCACGAGCGCGTACGTAGTTCACGGTCTTCACGATAACGCTCGTTGTCTTCTGCATTTTCACTTACTTTACATTCAGGCTCTCTTGAGGGATGGTGCAGCAGTTCTTCCTACCATGGAAGGGCGGCATGAAATAGCACCGCTGGCCGCATATCGCCCGCGGGCCACAGATTGCCGACCCCTGATGTAGGTGGACTGTCACAGAGCTGTTGGTGTAGATGTCTTTCAGGAGTTCGATGTATACGTCTTCTATCCTCTATTCTTGAAGCGAGGTCAGTATTGATCGAGTTTGCACCGAATCGAAAGCCTTCTCTCAGTCGAGAAATGCGATGCGGAGCGGGATTATTATATCATCGGCACTTCTCCGTCAGTTGGTTTTCGACGTGGATGTGGTCTGTTCAGTACGTGCTTCTGAATCTTGCTTGCTCTTGTGGTTGGTTTTCCTTGAGTATCTTCTCTAGCCTATTCATTAGTAGATGTAGGTGTAGATATTTGATAACAGACATATCAGTCTGTAGTCCTTTAAGTATTTCTTATTTCCCTTCATGAAGATTACAATTATCTTTGCGTTCTTCCATGCGGTGGGTATTCGTCTGTCTGATATGCATTTATTAATATACGTCTTAGCTAGTGTCTTCGAGATGGTATTTTTTCCTGCTTTTAATGTTTCAATATTTACATGGTTATATTATCCCTTCCCACGTTTCATCTCTTAGCGTTGCTTCCACCTCCCATGGCATTATCTCTGGTACCACTTTCTGATCGGTGTAAATTATGGTCCTCTGTTCACTGTCGTATAGCTCGGTGTATAATTCCTCTATTCCTTCTCTGATCATATCTTGCTCTTGTATGTCTCTACCCTGCTTGTCTAGAAGTGTAATCAGTCTGTCTCGGCCTAGGGTCTGTGTTCTTCTGGCTTTCTTCAGGCTCTTTGATGTCATAATCGTTTCTAGTATGATCTCTTGTCTGTTCTTCCTAATATCCTCCTTCGTGGTATGCGCAAAACGACTCGGCGCTCATGTTTCACGTGCCTTATACGGGCACGCATCGCCGGCACCGAACAGTTACGACGGGCACGATTTCCTTATAAGGCCGGGCGTGCAAACGACATTCTTTCGTGCTCTGACTAATACTCTAAACACGTTCCATGTCCTTACAAGGACAACGCATTGTTATTAATAAGAAGAACAACAAGGCAAGAGAAACGCGATCTCCTTATTGGGAGAGCGTTATTATTAAGAAATGACGATCTCGTTCTTTCATAAGTCCTATTATTCTCAGTTACTTTGACCCTCGTTACACATTCCTGTTCACACATCTTGTTTATAAGTAGGATGATTCATTAGTTATATAGCTCATCAGTATGTAAATTACAGCGGAACTGACTCTACATGTCCTGTTTATGCAAGCCTATAATACTACTAATTTGTAATGCAGAATACATGCTATCATGTGGAGTTGAATATTTGTCATGAAAGCAAGAATAACCCCATTTGGTTGTATGCTTTTTTCTAAAGTAATAGCATTAGTAGCACCTTTAGAATCTTTCATTTTATGTATTTTCATAACAAAACAGTGTAATTTGTCACCAAAGGTGGCAGGTGTCGTCATAAACATCAAAGTGTTAAAAGTGATAAAACATATACGATATTTTCTGCCGGACGCCACACGACTTTTTTTGAAGTGGTGTTCACAATATTTTAGGTCTATGAACTACACCATGTTAGCTAAGTGAAAAAGACATTTCATGAGTATTGGTTGATTTGACACAGACACGGGCGCTGAATTAGTCTCTCACTTTTCCATTTGTCTTTATAAATTGTGCCCCGAATCGCCTGTGAAGTACATAATTTTCATAATTATATTATTTCACGTATAATTAATACTGTGTTTCCACCAGGGCATTACAATAAAGGCCTCGTCATACAAGTACTGATGAAGACCCAAGTGTCTATATGCTATGTCATAGACATATTAGGTCCGGGTGAAAATAAATTCCCCTGTCGGTCAGGAGCAATCGGCAGCGTTGTCAAGATAACAAGAGAAGGATATATAGTTCTTTGCGAAGTGGAAGTTTATGGCACGATAGGTACGTATGATAACAATATTAAATACAATACGGCATAATTAATTGTGAAATAAATAAAATGGTGGACGGAAGTGGATTACTAATGCGTGAATATATTTGGGTTAACATTGCATATAGGACTTTCATCGTATTTTTGGAATAATAACATTGTTTTATATTTTCGTGATGCAAATGGGTATAATTTCCAAAATAGAACATTGTTTCAGTTCCTTTTTGTAAGTGATTAATCACATACAGTCTTCAGATACGCGCATTTGAGCCTAAATTAAACCTACTTTATGTCATATCTTTTGAGTTGCTCATCTTATTCTGATCAAATTTACAGCACGTAGTATTTATACGACAAGAAGGTCGATCGTGATATAATAAGCAGTTTGTATATCCTCAACAATGGTAACCTGTTAATCTTAGAAATCCTCATAACGGTGTTTTTTGGGTTAAAATATGGAGGATGAGTGTTAGTAGACCAGCCAAACATTGAAAAGTCCTCTTGATTTTTGTAACGGCAGTGTTTGTTAATAGTGGGCATCCATGCTGGATCACTAAATTTTGAATTAAAAGTCAAAGAACGTGCCCAAATTGTGACTTAAGTTGGTTAATAAGTGAGATGACATTTACAAAGAAGAAACCTGCAACGCAGTGGGCCAACTGTCAGATGTAACGAGAAAAGAAACTATTTACTGTCACTTAACACATTGCTTTATTGAGTGATTGTCCCGATATAATATAGGATACATCAAAAACAGCAAATAAAAATCAGACAATCAACAATACTCAAATAAAGGAAAAGAAGCAAATTGCCTGTAGTTAATTTTTTAATTAAAAAAATATCTGTTCCACGATAGAAATTGGTGAAATTATTCTGATGCGACCATACCACAGTTGTTTAATATAATAATTGTGATAACAACGTGATGACAAGTTTTCTTAGATTTTTACTAAGTATACTGTTCACAAATGCTAATACATACTTGGAATAGTTAGGAAGAAGCACTCTGGCAAATCCAAACTTCAGTATGTGGTTGTTATACGTGAATATTATGGATATCATGCTACACATCACCAGAGCTGATATGGATGGCAACTAGAAGCCATCGCTTCCATTTTGCCATGACGAACGGTCTACGGCTACACAAAATATGTCCGATGAGGACCGGGTCATCTTGCAGACATGAAACTCCAAGAGAAGACAGCGCAAGGGCCAATGTTCAACATCGTGGTAAAAAACAAAAAAGGCACTTCAACCAAGTTCCAGCTGTCCAGCCAACTGAAACGATGGATAAGTTATAAAGGATACGAAATGACATCGCCGGCATTAGAAACGGACGATCAATCCACTGCACGGTTTGCGTCACATGGTCAGAACGATCACGAATCTGACATTAGTCAAGATCATCTCTCTTCAACGTGGAATATTACAAGGAACAGACTAAGTTTACTTGCTCCGTTGGTATTCCATCCCAGATAAAGCGTGATGCTGATTACTGAATAAGTTTACCACACTGATTTACAATAATTGATGTGATCAGAGGAACTGAAGGAACGTATGGAAACACTGACTTACAGGTGGAGTGCGGTGTAGTCCATTTGTCATTTCATGAACCTAGAAATGTTCTATCCTAACCACCACGTGGTTTTGTAGTCGAACGCAGCGACACACAATTTCCGGTCCCTTTTTTATGCCACGCAGTGAATATTTTAATGGTGATTTTTCAACCAATGAGATTAAAGTTTAACATTTGCTGCAGGCATAAACATGGAAGCACCCAGGAATTATTCCAAAACACGCGTCCGCAGGCGATTTCTACGATTAAATGCTAACTTTTGAGCGGTCTATTTTGTTGTAAAGAAGTATTAAAGCGCCGCGCGACGAAGCGGGTGGTGTTTTTTAGCTTTGATGTAATTCTCGACATTGTCATTATGTCGAACTCCAGTAATTCGGACTTTGGTGGGATTTTCGAATCGAGTTTATAACGAACGCTGCCATTGACGGGGAATGTTTTGCACTATGGTTGCGCATTTTAAATATAACACCGACTTAATAGTTCAGACGGGATGACGGCTATGATCACAAAGAACGCCATTTTGTATAAAATCTTGAAAATACATGTACTCTGAAAAACTGAAATTATTTCAGTTTTATTTACCATAGACATTTAATTAGTTTTCCATTCTGTAGCATAGTAATTTATGAACATTTCATACGCAGCATATAACCGCTAATTATTAATGAAAAATATTTAAAAAAATGAATTGTTGAAAATAAAAATTTAAGTATTTTATTTTTTTCAAACTTTAGCAATTAATATTTGGGTAATAAATTGACATATATGTCACATACTTGGCTAGTTACACCAGGAATTAGTTCTTCAGATGTAGTGAAAAGTTTATTTGAATCGGATCAACAATTATTTATTTGCATTCATGCAACCCGAGTATATCACATGATTCACTCACAGCACATTCTCTTGATTTAATAGGATTCAATAACAGGCACATATTTGCATTAATCTGGCCTTGAGAGGGTTAAGGGGTGTTGGGGTGCCTAGAATTAATTTCTGATGTTATTTTTCAATTCAAGGTCAAGATCAGACGCTGAAGGTCAGGGGAAGATAAACTGTTTGATTTCTCGTGGACAATGAATGGAAACTTTTACTAATTTATATTTTAGTTTATTCATGCTAAATGGATAATCTTACAATATTTTACACATTTGTTCGTGAGAAAAAACAGTTATCAGTCATATTTGAAACACGTAGTCACATCTGCTACACGCAAATACCATTATGAACATTGGCATTCATATTTCTTTGTGAGGGAAATTCTTGCATTAAGTAATCATGCACGAAAGTCATTGTAAGGACGATACAAGGATTGATATCCATAACTATGGATAACAGATAGTCTTACTTTTTTGGTCGCGCCTGCATGTGGCTGCACCGCTGTAAACTCCGTGCATATTTTGTATTTTACCTGTTTTTAACGAGGAGATCGCAGTGCAGTTTTGTAGTTGTTTTTATGAAAGCGTCTAGGCGATCCTGGACTAAGTAGTTTTACTGGTTATTTTATAGTTTTTAGTACTTTAGTGATTTTGATCTCAAGTTCAGTGGATTGCACCTGTGTGGAACAACAATACACGAAAATTGCTGTTGGTCAAGCGTGACATTACACTACAGGCATGACGGCCTATGCAAGACAGTTCCTGCGCGGTCTGCAATTTAACAGGTGCACTCGTTTGAACAATGCTGCGTGGAGTGCTGCTTGCAGTGCAGGGGTGGCTCTCCATCGACCCACCCACCGTGGCTGTCGTGGGGGCGTCAACACATCTAACCTCTTGAAGATACTACGGATCCCCCTTGTGCGGCCTGCCAAGTTGTGTTTATTGAATGCGAGGTCAGTCTGCAACAAGGCAGACTTTCTTGTTGATTACGTTGCCGACCATGACCTGGACATACTGTGTATTACGGAGACCTGGCTATCCAGCGAGAATACTGTGTCTGCGACCGCTGCCACACCATGCGGCCATCTCCTTGAGCACGTTGCTCGGAGTAACCGTCGTGGCGGCGGTGTCGGCGTTCTGTTCAGAGCATCTTACGACCACTCTCGTCTTTGGCCCGCTTCATCTTTTGAGTGTCTCGACCTTCAATTACGCTGCCTTAGAGTCTCCTCTACATTACGCCTGTTCGTCATCTACCGACCGCCATCGTCCAACTCTAACTCCCAGCCGTTCGCCACTTTCCTTGCCGAATTTCGAGATCTCGTTGAACGCGTCGGGACGGAGTCCGGGATCATTATCCTCGGTGACTTCAACGTGCGATACGGCGACAACAACGATGCGCACGCACGAGCTCTACATGATATTCTCTCAGACGCCAACCTGAGACAGAACGTCACCGACGCGACACACAACCGCGGTAATGTGCTTGACCTCATCATCACCGCTTCTTCTTCGTCGCCTGTTACGCGGGTATCCGTCGACGATCTTGTTACATATCACTTTGCCGTTCTTTGTGACCTCGCCACCACCAAGCCCCCGCCCGCCACGCAAGAAGATTGAATACCGTCGATACGCTGCGATAGACAACACCAACTTCACGAAAGATCTATGTGGTTGCGATTTCGTTACTCAACCTGTCTGTGACGTAGGCGGCTTGTATGATCAGTACTATTCAGAGCTGTCCTGTCTGATCAATCTTCACGCACCACTTGTGCAGCGTACGGTCACAGAACGACCACATACTCCGTGGTGGTGTCGGCAACTGGATGAGCTGAAACGTCAGGTCCGTCTGCGTGAGCGCACGTGGCGACGTAGCAGGACCAACGACCACCGTCTTTCCTATACTGTGTTACGTGACCAGTACTGCCGGACGGTGGCCTCTACGAAAGCTGCGTTCTAGAGTAAAGAAATTGAATCCGCCTCGAACGACAACAGGGCAATGTTTCGTATTGCGAACCATCTTCTTGGTCGTAAGTGTGTGAACCATCTTCCCACCGACATTGGTGGCCCCGCCGTTGTTGCCGAACGTTTCGCTTACCACTTCGTTGACAAGATCAACTCGATCCGCAGCCGAATCATGGTTCCGTCAGCTGATGTTGACAACGCACAGCCACGTATGGTTTCTTCGCCGCTGCTAGCGTTTCAATCGGCTACTCTCGAAGAAGTAACGACACCCATCACAAGTGGCAAGACAAAGTCGTCTAAGCTTGATCCTGCCCTCCGTTATTCTGAAGGCGAATACATCCATCTTGGCTCCGATTCTCGTGAAATTGATCAACCTGTCTTACGAGTCTTCCACTGTTCCTGCCCGGCTGAAGCACGCAGTCATCACGCCTCTTCTTAAACGTTCCGGTCTTCTCGCCGCCGACTACGCGAGCTACCGACCTATCTCGAACCTTCCGTATGCATCCAAGTTACTTGAACGCCGCGTCTCTGCCCAACTGCGTTTGCATATTCAACACAACGGCGATCCTTTTCAGAGCGCCTACCGCCCGTCACACAGCGTTGAGACAGCGATTTTGTGTATCCAAGACGACGTGTTAAGATCACTGGATGCTCGTAAGCATGTAGTACTTGTTCTACTTGACCTCAGCGCTGCTTTCGACACGATCGACCATGACATTCTTGTTGCTGAACTAGACCGAATCGGCGTGCGAGGTAACGCACTTCGCTGGCTCGCCTCTTACCTAGCCGACCGAACACAATGCGTCAGCGTTGACGGTCATCTTTCATGCGACAGCCGACTACGACATGGAGTTCCACAGGGCATGTTTTGGGCCCTCTGTTATTTTCTATATACTGTGCTGGTCTTTCCGACGTATTCGAGAAGCACGGTGTTCGCTACCATGTCTACGCTGATGACACCCAACTCTAAGTAAATTTTCCGCGAAACGATTCTGCGTCTGCCGCCGACAGGATATCCCGTTGCGTGACTGACGTGAAAGCATGGCTAGCGTCGCGCTATCTGCTTTTGAACGAGGCGAAGACAGAGGCGATACTGTTTGCAGCATCAAACAACCGTGTTCGACAGCCACCGCCTCTTCCCATCGACATCTGCGGTTGCAACGTCAGCACTTCCGCCAACATACGTGACCTTGGAGTACAGCTCGACTCCACGATGTCGATGGCCGCACACATTAGTCGTACCTGTCGGGCTGCCTACGCCCAACTACGTGGCATAGCGCGAATACGACCATCTCTCCCGCTTTCAGCGTGCAAGTCGCTTGTACACGCGCTAGTCACGTCGCGACTCGACTTCGGAAACGCGGCCCTATATGGCATTACGGGAACCTTGTTGCACCGACTAGAGATGGTCCAGCGATTAGCTGCGCGTGTCGTCCTCGGCTTACGTCGGCGTGACCAACACAGCATGACGGCGGCACTACGAGAGCTGCATTGGCTACCTGTGGCGCAGCGAATTCAGTTTAAACTGCTGACCTTGATGCACGGCGCTGTGTATACAAACACTCCACAGTACCTTGCCGACCGTATATGTGCATATGTTCCCTGTCGTAGTCTTCGCTTGGCCGACCAGTTTCTCATCTCCACGATGACAATTTCAGCAGCTGTTGGCGAGATCTCGAGCACACCCAGGCGCCTGACCAGCCCCGACTTGTTTGCTTTGCGGAGACAACTACGCTCGTCGAAGAGAGATGGAGGCACTGCACACAGCTCGTAGTTGAACAGAGGCTCAAGCTCCATGTGCCGCCACTGACCAATCATCAAGAGCCGGAGAAAAATGTTCTCAAGATCGATGACTGGCCTGCCCGTGTTGCCTTTGTCCTGCTTCTTTAGAACGTCCATCGTCTTGATAGGACTACTGATTGTGTCGTAGAACCCATCGGGAAAATTGGCGATGTACTTGCTCTGCATCTTCGACAGCTTTCCAGTATCCCTAGGTCCGCCTTGGCCTCAGCAGGGAGCACAGGCATCTCCAGCAGGTACTGAGTGAGATAGCGGGCGAACTGCACGTGTCCAGCGAGGAAGAGGTACTTCAGCATGCGCTCCATGGCCAGCTGCTTGAAGTAAATGTCACCCTCTCTCTCTCTACACGCTCAAACTGGTGGACGAAGAGTGTGGGGAGAAGGAAGTTGTCACCCAGTGCCGGCCTGGATGGTGGAGAGCAGTGTCCAGATACTGCTCTATCTGCTTAAATGGGTTCGGCCCTGTTGATAGAAATCGCTCAAAGAGCGCTGCTGATACGCTCCGAAAGAACCGCATGGCTTTCACCCAGGACTTCCCATTGAAGATACCTGTCAGCCCCCGATATGCTGGGGCCAAGTACACTTCAAACGCTGAACCTTTCATCAGATCCACCACATCTGTGTGATGTCATTCATTGTGAGTGTAGGGCACAGGGCAAGAAGTGCGGCACGGAGGTTTGTGGCTGCCACAAAGAACATCTTTCGTGCACGTCATACTGCAATTACTCTGGCGAAGAGGGCTGCTGTAATCCGTACATTAAGACAGAAGAGGCTAAGGCTGGAGACGAGGAGGGTATCGAGATGGAGGATACTGAGGAGGATTTTGAGGATGACAGTGTAGAGGATGAGGAAGTAGATGAGGAGGGTGAAGGCCATGACAATATTTAGGATGGTCTTACTGATCCTGATTAAATGGTAAAGATTATTAGGCGATATATGCAGTTACTAAGATAGCGTAAACCTTACGCTTACAGTATAGCATTGTCTTTTATTCATAGTTATGGATATTAATCCTTGCATCGTCCTTACAATCACTTTCGTGCACGATTACTTAGTGCAAGAATTTCCCTCACAAAGAAATATGAATGCCAATGTACATAATGGTATTTGCACTATACACTACGTGTAGCAGATGTGACTACGTGTTTCAACTATGACTGATAACTGTTTTTTCTCACGAACAAATGTGTCAAATATTGTAAGATTATCCATTTATGTGCATGAATAAACTAAAATATAAATTAGTGTAAGTTTCCAATCATTGTCCACGAGAAATCAAACATTTGACCTTCACCTGACCTTCAGCATCTGACCTTGAATTGAAAAATAACACCAGAAATGGATTCTAGGCATCCCAACACCCCTTAAAATAGGTATTATATATCATTATAGGACAAGTAGTTAAATTTTTAAGACATCGCCAAGTGGCCATCTTGGATTTATGCAGATTATCAGAGTTGCCCAAAGTTGCCTTTTGGGCAACCAAGCTGAATTTGTTCTAGGACCCCGTATGAGTAAAAATCAACAAAACAAGTTCATAGGATAGAAAATTTCCAGGTTGGCTATTGAAGACATGAGTGTCAAATGGACTAGTGATCTAGCGGTAGGACACTCACTGATCAGGCGGTCATGTATGTGGACGTTGGTTAGCTTTCAACTTGCCGCCATTTAGAAACTTGTGGCAATTTCGTTCATCCCACCTTGTCGGTATATTTTATCAGAAATAATTTAAGCAGCCAATCGTTTATGTCTGGTGCTTCTGCCAGCGGAAGTAAAATATCCCACACACGATGGAAATGTGTAACATGTCATTGACTCAGAATGGTGGTCTTTAACCCACATGTTCTTGTTCTCCGCGGACGGAGTTGCTTCTTTTTCAAACGTGGTAAATGCAAATGAAGCATCAGTGCAAATGTCAGCAATATCGTCGCTATCTCCGTCCATGATTATAAAGCAGTAACTTTAGTACATTTTGCTTTTGAACCAAGTGAAGTAGTCTATATTTTTGTGTGTCACCTATATAGCACACCGTAATAGGACTACTAGCCAATCGGTTTTTGGTCTGGATATGTCATACCCCAACCAGAGATGTGCCAGAACTTCATATTGCACATTCTAACTACCAAGCAAATATTTGATTACAGGCAGATCAGGAATATATTGATTTCTCATTTCGCATCGATATCTATACATGGAAGAAGGTATCTGTTTGCCATATAAGTGTCTGTATACGGATATCCAATACTCTAGATGCCCGTGGATGCCACTCAAAGTACAGGAGGACCCGGCAATGTGGCTGGATCACTCTTTGTAGTGCCGACGATGCTATTCTGCATCCTGTATGTTCCGGTCTTTGACTCAGTGGCCCGATAAGAAGGAATTTGTTTGAAGCGCCTTTTTGGTGTTTTTTCCACAGCTACCTGTCCTTTAATGAACACTGCATGAATCTCTGGCGCTGTCTTCTCTGGGTATCTGCCAGATATACCGTTCTCCATCAAGCACAGTTTGTGCTTGATGGTTAATCAAAGCGTACTTGCAGCGAATATTTCTAGTTGCCATTCCTCTTAGCCCGATGATGTTCAGCATGATTTCCATAATTTTCAAAACGACTACGTGTCGATCACATCCTAAAGTTTAGATTGTTATAGTGCTTCGTGCTAAACTGTGCCTAAAATATTAAATTGTCTGTTTCTCCAGAACATCTCACAGTTGGCTAACCACGTTGCAGAGTTCTAGTCTGTAATTGTCACCTCTCCTTGAATATCCTAGGTATATTTTGGGCAAGTTACGTGCATTTTACTTCCACGTAATACTAATGACCAAAACATGTATGTGAATATGTTAGTATGTATATTATATCAATAGTGATCTGAAAACATGCTTATATAGAACAATTGGGTGTGTAAACAACTTTGATATACGCAATAAACATATTTTTAGGAAATCGCGTTTTTATATTAGATTATTCCATACATTTACCGCTATGGGTAAATTCAAAGTTCAACACCCGACAACATAGACAAGTCATCTACAAATCATAAATTTGTGTTTGCAAAGATGTGCTCAAGTAGATTTGATTTATTTCAAATTGATAACAATATTTGACCAAAATCTGAGTTTTTTACCTTCAAAATAACTATCAGATTCAAAATCGAAAGTAGCTTCCTCCCATACCTTTGTGCGTATCCCTTGAGTCGCATAGTTAGCATGAATTCCTACTGTTAGCAAGAAGTACCGTTAAGAATATAAAATCACACGTTGGCTGGTCTACTATGTGGAATATTCAGTAGAATGTGCACACAATTTATTAACAATATTACGCTAACCCGAAATGTTACCTCGGTACTGAATTTTCGTGAATTTCGCAGTTATATTGGCACCAGCAAGTCCACACTTCCAGTGTATATCATGAAGCTAAATAACTTGTAAACATCTCTAGTAAAATAGATTAAAATAACTGTCGTTTTTGGCACATATTGTTGTTCACTGAAGGAATAGCTTTATATTTCTTGTGTACTGTGTTTATAATTTATTATGATGTGATGTGTAATTTGTTGCAGTTACGACAACTACAACATTGAATCTGGCTCTTCGGAAACCTACAAAGATGTCCACAACTTTAGATGATTATTATTCTTCAAGAGCAGTGGATGGCAATAAAGAAAGCGTGTTTGGAAAAGGCAACAGCTGCAGTGAAACACACGATGAAATGAGAGCCTGGTGGCAGGTGGACCTGCAAGCCGTCTATTTAATCAAGGATGTCGTTATAACTAACCGAGCCACTGTCGGTGAGTTGGAGTTAGACCAATCAACCCAACCTATACAAATTCCAAGAGTAATGTTTTATATTACCAAGTGTCTGTTTGGTTTTTATGAATTTATCGTGGTGTGTCCCATGTACTGCGTCGCCAATTCCGTGGCAATGCTGTATTGTGTCATTTATAAAGTAGCGGTTAATCACTGGAGGTCAGTTTTTATACTGGACTAACAGTGCAGTCTTCCACATCGCATCAAACAAAACTATTAAGAATTTATTTACTAAACAATAATTGTGTAATTATATCTTTCCTTGCGTTTTATTGACTGTTCTGGCTAAGACCGCTATTCAAAAGTCATATTCTAAGCCTAAGATGCTCTAATTATGTAGTAGAGCAGCTAAGGGTTCAATTTGAGGTCATTCGCTCAAATTGTGATACAAGGATGAAACTTGGCATGAATATTCTCATTGTGACTTTCTTCCAATACAGTCGACCATTTGCACATCCAAGATAGCGGTCTTTTGTTGTCAAAATGGCCGAAATTTTTTCAAATATATTTTTTGGAGATATAAATATTCTATTTTTTCAAGCTGGCCAATTTAAAGTACTGTTTTACGCATTTCAACTATATCTGAACATCGAAGATGGCAGCTGTTTTTTTTTTAAGATGGCGGCCATTTTAACATTAATGTATATTTTCAGTTGTAGAAGTGACTCAACATGGAATAAACTGCATTGCATTTAAAGGCCATGTCAAAGCATGTGTTGTACCTGATATGTTTCCTGAATATGTCCTTGTACGTACACGTGTTATACCTGATACATACTGCTAAATAGTGCTGCACATGTGATAATACAACGAAAGCATTTTAAACCTTCGATTTGTTTTATTTCTTGCAGCGACACTTCCAACGATTTTTTTTATTTTTTACAAGAAAATGTGATTGTCACTGATTCAAAATGTTCTTGGAACATTAAAGCTGCCGTTTTTCAATATGGCAGCCTTTTTAACATTTATTGATATTTTCAACAAAAAAATTTACTTGGCGTACAATAATTTATACTGCGCATATAGCTCATGTCTACGGTTGTTTTGAACTGGATGCATATAAATATCACATAAAATCTAAAGTGGCTGCCATTTTTCAAGGTAGCGGCCATTTTCCCATGTGATGAGCATTTTCTACATTTCTACGTATTGGTAGATAGTAATGTCCAGTTGAGAAACCGGTAATCTTGGGTGTCTGAATACATGCGTGAAGGTGACAGGGGAGAAAGTGACCGTAGTGAAGGAGGTAGCCGGGGAAAAGGGACGGGAGAGGAGAGAAGAAAATGTGATGGGAGGAAAGAAGAAGGGACGAAAGGAAGTGAGAGTAAATGTGCTAGAAGAGAAGATGACAGGAGGAAAGGGGACAAGAGAAAACGCGACAGGAAAGAAGGGAATGGAAGAGAATGTGACAGGAGAGAAGACGACAAGAGGAAAAGACAACAACCAGACATATGCAAACCGGAGGAGCTACTCCGAGGCAGTGATTGAGGGGGCAAGGAGAAAAGAGAGAGTGTTTATGGGCGATTCAATTCTGAGAAAAACAGACAAGACTATATGCGAGGGGAAGGACGTTGTTGTATGTCTACCGGGGGCTAGGATAGAGCATGTGACCGAAAGGGTAGAGAAGGTATTGGGGCATGGCAAGGGAGGGTCTATACTAGTACACGTTGGGACAAACAATGCAGACAAGGAGGGAACAACTGGTATAGTTCAGAAGTACAGACACCTAGTGAGGAAGCTAAAGAAGACAAGAGTGGAACAGGTTATTCTCTCAGGAATTTTGCCAGTAATGGGAGGAAGGGGGGCAAGATACAGAAACTGTAAGAAGATGGCGATCAACGCACTAGTTGAGCAGATGTGTGAGGAAGAGGGCGTGGGATTCATAGATTTATGGGGGTACTTTGTTGGGAGAGAAGATATGTACATGAGAGATGGCCTCCATCTAAGTGGAAAGGGGGCAGCAGTATTCTCAGAGAATCTGCTGCGATCTGTTGACAGTGGGACAGGTTGCATCTATTTAAACTAAATTCGCAGGGGGGACTCGCAGAGAAGCCTGAAACTGGAGGCATAGATAAAGGCAGCAAAAATAATTCAGCAAAGAACAGTCTGGAAAACTGTTCTGAAGCTGGGTATAAATGTGTTTGTTTAAATGCAAGGAGTATAGTAAACAAAAGAAATGAACTAAACATTATGGTAGAAGATATTGACCCTCACATAATAGGTATAACCGAATCATGGGCAACCACCGATATATCAGATGCTGAATTGGGACTGACAGGATATGTAATGTTTAGAAAAGATAGAATAGGAAGAAAGGGAGGTGGAGTTATTTTATATATTAAAGAATCTATCCAGGCTTATGAAATAAAATTAGACAGAGAAGCAGATTGCGAAGAAGCTGTTTGGTGTAACATAGTTACAGGAAACTCAACGTTAACGGTTGGATTAGTTTATCGAAGTCCAAACATAAGCATAGAAGAGAATGAAAAAATACAAAACGCTATAAGGGAAGTGAGCAAACGGGACTGTGTTATTATGGGGGATTTTAACCATGGGCATATAAAATGGAAATCTCTACAGAGTATGGGTAGTGAGGACCACAATTTTTAGTTTTAGTACAAGATAGTTTCCTTTCTCAACATGTGCTAGAACCAACCAGGGGAGAGAATGTGTTAGACTTAGTTTTGTCCTCACAGAATGAATTAGTTGACAATGTTAAATTATGTGAGCCTCTGGGAAGTAGTAATCACAACCAGATACATTTTACCATCAAAGTAAAATCAGAACGAAATAATAAAAAGCAATTCAGGAGAAATTTCCACAAAGGAAGATATAAGGAAATGAGGAAATATTTAGCAAAGATAGACTGGAATAATACACTGAAGAATAAGACAGCAACAGAATGCTGGAATATCTTAAAGAATGAAATAGAGTGCATCGTAGATAAATTTGTTCCCTTCAAAAAACAAGGGAAACGGACCAGAAAGAAATACTTATCGAAAGAAGCCATTAGAAAAATTAAGTATAAACAAATGATGTGGAAGTCATATAGACGTACTGGCAATGACGAAGACTACAACATTTATAAAGAAGCACTAAACCAAGCTACATCTGAAATTAGAAATTCAAAGAGAAGCTATGAACATAAATTAGCTTGTAATATAAAACATGACAGCAAGAGTTTTTATGCGTATGTTCGAAGCAAACAGAAAGTTCAGGATAAGGTCGGTCCTCTAGAAGATAGTGCTGGAAATATAATATCAGAAGGATTCTTAATGGCAGAAGACCTGAATGAGTATTTTAGTTCAGTGTTTACCAGAGAAGACACTAGTTCACTGCCAGTACCAGAGGCTAAGTTCAAGGGGGCAGAATCAGACTATTTAAGACAGTTAATTGTAACCCCAGAAATGGTAGCTAAGAAAATTAGGGCTATGAAGGATAATAAATCACCTGGAGTGGATGGTATTCCACCCAAACTACTATTGGAAATTGTAGAACAAATTAGCATACCGCTTGCAACAGTTTTCAACTTGTCATTAGAAGAGGGAGTGGTTCCTTTAGAATGGAAAGAAGCAAACATTATACCGTTATTTAAAAAGGTTCGAGAAACAAGTCAAATAATTATAGACCAGTTAGTTTAACATCGGTGATTTGTAAATTATTAGAAAGACTAATTAAATATCACATGGTGGATTTTCTTGTTAAACATAACTTGATAAACCCATCTCAACATGGGTTTCTAAAAGCGAGGTCATGCTTAACAAATATGTTATGTTTTTTGGAAGATATCACTAAGTGGGTAGATGATGGATCACCAGTAGCTATCATCTACTTAGATTTTCAAAAAGCTTTCGACAAAGTGCCACATCAGAGATTACTGCTTAAACTAAAAGCCCATGGCATAGGAAATGGTATAATTAACTGGATAGAAAAATGGCTGATTGACAGAAGACAACGGGTAGTTGTTGATGGGCAGGCTTCAAACTGGAAATCAGTTTTGAGTGGGGTTCCACAGGGATCAGTACTGGGACCTATATTATTCTTAATTTCAACACCTTGCTAGCTATACATTAGTAATATATATATATATATATATACATTTAACATACATATTAGCACTAGCACCGCAGTAAGAGCTCCGGTCTCTCGACTGAGAAAACGCGGGTTCGAATCCTGTGCGGCGTTGTCGAACCTTGGGTAAGTTCGTTTACTCTACATTGTCTCAGTTCACTCAGCTGTATAAATGAGTATTTGACTGTAGACCGTGGTGGAGATTTGTGTACCAACAGTCATCGCGCATTAATTTCAGCGTGGCTGAATGCTTCCCAGAAAAGTCGATATGGTGTTCGATTGAACAGGTCTGCCAGGGAGTAAAGTGTAAAGCGCTTTGAACAGTCCTGAAGACTGTATACTGCACTATATAAGAACTTACCTTTTATATTACAGTTAGTTTAGTTTACATGTAATCAAAAATAAATGCTTCCCACTACAAACCTGTGTGAGCTATACCGACTTAACTTGCTAATCGAAACCCGCGAATACAGTACTACGCGAAACGCAGTTTGTCTTGGGGACATAGGAAGACGCCATATAACGTGCCATGTGATAGCCATGCAATAACTCTTAATTTTTGTAAACGGTTGTTTTATGTAGATATCCTGTTGTGTGGTTGTTGTTGCAAAACAAATTTGATTTGATTTCATTTTGAAATGTAAGTTTATCATATTTTAGAATCATTATTCGTGAAACAAACTTGAGAAATTGTTATATCGTATGATGATGAATTTGACAATGTTACGTATTGTTTATTGTGGAAATTTTTGTTAAATGGATACGCTTGATTGGTGCATTACTTAGCACATGTCCGTTTTGTGTTGCGTGACAAAGCCAATAATAACTATGCGTTTCACGTGGTAACATTGGAGATATGTTTTGCGTGGCATCATCGGTCATTCATAATATTCCTCTTGTAGGCATTTGTTAACATAGTTTAAGCAATAAAGTGTGATATAAAATGAGGATAATACAATATTAAGCGTTGGAAATATAGTTTTGACAAAAACACAGATGGGAGACAGCAACAGAAATATGTTTATATACATAATATATAAATTATTCGACTACTTGTAAAATATTTAGTTGTGATTTGTTGTGGCTCCATTCTTTCGTCATTCACATTTCTTAAACACATTGCACACATCTCTGCGCAAATTTTTTAAAGACTTTGGCATGTTCCAATATGACACGAAATAAAAAGTATTACATTTGTTGAACTGTGAAAATGTTGTCGCTGAACATTTTATCAAATGCTTGCAGTGAGAGAGGTCAATAATACAATGGATATTCATTTCTGTCCATATCTGGAAGAAATAAAACATTTATTAATTACACCTAGAAAAAATAAGTAAGGCATTTATATATATATATTTATATATGGTCTATTCCCACGAAATGTTGACAAATGGTGTTCCTGGGGGGGGGGGCAAAAAGTAAACATATGCGTATAAAGTTGTGTTTTCTGTAGTACGAAAAGAACATACTGAGGTAATCAGAGAATAGGATTGGGCAAGTTATATCCTGAAATTGAGCATTTGACAGCTAATAGAAATAGCAAGCTTTTAAGTTCTGAAACCATACGTCAGCACACAAGTCCCTCTACTTGGAAACTACTACAACTATTTCATCTCACATTTACCAGTGAAATTTCATTGTCAATGTATGTATAACACATTTGTGTCTTAAATTCAGTAAGAAATATGTATCGGACTTCTTTTTTTATTTTAAGGGGGAGCTTTGACGTATTTTGCGCTCTCTCAGACTTGATGTTTTATAAAGGTGACTTTCTGTTATATTACCACTACAAGGGGAATGTATGTTTTACCTTTAAAATACATTTATGGCAAGGTATACACATGGAGCTTTTCAACAGGGTATACCTTATTGACACTGATTAACAACTATCAATTTGTAGACAGTTTAGAATTTGCAGGTGTACGGTTTCATATAATATACTTTTCAGTACAATGGAGAAAGTTACTGGCGAGACCATTGGACAACTCTAACTTGTTTTACGAACGTTTTGGTATATATCCGACAGTCTAAATTGATTATGTTAGTGATATGTAGGTGATTATGTCCTATTCTTATTATTCTAATTAAGAAAACGCCCGAGACGTACGGTTTCATGTACCTCCTCTTATAATGTGTATTGTGTATTAACTGTCAACAGGTCGAGATGTAAGTATTTAAATTGGTTGTACAAAGGTTACAGATACCAAGAGCTGATGTTACTTCATATACTTTGCAAAAATATTGAGGTGTGGGCTAAGAAACTGTCGGAGACGTACGGTTTCATGCCTATGTACGGTTTCAGTAGAATAGAGTATTTGTTCTTATTTGATCACTTTTTAACTTAAACTTTGTTTACGTACATACCCGAGTGTAAAGCCATTCCTGTGAGTGTTCCATATATGTGTTTCTAAATCATTCTTATCATTTTATTAATATACTGAACAATATAACATGAATACAATGCATTCATAACGTTATTTATTTAAAGTATAACCGACCACTTTTGTAATTTTTCGAAAGGTAATTTTAAGAATACTTAATGAAACTTGAACTGAATGTTCCAAAACCACCATCGCTCTTTCGTCCTTCTCTTGAACCACCTCTCTGTCGTCCCTCTCCTCCACCACCTGTCTCTCTACCCTTTCCACCACCACTTGTGTATCCCCTCTCCTCCACCACCTGACTCTCGACCCTTTCCACCACCACATGTCTGTCACCCCTCGCCTCCACCACCTGCCTCTCTATCCTTTCCACTAACACCTATATGTCATTCATCTCCTCCTCCCCTTCTCCGGTGCCAGTTGTGTGCTCTCCCAACCAGACCATGTTGGATGGAACACTCCGCCCTTCGTGTAGCAGCAATCCTTGAAGCAGGAAGTACTGCAGATTTTCACGACTGGGCCTGGGACCACAACAGCACGGGTAGACATTATGCCACGGACTTCTGGAACATTCCATGTTTCGATCTCATCTTTGCAGTCCTGGATGACTTCGAGGGTTATCTCCAGGAGAGTCATGGTCGTGTCACTAGCATGAATTTGCGTGGCAGAACTCTTAGCTCGTGGTGATTACTCTTCCAGCCTTCACCAGGTTGTCAGACTTCCTTTTCATGCCACCACTCATTCCGTCACAGGGGCCTTTCCCGTGGCCAGGTCCAGGAAGCTCTAAGACAATTTGGCTACTAGGGCACATATTGTGCGGTTCCGGAACGGCAAAGTGGTGAGTCTGTGATGATATGCCTGCACACCCAATGTTCAGCATAGTCCATCTGGACCGTTGCCTCCGTCTTTTCCGCCATGGACTGTTTGAAAATGCAGATCTGGTGATATTGGATGGTCAACCGGTGACAGTGCTCACGGAACTCGGCCATGCCGGATATGAGTTGGTCTGTGAAGTCGCTTGTACTTTGTACAACTTGGGTCAGTTTCACATTCTTGAAGACTCTGCCCTTGTGTTCAACCTATTGGACTTGCCATATTCGGTACCGAACTTCTGTTTTCGCTTAGCGTCATCTAATTCCCAAAAATAACGATAAATGGGATGACTGGGCCGATGAACCAACTGGCAGTTAGAGCCGACGTACGGTTTCGGGAGACGTACGGTTGCAAAGACCAGTAAAAACAAAATAAATCGAAGGAAAATGTATCTACAAATTACAATTTTGTCTTAAAGTTACTTTGTTATGTGTTATTTATGACCAATTAATATGTCTTACTAATCTACAAATCTCAACTTTCAATGCGTATTCAAACTTGCGACGTATGGTTTCATGAAAAACTTCCCCAAATCGGTTTCGTCGCTCAACACAATTTATTAGCCAACACCTTTGGTTTAAAACAGCACGGGACCTAAGTATCCAGCTGCGGCATCAAGTTGAGTGTCAAATCAGTGTTATTTAATTAACTGTTGTACTGCATTTTCCTATATGAATGACTGCAGAAGGATGGTTTCTGAAAAGTTCCCCAGCATGAAAATAATCAGAAAAAAATCAGGGTTTTGACCTGAATTTTCAATTTTTTTCAATATTGCTTGATACATCGACCTTCATAGCCAAACATTAACTGTGTACCTTGCATAAGTTGTTCGAATAATACAATGCGTTTTAAAGTACTGGTGGCATATACGTCACAAAAATAGAGCAGAAATTACCCATTTTTGGGGGGACAGTACTCAGAGATTCCATGGTACATATTCAAAAGTAGGGTTCCCCAGGAAGCCCCAACGAAGATGCATGAGTACAGCATCATTCCAGCCTTCCAACTAGTACATTAAATGAGTTATAGCCCTGGAACCTGTTTGTCAACGTTTCGTGGGAATCGACCATATATATATATATGTTTATGTACCAGGTATGTGTATTTTATCAAGGTATTGAGTAAACACATTACACAATTAATATGAGTGTCAGCCTACTAAATGCCCAAACCTTCTCATGTGGAATTACTACATACAATGTATTGGGCCACACAGGCAACGTGATGCTCCCTGTGCCATGCCGCGGCTGGCACTTGTTGTGAACCAAATCGACTACATCTTATTAACAGGTCAGAATAATGGACCTTAACATACTGCATTATAAAAATATATGTTATAATATCTTCCTGTTTCATAGACCTGATTTAATCATACATAGAACGGGATAATAGTTGAATGTTAAATTACACAGGTCCCGTCACCACGGCGGCTGACGCCGGTGACAACGTACCTGGATATTTTATGGACATCATTGAGTTTTGGACTAAAATGGTTATTTTTGTACTAGAGGAGTTGAAATGTATATACATATCATCTGTGACACTTCATCTAAATCCTGGTCTAATTGTATAGCTTGTTGTAATCCGGTTTCATAACATAAAAACGATTGCAACACGACCAGTGCTTGGGGTGTTGAAAGGTGGAATGTCTGGAGAAGGTGGTAGCTAGGTTGGTATATATTGTGAAGGGGGTGGAGATCAAAATCACCAATGAGACAGATGGAATAATGGAGAGACAGGGGGAGAGTTGGAAATACTGTGAGACTGAAGGAGCAGAGTAGTGGCAAGAAGACTGAGGAAAGGAGACTGAGAGGGGGAAGGTGATCGGAGGGGAAGAAATTGGAGGATCGATGGCAGGAAATGTGACAGGCATGAAGGTGACAGGGGAGAAAGTGACCGCAGAGAAAGAGGTAGGAGAGAAAAAGAGACGGGAGAGAAGAGAATGAAATGCAGTGGGAGGAAAGATGACGGGAAGAAAGGAAGTGAGAGTAAATGTGACAGAAGAGAAATTGGGAGGGACGATGACAGGAGGAAAGGTGACAAGAGAAACTGCATCAGGAAAGAATGGAACGGAAGAGATTGTGACAGGAGAGCAGAACACAGGGGAACAAGACTACCACCAGACATATGTAAACCGGAGAAGGACCTACTCTGAAGCAGTGATGGGGGGGGGGCATTGCGAAAAGAGAGGGTGTTCATGGGCGACTCTATTCTGAGAAAGACAGATAAGACACTAAGCGAAGGGGAGGACGTCGTTGTTTGTTTGCCGGGGGTTAGGATAGAACATGTGACTGAAAGGGTAGAGAAGGTATTGGGGCAAGGGAGGGTCTATACTAGTACACGTAGGGACAAATAATGCAGACAGGGAGGGAACAACTGGGATAATACAGAAGTACAGAAGACAGTTAGTGAGGAAGTTAAAGAAGACAAGAGATTATTCTCTCAGGAATTTTGCCAGTAAAGGGAGGAAGAGGACCAACATATAGAAACTGCAAGAGGATAGCGATCAACGCACTAGTTGAGCAGATGTGTGAAGAAGAGGGGGGATGGTATTAATAGATTACGGGGATACTTTGTTGGGAGGGAAGATATGTACATGAGAGATGACCTCCACCTAAGTGGAAAGGGGGCAGCAGTTATCTCGGAGAACCTGCTGCAATATGTTGAGAGTGGGACAGGCTGCATCTTTTTAAACTAGATTCGCAGGGGGGGATTCACAGAGAAGCCTGAAACTGGAGGCATAGAAAAAGACAGCAGAAAACAAATCAGCAAATAACAGCCTGGAAAACTGTTCTGAATCAGGATATAAATGCGTTTGTTTAAATGCAAGGAACAACATAGTAAACAAAAGAAGTGAACTAAACATTATGGTAGAAGATACTGACCCTCACATAATAGGTATAGCCGAATCATGGGCCACCACTGATATATCAGATGCTGAATTGAGACTAACGGGCTATGTAATGTTTAGGAAAGATAGAATAGGAAGAAGGGGAGGTGGGGTTATTTTATATGTTAAAAAGTCTATCAAGGCTTATGAAATAAAATTAGAAAGAGAAGCAGATTGCGAAGAAGCTGTTTGTAACAGAGTTACAGGAAACTCAACGTTAACGGTGGGGTTAGTTTATCGAAGTCCAAACATAAGCATAGACGATAATGAGAAAGTACAAAACGCTATAATGGAAGTTAGCAAACGGGACTGTAGTATTATAGGATATTTTAACCATGGTCATATGCAATGGAAATCTTTACAGAGTATGGGGAGTAAGGACCATAGGTTTATAGTTTTACTACAAAACTGTGTTCTTTCACAACATGTGCTAAAGCGAACGAGGGGTCAGAATGTGATGGACATAGTTTTGTCCTCACAAATTGAATTAGTTGACAATGTCAAATTATGTGAGCCACTGGGAAGTAGTGATCATAACCAGATACATTTTACCATCAAAGTAAAATCAGAAAGACATAATAAAAAGCAGTTCAGGAGAAATTTCCACAAAGGAAGATATAAGGAAATGAGGAATTATTTAACAAGAATAGACTGAAACAAGACACTGAAAACTAAGACAGCAACATAATGCTGGAATATCTTAGAGTTAAATTGATTGCATCGTCGATGAATTTGTTCCTTTGAAAAAAACAAGGGAAACCTTCCAGAAAGATATACTTATCGAAAGAAACCATCAGAAAAATTAAGTACTAACAAATTATGTGGAAGTCATATAAACGTACTGGAAATGACGAAGATTATAAAGATATTGCTTTATAAAGAAGCATGAAACCAATTTTTTTAGTTCGGTGTTTACCAGGGAAGATAATAGTTCACTGCCAATACCAGAGGCTAAGTTCATGGGGGCGAAATCAGACTATTTAGGACAGTTAATTGTAACCCCGGAAATGGTAGCTAAGATTATAAGGGCTTTGAAGGATAATAAATAATCTGGAGTGGATGTGATTCCGCCCAAACTACTATTGGAAATTGTAGAACAAATTAGCATACCACTAGCAACAGTTTTCAACTTGTCATTAGAAGGGAGAGGTTCCTTTAGAATGGAAAGACGCAAACATTATACCGTTATTTAAAAAAGGTTCCAGAAACAAGTAAAAAAACTACATACCAGTGAGTTTAACATCAAATGATTAGAAAGGCTAATTAAAGATGACATATTTGATTTTAAACACTAAGTGGGTAGATGAGGGATCACTAGTAGATATCATCTACTTAGATTTTCAGAAAGCTATCGTCAACGTGCCACATCAAAGATTACTGCTTAAACTAAAGGAAATGGTTTAATTAACTGGATAGAAAAAATGGCCAATTGACAGAAGATAACGGGTAGTAGTTGATGGGGAGGCTTCAAGCTGGAAATCAGTTTTGAGTGGGGTACCACAGGGATCAGTACTGAGACCTATATTATTCTTAATATGTATACACGATTTGGATGATGACATAGCAAGTTAGGTGTTGAAATTTGCGGATGATACAACATTATTTAGAAGGATTAAAAGTGATGGAGATAGACAGCATTTACAAGATGATCTTGACAGGTTGATAAAATGGTCTGAGAAATAAAATGGCAAATGTTGTTCAATTTTGGGAAATATAAATGCTTCCAAACAGGACATGGGAACGAAGATGTACAATATACAATGGGAGATTCTGTACTATGTACTAATGTAAAAGAAAATGACTTAGGGTTAACCATTAGTGCTGATATGATTCAGAACAGTGCGGTATTGCCGCTTCAAATGGAAATCCTTGGATTAATTAGGCGAAATATAGCGTATAAGGAAAAAGATATACTGATACCGCTGTACAAAACACTGGTTAGGCCTCATTTAGAATATTGTTTTTAAGCGTGGAGGCCATAACGCAAGAAGGACATAGATTTGCTAGAAAGAGTACAGAGGAGAGCAACTAAAATGATTCAAAAACTGAGGGATCTTAGTTATGAAATACGCCTAAAAGAATGTGGTTTAACAACACTAGAGACCAGGAGATTGAGAGATCAGATAGAAGCGTTTATACACTATTGAATGGTTATGAAAATATTGATAGACATTTTTTTCTCAGTTAAGAAAGAGAGAAGGACCAGAGGACATGAAGTTACATTAGTAAAGAAGCAGTGTAAATTAGATATAAGACAGTTTTCATTTTCACAAAGGACTAAATGAATGGAACAGATTATCTGCTAATTGTGTGAGTGCTAGTAGCATGAATATGTTTGAAAATAAAATCGACACATGCCTTAAAAGGGCGGTATACACGTAGATAAAAAAGTATTGGACTCTCGATGAGCCAAAAGCTTGTCCACCTACCATCTAGAGTTAATTTTATGGATGACAATCTTGTTAAATCTTGACCACTATCTGGAGGCTCATCTGAATCAATGCAAACCTTGGAACTGGCCGTTGAGTGGACCCGCAACGGTTCTCGCACGCGCACTGCGCATGCGCCGCAGAAAGGTCTATTGTGCTAAATTTATAACGTTTGCGGCAAAATGATATGGATAGTATACTGTTATCATTAACTGGTCAATAATAAGTTAATTACACGATTAAATCATGCACGTATAGAACTCTTTTGCAAGAAATGGATAAGCGCGAAAGGCGATACCAGGCAAAACGCAAACGTTTTTGTAATTGGTGTGCTAAGACTTATTTATCAAATGTTATTTTTGTGGTTTCGTTGCCAGTAAACCCATCACTTAGCTTTAAATCAAAATATTTATTAACCAGCTTTCCATGTATGCTGGCGGGACCGTTAAGAACACGTTACGTTAATTGTGTTATGGTTAAGTCAGAAAGAGAATTGTAAATCAAAAGATGTTGAATATGTTGAGCCATGTATTCCCTGCCTAATCAGATAGTATTTTCAATAAAGCGATGGAGTTAACATAAATATGTTATTAGCTATTCGACAGGTATCCAATTATAACAAATATATAAGTGATACCCCGAAACACATTTTATAAGTCCGCACTTACCATATAATTAATGATCCCACAAAAAACAAATTCGGTAGCAGACAATTGTAGTTGATTGTGATTGAATGTGACGTGTACATTATCAGTATATTTCCTTTTACGATCGTTTGTCAATAACCACCATTTGTCTTAAAACAATGTTTTCCAATGTACCTTAGTAGTAAGTGGACCTACTACACTTTATATATTATCTCACATTTGTTTTACTTGACGTTAAATTATTGTTGCTTTGCAAACAGGACAACGGCTTCATGATATCGTCATAGAAGGACTAATGCAGACTGAAGTGTCAATATGTGAAGTAATAGGGCCTGCTCTGAAAAATGGCGAGACACGACGAATCCCCTGTCGGCCAGAAACAGTCGGAAGATTTGTCAGGATAAGACAGAATGGAACCAGGGCAACATATCTTACTCTTTGTGAAGTGGAGGTACATGGGACGTTTGGTACGTCAGATAGCAACGTTAAATAATATATAAACATTATACAATTTAAACATAATTTTGGTCCTTGTATGTTTGTTTAACAGTAGGTATACCTCTTTATGTGTATGGCTTCTTATATCAATGTATATCGCATGTGTGGTATGTTCTACGCATGCTAACAGGCGCATGTGTGGTATGTTCTACGCATGCTAACAGGCGCATATGTGTGGTTCGTATAGTTTTGGTTTTTCGAATGTTAGCCCTGGGGCCCTGTGTGAACGGGAATTTTGGGGTTGAAACATCAAACGGCTGTACTTGAAGACTTAGTTAAGTTGTTACCATGTTTTTCTAAGTCGTAAAGATAATGGTCCATTCAAATTTGTCGCTGGATATATATATAGGCACTCAACAATTTTGAATACACGCACTTACCAGGCTGGCTGTTGCCAAACACGATAGACGCCATTGCAGGTGCTTTTATTAAAGTAGACATTTCTTAAAGTCGATACAATGAAGCACATTTTGTTGGATTACAGTTTTCGATATTTATTCGTAGGTCAATTTCCAGTGTTCAGATTCCTGTCAACAACTATTATGCGTACGAATGTGGGTCAGCTGTCAATGAATATGATGTTGCGGCTCTTAAGCATTTATATATCCAAAGGGATAGACGTGTTTAAAAAAAATTATATTTTTGCTGGGTTATTAAAGTGATGCTTACCCCCATTGCAGTGAAGACGGATTTAACAAGTAATCTGGCTGTTGGAAAACCTACGACGATGTCCACAGTGCACGGCACCCATTACTCTTCAGAGGCAGTGGATGGTACTAGAGACAGCGTATGGAAAAACAACACATGCTCTCATACATCAGGAGACCCCCTTCCGTGGTGGCACGTGGACCTGCAAGCCGTCTACTTGATCAGGGAGGTGATCATAACGAACAGAGATATTGCGAACGGCGAGTTGACCTGCGTTTTAGCTTAGTTGAACTTGTTACAAATCAGATGTGTCAGTGTTAAATTGTGTAATGAGGGTAATATTTTGTGAAACAGCTAGACTAATGACTTTCATATCAATAACTATATGTATAATTACATATATGAAAATTAAAGTTCAATGGCATACTTAACACATACAGTATCACATACGTCATTGCCGTTTTAAATAGCAACATTGTAAATACCAACACAGTGTTTATAATCATAATATTTTCTGCGGGGTACGGAAACATCGACAGCCGGCTACTATAATTGTCTAATTATTTTTGCCAGTTTTGAGAAAAAGTAAAACAACTGGTTCAAACACGAACAAACCATATTTATTCACAATTCTTTGGACAACGACAGTATGCTAATGAGACTGAAGTACAATCATCACTGGCTGTCAGGGTGATTACATAACTTGTCTTAGACAAAAATTCCACGGATCAGCAGGGGAGTTATGCAATTTGATACATTGAAGGGGTCCCAGATGTTTCGACGTGTTCGGCCCACCACGGACCACGCGGACGGATGGTTCGGCCCACTTCACAAATATCCGCGATAGCGGGAATTCAATCGGGTCCCTGACGTTTCGGCCCACGCGAGCGCAAAGGGTTATGGTTCACCGGTTGGCGGAACGGATGGTTCGGCCCAAGGACCGAACCCGTAATGGGTCGAAACATACGACACCCTCAAGTTCGAGGTAGATTCGATACAAACTGGACTTTTCTGAAGCATCTCACTGGGAAGCTTTTCCCCAATGGATCAGCATGCCACGGACTATATCACTTTGAGCCAGCGTAACCTAGGTTGTTGTTATTCCTTCGATTTTTGTATTCGTTCTAACGATGTGGCAACTACATTTAATTAGCAACATGTCTTCAATGCGCTTAGCGGACAGCCAGACAACGATCACGAAACGATTTACGTTGGTTGATACGATGTACCACGGGCGCCATGATCTTGTGACAAATCCACCAAATTCAACGAAAACCATTGCAGAATAATCGTGTTTCAAAATATCGCCAATAATGTCACTATCGTCTACGGTGTTTCCGAGAAACGACAACACGTGGTTTATGAAACGGCAAATAACAACGCATGATCTGTTATTACAGACTAGTCGCGGTCGCCAAACAAAAAAAACAGTCGCATATGCGATCAATTCAGTCGCAACTTAGAGGGCTGATATATGCACTCGCAAATATGACAATGTTGTAATCACGAGGCGTGAAGATATAATTCACAATGTTTCTCAAAATGTTGCTGTGCATCTGTCACACTCAATTTGAGTGTGCCCAGCGACGAGATACCTCTGCAGCATTTGAACCCCAGTTTTCATGGCTAGCGCTATGTGGGCATTTGTAATCGTTGTGTTGCGGTTCTGGTACGGTACCCCAACCGTCGCTCACTATTGAGGTTGCCTTCAGTCTCATCCCGAGCGTAGCAGTAACCCTCCTTCATTCTCAGGTTATAGAAGGTAAAGTTACGTACTTGCATTTTGGTTACATTGTACTGGCTTTTGTCTTTGGACAAAAGAGCTCTGCCTGCAAGTCCATTGTATACACATATAACTTGTCATTATAGTAGACCATCGAACATGTGATTTTATATACGTGGTCCAGAAGTATAAAACACATCACGCTATCGGACTGATATGCACAAAACACGCCATTTATTTGCTTCGATTGTAACGCGAAGCGACCGCCCAATGCCACGAAGTCGGGTATCAACAGATAGCTAAAAGCCTAAACTATTCACCTGGAGAGCCATTCACTCACTCACTCACTCACTCACCCACTCACTCACCCACGCACGCATGCCCGCACGCACGCACGCACCCACCCATAAGTTACACATTACAAACATACACGAACACATCAGCAGCACTGTCATATAATAATACATAAAATACACGACATATTATTTAAGAAAGCAAGAAAGGAAATAATCAGGTAAGATATAATTATGCTGATATCGTAAATTCAAATTAATAAGGGAGATTTTCATTAAACGGAGGTAATTTGATCGTATTAATTGTAAAACTCATGTTACACAATATACACTATATTAATATAACATATTGACTGCCCATGTATGTTTTAATGAAAAAGTTTGTGTTGTTGAATTTGAGTGATCCGGGCATATTTGGTTAGTTTACATGTCAGCGCTCCACTTTCGAAGGCGCGTCCTGAGGTCCGATGGGAATCGTATCTCAAAACGAATGCATTCAACTCATGGACCTTTAAGGACGCGAGACTATTCGTATAACAGCTCAGCAAATAAATCCTGAAGAAAAAATCTGCTTTATTTGTAGGTCAGCTGGGCGTATTACGAAAATTGTTTTTAGTTGCTGCTCTATATTTATATGGCCATTTTTATATGGTCGTGTGCGAATGTGCTGTTTTTGTTTATCTATTAAACAAATCTTTCCACAATTCGTAGAACAATGCGAAAAGCCAGAGCATTGGTCCATTAATTTTGTTAAATGCGTTTACACCATAATTGAGCTAGATAATATAGAATTTCGTTCATTGACGGAGCTGAGATCTAAACATTGAACTATTGAATTTTAAAGATGTTCCTGCTCTGTTGAAACGTATTTAGCCAGTCAGTATGTTATAATAGATTTCATGATAAAACAATCGGATTACCTCATTTTAAGACCTACTTTGATAGCTGTCATAGGAGTCACCCTGGTAATTAAATGATAACCTCATACGTTTAATGTACATGTGGAAGATGGGTATCTTCAATTTGTTTATGTGTATATATATATATATATATGTATATATATATATATACTTATATATACTTACACATATATATATATCTTATATATATATATCTTATATATATATATATCTTATATATATATACTATATATATATATGTAACTAGTGTAACACGATATAATGTTTTGTTTAGTACTGGCCCACAATACATCAATGATAACTAGCTGTGGCTCTGTTCAGTTATTATATGACTGAACAGGCGTGTGTGTGTGTGTGTTTGTGTGTGTTTGTGTGTGTGCGTGCGTACAGGCGGGCATGCGTTGTAATAGCATTTTAATTGTTATGTATGTAGTGTATCATGTACATTTCTACATTTAGTACATTGATTTTAATGCATTGCATTTCTTTTGAGTTATTAATCAAAAAGCTCGTCTTTGATTTTTATTATTATATCACATTGATATATAATTACTGTTGTAATGTTGACAGATCCGTGGACGCGTGACCTCGTTATAGAAGCAGTGATGCAGACCCAAGTTTCGCTATGCGGAATCTTAACGCCTTACATGAAGCCGAGCGAGATTAGACGAATTCCCTGTCAGTCAGAAACATTCGGCAGATTTGTCAAGATCACAAAAAAATCATCAAGTCATCACGTTCTCGTACTTTGCGAAGTAGAAGTATATGGGACACAAGGTACGTAGAATAGCAATATAGAAAATGTTTCATTATTCATTAATTTGAACGAACAAAAACAGCAAACGGAAATGTATGTGTATATATATATATATATATATATATATATATATATGGGTCGTTCTCTGAAACTGGGCCCCAAAGTGTGACACTGGGGTCCAAAAATAAAACTGTTCCAAAACATCTGAAATGCTTTTTTTTAAAGACACATGATCATAGAAAGTAGTTCTACAGGAAAAAAGATAAGTCAGGAAAGTATATTGGCAGTAGAAACTTGAAAGTTGTCGGCCATGCCGAAATTTGGCCGTGTAACATGGACACGAAATGTTTCTTACAAACAGCTTGAAGAGAACCCCATAGTCTATTAAATTTCAAGGATATGTTTTAGTAACCTCTAAAAACGGCATACAAATATTTTTTTACATTGAGGCAGTGTCTAGAAGTCATATTTCGTGCATTATTCACGAACTGGTTCGTAGAGATCAGAATTTTTTTTCACACACTTCTATTTTGTCCAACAAGAATGAAGTTTATCAGCATAACGACAACATTATTAGCTACATAAAAGAGCAAAGAATGCCCATAAAAGATTTAAGATGATTACTCATACATTTTAAAGAACTGCCATCTGTTTATAAATTTGTATCAGCCGTGTAACATGGACACCACATACTAACGTCAGACAACAGGTGAAAGACATTACAAATAAAAAACGAACAAATGGTTGCAATGTGAATGTAATCAAGTTCGTTTATTTCGTAAAGAAAAACAAAACGAAACAAAAAAGAAACAAATTAATGCCAATCATATGGCATTTGACATGGCACAACATATGACATTTTAGTGAAACACTGTCACAGAGTGTTCAAAACACCTTGTTCAAAATATGAACGCAACCCCGCGACCGGGTGCAAGAGTGGGAGGGGACACACAAGTCACAGGGTGGTGAGCTGGAAGCCAGGCCTCATCGGCCCAGACATACATTCCTGAATCTGGACACTGTTTCCAGTACAGCACCTTTAAGTCCTTTGATTCTGAATCAATGTGAATTATTTTGCCATAAAATGGCACCTTCCTGTTCCTCCCCTGTAGCTCCACCTTGATAAAGCTCCCAACCTGAGAAGTATTTCCAGAAGGAGGTTCTGGCTGGGTTTGGAGCTGGCTGAGGCAGGTCCACAGGAGGGTGGACTGGCTGAGGTTGGGCCGCAGGAGGAGGGTCTAGCTGAGGATGGGCCACAGGAGAAGGGGCATAAAAAATAGGAGGCCAGAAATGTTGGTGTTGTAAAACATAAACCTCATGATCTATATACATATATATTATGTATATATATATATAATACCCCGGTATATATGTATGTGTGTGTGGGGGGTGGGGTGGGTGGGTGGGTGGGTATGTCACTGTGTGGGATGGTGAGGTGGTGGTGGTGGTGTGTGTGTCTCTGTGTGTCTCTGTGTGTCTCTGTGTGTATATAGGTAATATTCCCGCCTGTTAGTTATCAGTGTTGAGACTTTTGTATATGTGACACAAGGTACGTAGAATAGCAATAAAGAAAACGTGGTGGTGTGTGTGTGTGTGTGTTTGTGTGTGCGCGTGCGTGCGTGCGTGTGTGTGTGTGTAAAGGTAGAATTCCCGTCTGTTGGTTGTTATCAGCTCTGAAAATGTCCCCACGATGGCACACATGTAGTGCGTGCAGTGTTTGCATTGTGAATGAGATGATCCGTAGATGTGTTAAGAAGATCCCTTAATGTATAATTATTGTTATGATCAGTTATTTAATCTTTAATGACTGCTTACATGTTTATGATCACTGAATTTTGTGAAGACGAAATAATCCATTATTTTTGATGATCCCTAATCCTTTTTGAGAATATATCTTCATTATATATCGTATTGTCTTCATATTGGCCTGTGTGTGGTCGTTGTGCCCCGAAACAGTAAGCCGCGGGCCAATACGACTACCCGAAAGCAAGTACGGAGGCAATACGATTACGGTCAACTCATAACATTTGTATCAGTTAGCAATTTTGCGTACACTACTATCATGAGTAGCGGTTGACGTGAAATTCACTCTCTGACCGACCTTAAACATTTTAAACTGGAATAACATGACTATAAATTCCCGCGATCATTTCTCGTGCGTTGATACAATGGCATTGTAGCGAAAAATCCTGCTGCTGAAAAATACTGCCGCACCGACCCTTAATGCGCATGTCCGGAAGTACATGTTTTCGCGGGGAGATGTCAGGGCTTGCTATACGTTAGTAAGGGGCGAAAATCATGCCGCTGTAAAATAGACCCTGGATTCTGACTGGCACCTGGTCGGGTCCTTTTGATTTGATTGTTTTTAAATCATGAAGTAATTTGGCGACTCCTTTTGTTGTGATGGTGATGTGTTTTATACTAGTAATCTAATGATATGTTTGTATATACGTTGATGAATGTGCATGTGTATTATGCACCACACAATTTTGTATATGTATATATATATATATATATATATAATTATGTCGTCATATTTTGCACATTCCCATCACAATAAGAGTAAAATAATTTTATCCGTGTGACAGTCACACAAGATATAACGTACACTATGTACATTAATAGAAATGTGTATAGTCCTTTATATAGTTTGTTTGATGCAAGTAATGAAACAAAGATACTGTAGGCACGTACACTACATTAATTCATGTATATTTACTGCATACTATACTTCTGTTTTCAATTTAAATTCTAGTAATTGTATAATGCGTGTGCACTGTGATCATGTAATATAATCAGGGTATGTTTAATACACACTGTACACATGTTTTCAAATGTTTTATTAAGTAAACGGGCATTGCCATTATGCACCATTACTGCGACTCTTTCACGTTACGAACTGAGCAAAGTGCAGCCCAATTGCCGTATAGTATTTACATATTTAATTATAACTAAATATGCATGTGTACATTTCTGAATGTCTGCATGCGAATACCTTACGGATGTAAGCAAAAGTCCAGTGGAGTTGAGCTCACCAGTAAACATGCCAAATGGGTACGTGTGTGAACGAATATATCATCATTCTTGCATGATTATATTCAATTATGTTATACATCTACAAGAACACATTTATAATTTTTTGCTATGATATTTTAACTAACTTAAAAAAATCTCAACCATTTTAGCAACAAATATGTGTTTTGGCAGTTTGTAGATTATATGTGCTAGCATTTATAAATATTTCCACATATATCCTTCTTCCAAATGTCTCAGATGAACAACATTATAATAACTTTACACCCATCGCAAATATTCATAATAAAGCTTGAAGACCGTGATTAGATTAATATATTTAGAATAGGGCAAACTATTTCTTTACTTAACGTACTTCTACTTGCGGACATGCGCATTAAGGGTTGGTGCGGCATTATTTTACAGCGGCAGATTTTTCGCAACAGTATAACATATATATATAATATATATGTATGTATATATATATATATATATATATAATTTAATTAATTAGTTATTAGTTTTGCGCATGTTCTAGAATTTTATTATAGTAATGCAAAGGTAATTGTTGTTCCACATTGCACCTATTTGCGTAGTGTTTACAAGGTGTTAAGATAACAGTATGACAACATTTACAATTAATGGATTTTGCGACAGTCCTAATCAGTATCAGTCAAAATTTAACGCTAAATAATATATTCTGGATGAACGTACGTATACGTAGGGTCCTGGCTACCTGTTCGTAAAATTAGTCTGTACTTATAGCCACTTGCTAACATATAACAAGCCCTAATGCCTCCTCGCGAAAAACTGTACTTCCAGATATGCGCATTAAGGGTCGGTGCGGCAGTAGTTTTCAGCTACAGCATATCTATGGCGACCCGTGATGGCGTTTGACATTACGCTAATAATGCAGGAGTCAGCAACATTACAGTGGTCCGAACCTTGTTCTTAATATATAAAATAGTTTTCTTACTGCATTCTAAACACTGTTTACGTGCTGATTTGAAATTTGTCTTCAGCAGTGCAGGAAAAGTCTGTGTGTGTTTGTGTGTGTGTGTGTGTGTGTGTGTGTGTGTGTGTGTGTGTGTGTGTGTGGTGTGTGTGTGTGTGTGTGTGTGTGTGTGTGTGTGCACGTCTGAGTGCGCCGAACAAAATTAATCAAAACAATGGAAAACTAATGTCCACATAAAGCTGGCATCCTTCTGAAAATAGAAAAAATACACGCGCGTGAGTGACGCAGAACACAAGGAGCAGTCATTGGTGTATGAGTGCGGAGTTCTCCAAACATTTTCAGACCGGGATGCGATATTTAACCGGAACTTTGTTTTACGATATAAAGACTTAAATACTTTTGTTCCTGCATTTCAAACAGCATTTTACCAGCGTATTCGTAATCCGCTGTTGCCACACTCAACAGTTTTATAAAATAAACAAAAATTGGTTCAGTCCAAAATACACACTGAATATAGCTTTGATGCAATATAGTTATTTTGTCCTGATTGCACACTACTACGAGTGACACAATTTATTCTGACAAGACAACACATGTACGTATGAGAAAAAACAAAGCTAAATTAATATTGTTCAAATATATATGAACAACTAACATCACCATAACGCAGACATCTCTCTGAAAAATTACACATCTGAGCGACGCAGGAATATTGAATAAGCTTACCTAATATAAATATCGATCTCAAAATAGCCTTGTCGACTTAGTTACGCAGAACTGTTTGGAACTGATAAATGACCACTGATGACCATATTAAAAGAATGTTTTATGTCGCCTGACGGCTTGTCAGGCGACAATATATTCAAAGAACGCATTTCGTGTTTTATTAATAATTTATATTTGTTATTTAAAAAATGTCAAGATATATCGTCTGGTTGCAACCAGTTTTGGATTCAGCGCCTAAACATATTTCAAAATCAATCAATAAAAATTTTATTTTATAAAAGCAAGGTACCTCCGCGACTGCCTAACTATAACGTTCGTTATGAATTAGGCCAATACTGATCAGCTCGGCCGCAATACGGATGAACTCTGCCAATACGGACTCTGATTATGCGTCATGCAACAGTACGAGCCGGAAAGCGACGACATTAGTAATCGGCCGTTTACGTCGTATTCGGGTAGTAACTCACACAGTCAATTCATGATGTTACCACTTACTGTTTAAAGATGATCGCTTAATTTTTTATACCATCAGCTAATTCATTTTTAACGACCGATTGCATTTTGTAATCCATACATTTATCGAGAAGACCCATTAATGTATATGATATGATCCCATGTGTTTGAGACAGTCAGCGAGATAAGCGTTTTATATGACACATACACTTTTTGAAATTATCCTTTACCGTTTAGGCGACCAGTTCTTTTTATTAGATGACCCAGTAATATTTTGCGATGATCCCTTGAGTTAATGATCACTGGTTCATTTTTATCAATCACGTCTTACATTTGTCTTTAGTTAGCATTATGATGACTCGATATATTTATATTTTGATATGACCCTTAATTATACGATCCCTTAATTTGTTAAGATGGTCAGACGGTTATTCTGTATATTTGAGAAGAACGTTTTTAAGTGACTTCTTCCTTTCGACTTCCCCTCTACCCTGCTTGGTTTAGGCCAATGGTTTGCCCGCATTAATTAGTGTTATTGCCGAATAAGGAAATATCCTCCTAGGTAGCATTCGGCTATAATATATATACCTTATTTGACAGCGTTACCACCCATACCCGCATTATCGTCCACCCTCTATTTCCCGAAAATGTGTGTTAACCGCCCACCTGCTCATGCTACTGCCCACCTCCATCTCAGCCACATACATAAATACATTTGTTATCAAAATATAGACAATACAAAATTCAGAAGTACAACAAAATGGGCAGAACGTTGTTAAATATTCTTCAGACTTAATGTGGTCTGCTCCGATGTTTCTGTCAGTGGTTTGGCACTGATTAGCACTTCAGGCAGCAGGCAATGCATTTTGAATAACTGTTCAGTTTTTCTACTTTATTATATGACGTGACTCTTTTCACGCAATATATCATGTAATACAACATGCAGATAGGCCACAAAATGGCCAGAAAGTTGTTGAATATTCTTCAGACGTCACATCGTCTGTCGCTGGTTGGCGCTTCAGCCAGCAGGCATTAATTCTGATTGAATAGCTCTCAAACTGGCCCCTGTGTCTTTTTATACGAAGTAGCTTTGTTCACATAATATACCATGTAATAATAACCAATCATCCAATTATAAACATTAAAAACAACATTGGAACAGTTCATCAACGGTAGCTCTGCACGTACGCGCCGGTAACCAGCAAAGGCGGTATCCGTACTTTGCACAACCTACGACTACGACGCCTGGCTGATTTAGTGCTCAAATGGTGACGCATAGACGGATTGATTTAGATGAGAAATAAAAGGAACATGTGCCGATGTCGGCGTTATGTCATAATAACGTAAACCTCTTTATAGCAACGGAGTTGAAGGATCGTGCGACAGCCGTAGCTATGAGGAAGGGTGAAAATAAAATGACCGGCGCCACCTTGTCTGACTTCGAAAACATTGTAAACTTAGTGGCGACGCCTGCCGTATTTATTCATATTCGCTTGGGGGCGCAGCCGGAGCCTGAGACCTGGTTTGGCGAAGCGTGCGAACAAAGGTCAATCCCGCCGAAGGAACTTGAAGTGTGAACGTTTATGAAGACGACGTTAACTCAGAATAAATTTAGTACGCACAGCGAACATTGCAAACTCGTGACGTACCAATTGCAAATGAATTGTGATACTTTTTATTACGTTTTTTTTAACAATACGAACGTTTCGTGAAACTGGCTCTGGACCAGGATGTTGGAAACGGTTTCACGAATTGGGAACAAATCCTTCATTATTCAAACGACAATTCCAACTTTAAATCGTTTCATGAAACTTGTATCAGTACGACACCATCGCTCAACTAAAATGCACTCAGGATAAGTCGAACATCCAGTGTGCCATGGTTATACTTCTTATCAGAAGTTCCAATTAGCAGGGCCTATGTGTTAGCACCTTAGACTAAGTTTTAGATATAGGTCCGGGACAGAGGAAACAGGTCGACTTTAACGTCGTAACTAAATGAAAACTTGCTAATGCTAGTTCGAGTTATCGGACGTGCACTGTATATGTTGTAAGATTGTTTAGAGTAACATCATTTTCATCAATTTTGTTTTCATATTTCAACTATCGCTTGATATGTTAAGAACGCTTTATGTTATCTCGTACACCCGCTTTAAGTTTATATTATTTGGATCATTTTTACATTGGGGGGGGGACGATAATGCTGATCTACGTACGCCCCCATGTCTGCATAATCACCCACCCTCACTTATATAATATATCGACCTACTCGCCCATGGGCGATAATGCGGTCAAATACGATAATATATACATGTATATATTTAACATATATGTATATTATAGTATATATTATAATATATATATATATATATTCATATATATATATATATATATATGAACGGTAGTTCACATGTCCTCCCAGAAATCAAGTGGTTGAATCGTTTTGAAAATCATTTAAATATATTTTAATGAACGTCAAGTGGATGTAAGACACTTGACGTTCCTCCTCATCCTCATTATATAGATGAAGATAGGAGAATTATGAAGATGACGTCGAACTTATCATCGTAATAACAATTATTATCATCATCTTCACTAAGATGATTCCTTAATTGTATATTTCTTTCTTCTCCTATTCATCATTATCATAATCATGTATAGACGATTACTACATTACCAGTCGATATATTGCCAGTCGTTTTTATCACATTACTGATATAGTATTACAATACTGGTTGCAGCACACGTCACAAGTTATCATCTAACACTTTTGACTTAATTCAAAGCAATGCTTGTCCAAAATATACAATGAGGATATGAAGTTATGTTGGAAATCCATATTACAACGCTTAATCCTTTTCGGTTTCGTGTCGCCATTGAGCTCGGATGTTCCAAGAATATTGGCGTTTAAAGAAGTCATTTTATTATTATCATCATCATTAACGATGTCTTACATTACTCTTGTAACAAAAACACTAAAGAGGTCATGCATTGCAAAGAAATTCGTGTATTGCTTTCAGCAATCTATTTCATTTTTCTGCACGACAGTTTTAAAGACTAAGCAGTGTTTCCCTAACATATGAGGACCGAGGCAGGCCGCCTCGCCCTTTTCTATGCCGCCTTGTCCAGAATATGCCGAAATTACCGCCTCGTAGCTATTTGGTGCGCCCTGTTTTCGTTATTTCGTGATGTATTCAGTGTCGGCAAGCGACGCGAAATGACATCACAAAGTCACTTATGTTCATGCAAAATCGCAGATATGTAGCAACATCTTTTTAGTTTTAGTCGTCCAACGTCGCTCACAGTTGGTCAGGATTTACATCTTGGAATTAACGCCATTGAACAACGTGAATGACAGCACTTGTCAGTTGTCCAATTACAGAATATTCCCGCGGGATCCCCGGTGTTTCCAATGATGACACCTTGCTGAGTTGTCACATACTAGAAATCTAGACAACTGCGTTTTGGAGACATGAGGATGTCGGAGAAAAACAAAAATCAAAACGTAGCTGAAATAAGATGTCTTTTGGGCTATATGTTATTGGCACTTGTATCGAATCCGGACCGACCTCGATTTCGCCGTTATAACTTTTGCGAAGCTTTGTTATCTTGGTGCGTTCGTTCCATCATTCAACAGTATCCCAGGCATATTTACGCTTAAGAATATTACGTCTTAGCGCACTTTTGGGGATACATACCGTCCCGGTTTGTATCAATATATGCTACTATATCGCTCATTTTACGCGCGCGATGCGGTAAAGGTAAAGCACGACGGCAGAGGTGCAGACTAGCGCAAAGCGAATCGCTGTTTGGGGTTCAAAGTGCGCTAAGACACTATTTTCGTAATATAAATGAATTTTATAAATATGCCTGCGATGATGTTGAATGATTAAATTTATCCACCGATGTGTCAAATATAAGTAAAAATGTAGTTATAATGGCGAAATTGAGATGTGTCCGCAATCGCCACAAGTACCATTTTACTGCAATAGTCACAATAAATCAGAATGCTGGTGTGGCTGATGTTGAAACTCTAGTTTACGTCAGTGGTGGGAGTAAACAGTTAATATCGTGCATTATATTCACTGTTCTATTCAACTATCATTCTATGCCGTTTTAGCAAATTAAGGAATGTGATTCGTAAGATATTTTTTGTGCTCAATGTATAATACACAATACGCCAAAGTTATGCAAACAAACGTTTACTGACTTTTATCATGATTACCACTTTTGTTGTTTTATATCTTCCCCTCTATATTCAAGAGTAAACGTTAAAACATACCTCAAAACGCACAATTTTAAAGCTAGTTTAAACAAGTGAAATTAAAACAAAACAAATCCCTTACCAACGGTTCGCGCCTGCGGCGCTCGCGTAGCCCACCCCTACAACGCCATCCACCATTTTAACAAGGGGGACACTGGACTAAGTGAAATTAACCCTTTTATTCCCAATCTGAATTAAATATATTCTAAAAATAGTGTCCTGCTATTCAAATATATTTCTACCCTTTACGTCACCATGATCAAAGCCCCTTCTGGTCGCGTTTTTCTGTACATTTTTCTGGGCAGCCTATTGCGACACCTAGTGACCGTTGGTGACATCATCAAAGTAAGGGCCGCTTGGATTTAGCATGGCGCGCATCTAAGCGGGTTGATGTTTCAGACCTTCCTGAAACAGCAATCGCGGAACTTTACTGGGAAGACAGACTTCTTATTTTACACCCTGCTGTGAGCAGACGATTTGAGGATGGCGGCCAATTGTGAATTATATTGTCTGTTGCTTGCAATAAAATATAATATTTTGACAGCCGATTCACAAAATTACACGAAATGAATTACATTGTCCATAAAAAGGAATGTATAAAAAATATGCTGTTGAAGTTGCTGTGTTGCAATCAATTAAATGTCATATCATGAAGCAAAGCTAAAAAATTTAAAAAAGAAAGAAATATTATACCCACAAAATCACAGCACCTATCATAAGTTGTCCAGTGAAGCAAATGTAGCCACATGTATTAGTTTTGTCCTAATAAAACATTATCCAATTCTGATGGTTAGTTTTCGAATTATAATTCATTTTGTCGACCGTGAAAACATATAATTCGTAATTTAGAAAATGGTTAATGTCTACCGATTATATACTGACTGGAATTCCAGTACAAAATTAACACTCGAAATTACGAAAGATAGCAACCTCTTTCACAAGTATATGTTCCCACAACAGAAACAACGTGATAATACTAACGAAATACCGCTAAAATAAACTAATCAAGCTAGGTACGGATAGTGCTCGATCAACAAGATGGCTGTATATATTGGCAAAATTATGACGGCGCCGACGGGACATCTACTTCCGTATCTCTGCATCGAAAAGTCGCACAAACAGCGTAGTTGGACGATAATGTGGTCTCCATATTCGTTGTCAACATTACTGATGTTGCAGACATCGATATCAGACTCTAAATTGTCTGGAAACGACCTCAATCAAACCTGCCAAATGCCGCGCCATGTCGGAATCAATTTTGACGAACGCAACTCAACTTCCTTCAAAATAAACTGCATTCACAAACACAAACTTCTTTTTCAAGAAGGCGAAAACCACGTGCTTCCTTGCTATTATATAACCTATGTCACCAGTCTCAACTGTATAGTTAATGTAAAAGTAGGTTCTGAACCGGATAAACGAAAGGCCTAGCAGCCGCGAGTTTAGCAGGCGGTTTTGGAACGGTTGCGTTGCGCGTTGGAGGGGTTGGGCGGTTCTGGGCGTCCTGTGCAGTAAAGAGTTAATAAACCTGGTAGTTTACTTATTTAGTTATTGCCGTTTGAACATTGCGAATGCATAAATATGGGACTATTTTTGTTATCACCGTAAAGATAATATATATTATCTACAAATTTGTCGCTGGATGAACGCGGATTTGTTTTCAATAACTCAACAGATAAATACAATACCTATGTACATCCAGTGACAAATTTGTAGATAAGATTATTATCTTTACGGTGATATAACGTATATTAAAATCCGCGATATTGCGATTTAATATCAAATAAATCCTGAAACACCAACCCGCACCGCCGCGCGCCATGCTAAAGACTAGGGCATTCTCAGCGGCTCTTACTCCTGTGACGTCGGCAACATCTGACTAACTAGTTGTTTTGTGACACGGAAATGAACATGTTTAAGCGGGCTTAGTGACATGAGTTCGCAATCAACAAACTATATATTTGGCTTATTTCTTGACAAGCATATTACGTTTACATATATGAAGTTTCAAACAAATTGAAAATGTTAAGTAACTTATTCTTTAAAGTTTATAATGAGGTGCAAAATTCATTGCAGTGAAAACGGATGTATCTGGCAATCTGGCCTTTGGGAAGCCTACAAAGATGTCATCGGTAGAAGGAAACGATTACGCATGGAAAGCAGTGGATGGCAGGAGAGACAGCAATCATGATGTAGAAGACTGCTGCTATCAAAGCATCAGACACGACGGAAACTGGTGGCAGGTTGACCTACAAGCCGTCTACATGATCAAGGAGGTGACCGTAACTAACCGAGGGAACGCATACTGTGAGTTTGAATGTGTTGCTGACTTAGTTGAGCTTGACATACGTTTTGGCGTTACAATGAAGGCATTATTTAGCGAATGATTGATGAAAATAATATAACTTAAACTATACATTTAAGTATATTTGATTATCATATTAATACGAAAATTCACCTTAAACATGAGCGGGTCTCCGAAAAAGTGAACTCTGTAGGCATATCTTAGTAGAACATGTCAACAAACATTTTAAGGGTAATTTGGGTGTGCTAAATCCAAAAATCCATGTTGGCAATATGTGGGAGAGGTACATGACCGTCTCAATTACAAAAAAATACGAAAGTTTTACACACAAAAACATAAATAGAAAACGCCTTTCTGACTAACGTAATATTGGTCTTATTCTAACTATAATAATACATTCCCCCTAATTGATTGAGATTGAGCAATAACATTTTAAAAATGTATTAAAACCAACCACGAACATATTAGGTACAGTTGTAGTTAATGCTTGACAAGTGTGAACAAATGTAAAATGATCAATGGAAACCTGCATTAAATTGAAAAAAATCATTGACGTTCATACCACCAATGCAGTTTTACCCAACAACAATTACATATCACAATTATGAAATACAAGAAAGTTGTTAAACAAAATATATATTATTAAAATACTTATATCAAAGATATGTAACATTCACTATAGTTATTACTAAGACATTGCCTAAAACATACTAGTTTAACATTCTGCAATGCACTACATGATATGATGTGAAGTGTTAAGAGCTGATTGTATTTGAAGTTACAATTATCACCGAGAGCATGTTCATAATTAATTATTGCTTCTAGTGGTGTCTTTTAACGACATGATTTCTTTGTCTAGCAGCATAGAATTTCCTTAACGACAAGCATGGCAATGTGTACATAATCATAGTTACCCCGTAATTAACCAATATTGCAATGCATGCACAATGCGTGCACATATGTAAATACTACAGAAAATCACATCTGCCTTACTGCTTGTACAAACCTGTGTGATAAACTAATGTCTGATTATCAAATCACACTCATACAAGTAAAATATCCCGTTCTATGAATCTAAATCAACTGCTTCTACAGCCGTCATCAGTTTTTCGGCAACCTGTGCACTTGCATACACCGGCACATGGCAGATTTGACTTTCAACAGTTTCATTTGTCGCCAACACACCATTTGGTACCACTGCACGACAATGTCGCACTACATGCGTCGGGAATAGCAGGGAGAATTACATGGTGCAGTGACAGGTCTCCAGATTCCACTTTCCACCCCATGAAGGTTGCGTTTAGAAATTTCGGATAACGCAGTGGGCTTGAATCCATATCTTGCCTGGTAGTGGGTCATCTTGATGTGCAGTCTTGCTGCATGTGTTGTGGGTGGTAACGCCTCTTGTGGTGTTCCTTTGCAATAGATTGTCCATATCGTACAGGAGTGTTTCCAAAGCCTGGTGTATTTCGTTTTGTCAAAATACCAACCTAGAATATCAGTGTCTTGAGCTGCCACCACCGACTCTGCATTTGTACGGGCAACGTGCAAATACAACACGTGTGTCTGCCCCTTCGTGGATGGCTTGTAAACGAGTGGTGTATATCTCTGTGTCCGATGCCTTGACACGTGTCATTTCCCTGAAGCCACCAGACAGAACCAATGTTTTGTTTGTTGGAATACACGCAATAACTTTCGACAGTAATTCTGCCTTGAAATTCTGCCTTGTCCCAAGAGAGAAGAAGTTCTTCCATTTAATTGGTAGGTGCACCTACCTGTTTTTAATACCTCTACGTATTGGTCTAGATTCTTTCGTGCAGTTCAGTGTGGTACCAGTTAGATTGATAGACTGCTCTTGATACTTGTGAAAGGTAACTCTGTCTTGTCGATGCTGCCATTTGATGAATTGCACCAACAAAGGCGTATGCAAATCAACCAAATGTTCCTTTCTTATAATGTGTCCTTAGAGCTAGCATTTCTGCTTGACCATCCATCACAATGCAGGAGGTTCAGTAATTAGTGTTAGTAAAGTAAGTGCGAATTGTAGTTACAGGCCTAAGGTATTTGATATTGGTAGTTTACTAATTAATTATTCCATATAACTACTTTCCAATGTGATCAGTGATTATTGTTGTTTATAGCTGTAGTGGTGGCCTTTCTGGCAGTGATCTTTCAGTTTTAGTGCAGGTCTCAATATATCACTTTACATTTATTCACATTTGTCAAATGTTAATTATAATTGTATTCTTGTTTCCTGGTTGATCTTCAGAGATATATAAAATGTTACTGATATATTTATGTCTCTCTAACAGTTTTAGTCGGGCATCCAACATGCCTTTTTAGGCTGAACGTATAAATCGAGTATAATCTACGTTTCTTGACGGATTATTGACAACAAGGGTGTCCAGAAACAGAATTCGCTGGGCGCATCCTTGCGCAATTTTTTTAAATTTACATAAATTCAATACGGCAGCCTCCATATAAGTATTTTGATCATATATCCAATTATATTTGGAATTTGACATTTATTTGAAATACGTTAAATGTCCGAAGAGTGAAACAAATGTTATGATCTGGCATTGATTAATTTGCATAAATCCTAAGTGGCCGCCACCTTTCATGGTATATCCCATTGGCTGCCCGACCAGTCGTTACATTACGTGGTCAATATTACGTAAATTAGAAGGGCGTTCATGTAGTTTTGTTTCTGGGTGTAAAACTGACGTCGTTTTGTATTTTTTGTAACTGAGGTGGTCAAGAACCCTCCCACATATTGCCAAAATGTGTTAGTTTTATTACGTGATCAGTATTAGAGGGGTGTTGTTTTACATTGTGGGGTTAATTGGACGTCATTTTGTGTTTTTCTCTCCAGATTTATGGGGTCATGGACCCCTCCCAAAAATTGCCAACATGGATTTTGGGATTCAGTACACCCAGATTAATCTAAATAGGTTTGTTGGCATATTCTATATAATACAAACTGGCTACGGAACGGTTCAAACGCACTTGTTTGGATTGTTAGCCCTGTCTACCTTAGATGACCGCAGCTCATTTGAAACATTTGAAAATAAAAACAACTAATGATAGTTTTACTGTCAGCAAATCCAAGAGTCTGCCCGTGACATGAAAGCTGTGTACCAGGTCACGAACAACACAATGGGGCGCAAATTACCACCGATGCTTCCAGAAAACAACGGCTCGAGCGCGGATTTGGCGGAACGTTTTCTAGTACATTTCTTCGGTAAGATTACGAAAATGGGCCGCTCGCTGAGTCACGATGACGCGCCTGCACCGCTGCCGCAAACCGACAACCACGAACATTGTACTCTGACAGCGTTCTCACCGACAGTTGTTGCTACTATCATCAGATAGTGAGCAAGTGTCCTTGCAAGACTTGCTTTCTCGACCCTTTGTCGACGGCACTGCTGAAGACAAACATTAATATAATCGCACCAACCCTAGTCAACATCATTAATCGATCACTGGAATCTGCAACAATGCCATCCGATATGAAACATGCGGTAGTCACGCTACTGCTTAAGAAGATTGGCATAGATGCAAATTACTACCGCCAAATTTCACTCTTGTCCGTATTCATGACGACATCACCCAGGAATTTGATCATCGAAAGGGAGTAGTATTCATTCTGCTCAATGTTACCGAGGCATTCGATACCATTGATCACACCATGCTACCGCAGCAGATGCATTCGATCGGCATAAAAGGCCGGGTACCAGCATAGCTGCAGTCTTACTTGCAGAGCTTCCAAGTCTCCCAATTTGGCGGGAGATCTCCCGAATTTTCACATAATCTAGAAAATCTCCCGATCTCCCGAATAAGAACTGTAAAAAACGGCACTGCAGCGCCCTCTTTTGGCAATGCTCAAATTGACCCCATTGCATAAATTTTTGTTCGCTCGAAACTTCCGATCGACGCCATTTTGTACTTTGCCGCAATCGCGACTTTTACTGTTCACTGGAAATTGAAAATGCAGAACGAGAAGCGTCAGGCAGACGACGATGGCAACCACGCAAAGAGAAAGGCGAGGAAGTACGCTTCCAAGTGGCAGCAAACATGGGCAGACAAGTTTGCGGGAATTCGAAAAAGCTCTAAAGGCGACACGTTTGCTTTTTATGTATGATCTGTCAGGACAACTTCTCCGTCAGTCATGGGGGCAGAAATGTGGAGACACATGTGTCGAGCAAAACACACAAGGACGGACACCTTCCAGTCACTGATGAGCTGCTGGAGGAGTGGCAGGACTTCCAGGTGGCCCAGGACCTGCCTTCCTTCACCGACGACCACATCGACATGTGGTGGGCGTCCGTCTTGAAGATGACGCGGCTTGACGGACAGCCGCGCTTCAAGTGCCTAGGTCGCCTCCTCCAGGCGCTCCTCATCCTCCCCTAAGACCACGCTCTGGTTTCGGCCGTCGGTAAGGCATGAGTCCCCGGGTGCCTGCAAAATCAATGTCCCACAAAGAATTTTAAGTGCTATCATCTTAGGAATTGTAGTATTTATGTTAACATAATCCGTGTAATTAACATTCGTCGGTGTGCACGCACGCATCCATGCATGCACCCGCGTACGCATACGCACTTGCACACACGCACGCACGCACGCACACATGCATGCACGCCCACACGCGTGGACACATACACACCATATATCTACAAACGTACATAAGGTGGACTGATCTTCAATCTCTCTTTCGTGTATCCAGCCGAACCATATATTTGTCTTAGGGCTATTTTCCGCTCCTCGAACATCTGTCTTTCCACTCTAGCAGCACTTCCTGTCATTCCTGTTTGATCCTTTCGCGCGCTCGTGCATGCGGTTTGTTTAACATCAGCATTGGATCTTGAAGGAGGTTGGCGACAACACCAACTTCCTCTCGATTTCTACGATACGACATATGCAGGTTGCTAGATATCTTAAAATGTTGAGGAAAGAAGTTAGCGACACTCTGAATGGAGAGACGTGCATCTCTCTTGATGGCTACGCTGACATTGACTTTCACTGCATCTCAGACAACATGATACTGACCCTTCCCAAGTTCTGCGTCGCACAACTGACAGGGGTACTTCTCCCCATGCTGCACTGGAACCTGCTACATACAGACTTGTAATTCGTCCAGTTTAAAAAATAAAACTTTAACAAACACTTGTTCTTCTCTTCTAACAAGTTTGATTGTTGTTGATAGTTTGGCGTTATCCGTCCTATTAGAAACAAACGTTCATTTGTCCCCATCCTTGAGGGACGTTTTTACAAATACGAACAATCACAAAACATTAAGTAGATACATCATCAAACGTCAACATGTTGTTTTTTTGCTTAGCTAATCCTACGTAGCAGATAGGTTAAAACTACTGTGAAAACCACTTCAACCGTTTTTGTTGCAAGCATTTTCATGGAATGGTTGCAGTGTAGACAAAAAGTGTATTACGAAAGCCGTTATTCAAAATATATATGACTATTATATTACGATATATGGTAATTTCCTCATCCATGCATATTATCAAAAAATAGATAAGCGAGCAAAATGAACAATTCGAAACGCGTCCCGAAACATTTATTTAAACTGTTGCTAGTACCGTTATGGTTCGTCCGATCCCAATGATCTTCATATCGTTTGAAAGCTTTCTGGTATTCAAACATATAAATGGTTTCGTGATAATCATTCCTAAAATAAATTATAATCGGACGTACAACCAAGCCGTTTCTGGTGTCTTAGACAATGCATCCAATCACTCTCGTAACGCCTGGCACTGGTGTTAAGGCAGGGTCCGTGGTAGTCAGGGCGGTGTGTGCAGGATAACCAACGGTAGGGACTAGTGTTGGGCATTCGTCCAGACTGGGGAGAACGAACGATGCTCAAACAGCAAAAACTCTGAAAGTTAAAATAAATTATGGGTACATCCAGCTGCATATTTATAGATAAGGTTAATATGTTTACTGTGATGCTAAAATATCAAATCCTATTGCAAGTTTAAGCATTCGCAATGTTCAAACGCCAATATCTCAAAAAGTTAACAAAATTCTTGTGTACATCCTGCAGCAAATTTCTAGGTAGGTTTATCATCTTTACGGGGATATAAAATATTGCTTGGAGGCGACAAGCGCAAGGCACTGTCTGTTTTCGGCAACACTGATCTGGTGTGATGTTACATTGTGTTTCCCTCGAAGAGCCAATCGCACGGGTGAGCATCATGGGATGCTTCCAATAGTGTCATGCCTGCGGTCAGTGCTATTTTGCAAACACTTCCTCGGTTGCTATCGCGAGAGAAATTGTACAAATCATCGAGAGATACGTTGTTGTGCTGTAAGACTGGATAAGTTTTGAAGATGACGTGAACGGCGCCAGACAGGTCATATTCACACATGAAGGAAGTGTGCCTGTTTGCCTGCCTCGTTGCTGTTTATGTTACATTTGTAGAACGAGGAGGGGACAGGGATAATAAGATATGTGAGAGAAAAATACTTTCGCATAGTCAGGTTGCCGACAGCTGAATGTAAAGTTTGAAAACGAAAAATGGATAATCCGCTTGTTCATTATTTCGTACATAAAATAGTAACTGAAAAGTAAATATGTAGAGTAACAGTTCGATCTCTTAGGAACACGCACGCATACAGAAAGTTGTTTGAAATACATATCAGCACGTTTGACGAATTAAAAAACCTTACGATTCGCTTGTTGATGACGGCAGTGATGTTACGAGGAGCAGTGCCATGGCTGTGTGAGTGAAATAAAATGTGTTTATTAGACTCCTTATGCTTAGTCTTATGTCTATTTATATACAACGTTAGCTAATAGTGAGTACTAAACTTTATAAACGGCTATACTCATCAATTTCCCATTGTAACGGACTTTCATTGTTATCGGCATCCAACGTTGAACCGCTTACTGTGCATTTTGCTAATGGTGTTTTATTAGACATCGACGCGGGAATTTTGGCGTTGGCGTTCGAAGTTTCAGTTGGCGTTCGGTGCTTAAAATAAGGTTCCAAATGTATTATACTGTTTATAGATGATAGGCTTCATGACTTCGTCGTACAAGTACTCATGGGGAATAGCGTTTCGACATGTGGAAGCGTTGGGAAGCGTTCGCTGAAGAAGGACGAGACTAGACTATTCCAGTGTCAACCAAAACCAGCAATCGGCAGTATTGTCAAGATCCAAATGGATGCTTATTTCCTCGTACTTTGCGAAGTGGAAGTGTATGGGATGTATGGTAAGATGACATTATTAAACATTCTATACTGGAGTTTATTACTTGCGACAGTCCCGTGGCAGTCATTCTACCATGACCATAATAACCCTCTCGTAGTAAGACTGATCAAATCATAATTCGAATATAGATCTTACTACTGGGGTCATGGAAACTAACAACTTGAATCTGACTCAACCCGTATTCCAATTAGTCACATCTAGAGCGGTGTATAATGCTGCAGGGAAGACGTTCCTATGGCTTCCTATAGAATGTAATGTTATGACTAAAAGCAAGACATCAGTAATTAAGTGGGGGGAGGCAATATTTTCTCTCAGGCATTGAATGTTAATTTAGGCAAACTTTATTTATCTGATCATGTAAAAGCGCAAGAACCTTTTTGACAACAATTGCATATTGATGTAAAATCGTGATCATTTTACCGTATTGCATAAAGTTTATTATTGTGAGATCCCCTGACTATACACGTGGATATTCTGAGCCAAATGGGGGCGCAGTTGTCGAGCAGTTAGAGTGCTAGACTGTCGCTCGGAGGAACCGGGTTTTGAACCTTGGTGCCGCCTGGCGGTGGTTCGGTGCTGGTTCGGCCGCTGTGTCGAAACTTGGGCAATTTCGTTCACCCTACGTTCCCTGTGTCTTTCGGAAGAGACGCTATAAGCTGTTGGTCCCTTCTATTTGGCGTCTGTGCCAGGGAAAGTAAAAGAGCTGAGATATCATTTTCTAAACTCCAAATGCTAAAATAATCAACTAACCCTCTAAGGTTGCGGGTGACTATTTTGTTAAATATGTCACAGTAACATGTATTATGTTACATACATTGTACACTCTTGTCGAAATTAAACTGGTTTTATATTATTACGAAATTCACTGGCATTGCTTCTGCTTATTTTGGATCCAATTTATACTTCTTAATGGGTGCAGATATTAATTTTCTGGCAAAACATATTACCACTGTAAACATATTACCATTGCAAAGAAGCGAGTGCCTTTTAGTCCCAACAATGTATATTAATGCACTAGTGTAAAGTATTCATCAGATAAAACTAGTATGCAATTGTGACACCAGTAGATATTAGTTTTGGTCATTTAGAGATGTTTTGCTTTGCATATATTGATTTCCTGACAAAAACTGTAACTCACCCTGCAGTCGAGAATGTCTTTTTTCCCCCATAAATTTATGTTAAGGCACCACTGCAAAGTATTAGGCTGATTATATTGGTATTTTACTATTGTGGCAAAACTAGACATTACATCTGCTCATATTGTGCACCTTTCTGTGAGTGCACGCATCGATTTCGTGTCTAAAACAATCTCACATCTTGTAAAGTCGAGAATGCCACATTTGGTTCCCATAATCCGGAGTTACAGTCTGAGCGAACGACAACGAAGAAATTCTCGCAAAGCAGTAGCCAAGACAAACAGGTATTTTGCTAATGTGATACCAGTAGACGTTATTTCATCTCCGATTGAGCTACTTTACGCCTCTCTGCATATATTGATTTCCTGGCAAACACGTACATACATTATATAAATTCCGCGTTTGTACCAAAATATACACAATACGATGTGGATGTAAAGTCTTAGTTTAATTACATTGACATGCTGCGATTACATATAGCATGTGATACGTTTATTACAGATGGGGCTATCATTCATTACCCCAAAGTTATTGAATTCAGATATAATTCGGCCAGGAAAACCACGACTTGCAAAACAATAATGTCAGGTTATATTAGAAACTCATAATAAGATATACTTGTTTACGTTCAAACAAACATGTAAATAGCGTAGCAGATTAGTTCTATCGGTAGAGTACTCCCTTAGAATGTCTGGGGTATCGAGTTCGAAATCCATAGTGTTGTTGTTGTATATGATATATACATAAAATAATAATTACATTTCAGTCATAACATTTAATTTTATGGTGTGGCTTTAATTAGAAAACACATATGACTGCCTTATTTATTTGGGCAACGCCGGTAACTATTAGACATATATTACCGGTGAAAACGAAATTAAAATAAAACAACAATTAATTCCCTACCTACCCTACCTATGTTTTTATGGTAGACGGGCGTTAATGTGTAGTTAATTTTTAGACTATACGATCGTAAAAATATCTATATTCAGTATATTGTATATATGTTGTCAGAGGAGGGCCTTCATGACATTAGTGTCACCGCTCTGCAGAAGAGTATTGCTCGTTCTACTACGTGCCAAACAATTGGTCAGGCGTTTGGTTCAAGTGAGACTCGTCGCATCAACTGTGGTGCAGATGTGAAGGGCAGTGTCGTCAGGATCAGATCGCTTGGAAACGTGCCAAGAGCCCTGTCTTTGTGCGAAGTGCAGGTGTATGGAACATATGGTAAGATGGCGTAGATCTGTTTGAATTTGAACAGGCATTGAATTAATTAGTTACTGCACGTAGGTAGTTAATTGTGATTTGGTTTTATTAATAAAAATGATATACAAATTGCAAAGCAACATTGAATGTTGCTTTGCTATTTTTTCAGGCCAACCGTAAATGCACCCATAACATACCCGTAATCATATGGTTTCGTCCGAACGCCCATTTTACTAACCCACTTTCTAAAAACGAACCCCATCAAAAAGCCACCCAGTTTTCCTCCTACATTGTTAACAAATATTACTACAAGGTACACATTGAAACCTGCACCGGATGCATGCAATAACAGTGATTCTTCGTCGAATGTAATATCTACATGTTTATACCATTTTGTAAGGGGGGGGGAGGAATTGCCGTAATGCGTAATTTTAAGAACAAAATGTTCAAAACAATAAACCTTTTAGTGAAGCCTGGTTACGGGTCTGCTCAAACGTAGTTGTGCAAAGCAAAACTGTCGTATAGTGGATCCAAACGAACGGAAAAATTGACAGGGTGGTACTTTTTATGAATTTCGCAAAAACGTTAAATATGGTATCTTTAGTGTTGGATATGTATAAAACAGATTTGTTTGTGCCTTTGCGGGTGCATGTTTGCGAGGTGTGCATGTACATGTATATATGTGTGTCTATGAACGTACGATTTTAAGAATTGGCCAAAAACTGCAGTTTTGCACAGCCAAACTATTGTAAGCCTGCTTTACACTGACACTCCCGCTCCCTAAACGAACCGTCTACTAGTCCATACTGGACGGGCTGTTCAATCAGAACGATATCAGTCGTCTATTGTATCCATAAAAAAAAAACCTAGGTGAGTGTCAGTCGATGTCATCAAATATGTTAATGTAGAGTAAGTTAGTTAAGTTATTAGATAAATTCTGATATAGCGCCTTGCAAGCGACAAGTCAAGGCGAAGCGACACTAGGTGTGCGATCACTGCCACAGCTGGGTGGATTTTGCCTTGTCTACCTGTGGGAATTCATGGGCAGAAACCAAGGAGGAGGGATTCATCTTTCAGTGCGTGTGATGTTGGAAGTCGGAGTGTCTGCAGAAGGAGATAGTTAGGTTGACAGATATTGTGAAGGAGATGGAGATGATAATTAGCAAGGAGACAGGTGGAATAGAGGGAGAGACGACAGGGAGAGAGTTGGGAATACTGTGAGACTGAAGGAGCAGAGTAGAGGCAAGAAGACTGAGAAAAGGAGTGTGAGAGGAGGGAAGATGATTGGAGGGGAATAAATTGGAGAATCGACGACAAAAAACGTGACAGACATGAAGGTTACAGGGGAGAAAGTGACCGTAGAGAAAGAGGGAGGGAACATGGGACGGGAGAGGAGAGAAGAAAATGTGATGGGAGGAAAGATGAAGGGACGAAAGGAAGTGAGAGTAAAAGTGATAGAAAAGAAGTCCATAAAAGGGACGACTACATGAGGAAAGGTGACAAGAGAAAGCGTCAGTATAGAATGGAACGGAAGAGAATGGAGAGGAGAGACGACGGCGGGGGGAAGACAACCACCAGACAGATGCAAACCGGAGAAGGAGCTACTCCGAAGCAGTGATTGATGGGGCAATGGGAAAAGAGAGGGTGTTCATGGGCGACTCTGTTCTGAGAAAGACAGATAAGACACTAAGCGAGGGGGAGGACGTCGTTGTTTGCCTACCGGGGGATAGGACATGTGACTGAAAGGGCAGAGAAGGTATTGGAGCATGGCAAGGGAGGGTCTATACTAGTACATGTAAGGACACACAATGCAAATAGGGAGGGAACTACTGGGGCAGTACAGAAGTACGGTCAGTTAGTGAGGAACTACTGGGGCAGTACAGAAGTACGGTCAGTTAGTGAGGAATTACTGGGGCAGTACAGAAGTACGGTCAGTTAGTGAGGAACTACTGGGGCAGTACAGTAGTACGGTCAGTTAGTGAGGAACTACTGGGGCAGTACAGAAGTACGATCAGTTAGTGAGGAACTACTGGGGCAGTACAGAAGTACGGTCAGTTAGTGAGGAACAACTGGGGCAGTACAGAAGTACGGTCAGTTAGTGAGGAACTACTGGGGCAGTACAGAAGTACGGTCAGTTAGTGAGGAACTACTGGGGCAGTACAGAAGTACGGTCAGTTAGTGAGGAACTACTGGGGCAGTACAGAAGTACGGTCAGTTAGTGAGGAACTACTGGGGCAGTACAGAAGTACGATCAGTTAGTGAGGAACAACTGGGGCAGTACAGAAGTACGATCAGTTAGTGAGGAACAACTGGGGCAGTACAGAAGTACGGTCAGTTAGTGAGGAACAACTGGGGCAGTACAGAAGTACGATCAGTTAGTGAGGAAGCTAAAGAAGACAAGAGTTGCACATACACATACTATTGTGTCAGGAATTTTGCCAGTAATGGGAGGAAAGGGGCAACATATAGAAACTGCTACAGGGTGGCGATCAATGCACTAGTTCAGCAGATATGCGAAGAAGAGGGGGTGTGATTCAAGGAGTTTTGGGGGTACTTTGTTGGGATGGAAGATATGTACATGAGAGATAACGTCCACCTAAATGGAAGGTGGCAGCAGTTTTTTCATGGAACTTGCTGCGATCTGTTGACAGTGGGACAAGTTGCATCTACTTAAACTAGGTTCGCTGGGGGACTCACAGGGAATCATGAAACTGGAAGCATTGCTAGATAAAGACAGCACAAATAAATCAGTAAGGAATAGTCTGGAAAACTATTCTGAAGCTAGATATAAATGTGTTTGTTTAATTGCAAGGAGTATAGTAAACAAAAGAAATGAACTAAACATTACGGTAGGTATAACTGAATCATGGGCAACCACCGATATATCAGATGCCGAATTGGGACTGACAGGATATGTAATGTTTAGGAAAGATAGAATAGGAAGAAGGGGAGGTGGAGTTATTTTATATATTAAAGAATCTATCCAGGCTTATGAAATAAAATTAGACAGAGAAGCAGATTGCGAAGAAGCTGTTTGGTGTAACATAGTTACAGGAAACTCAACGTTAACGGTTGGATTAGTTTATCGAAGTCCAAACATAAGCATAGAAGAGAATAAAAAAATACAAAACGCTATAAGGGAAGTGAGCAAACGGGACTGTGTTATCATGGGGAATTTTAACCATGGGCATATAAAATGGAAATCTCTACAGAGTATGGGTAGTGAGGACCCAAGTTTTTAGTTTTAGTACAAGATAGTTTCCTTTCTCAACATGTGCTAGAACCAACCAGGGGAGAGAATGTGTTAGACATAGTTTTTTCTTCACAGAATGAATTAGTTGACAATGTCAGGATATGTGAGCCACTGGGGAATAGTGATCACAACCAGATACATTTTACCATCAAAGTAAAATCAGAAAGGAATAGTAAAAAGCAGTACAGGAGACATTTACACAAAGGAAGATATCAGGACATGAGGAAATATTTAGCAAAGATAGACTGGAATAATACACTCAAGAATAACAGCAAAAGAATGCTGGAATATCTTAAAAAGTGAAATTGAATGCATCATCGTCAAATTTGTTCCCTTGAACAAAACAAGGGAAACGGTCCAGAGAGAAACACTTATCAAAAGAAGCCATTAGAAAAATTAAGTACAAACAAATGATGAGGAAGTCATATAGACGTACTGGAAATGATGAAGACTACAACATATATAAAGAAGTACTTAACCAAGCTACAGCTGAAATTAGAAATCCAAAGAGAAGCTATGACCAAAATTTGCTTGTAATATAAAACATGACAGCAAGAGTTTTTATGCGTATGTTCGAAGCAAACAGAAAGTTAAGGATAAGGTCGGTCCTTTAGAAGATAGTGCTGGAAATATAATATCAGAGGGATTCGTAATGGCAGGAGACCTGAATGAGTATTTTAGTACGGTGTTTATCAGAGAAGATATTAGTTCACTACCAGTACCAGAGGCTATGTTCAAGAGGGCAGAATCAGACTATTTATGACATTAATTGTAACCCTGGAAAAGGTAGCTAAGAAAATAATAATAATGACAAACTTCTATAGCGTCTAAATCCCCCGGAATCTGAGCTCAGAGGCACAACATACAAGAATAATTGGGCAAAATCGTTAACAGGGACAAGCAAGAGTCGTCATTAGAGCAAGGGACCGCCGCAAGTTAGGATGGGAATGCATTTTCAAATAAATAAGTCTAGTTTTTTACGGAAGATATTTACAGTCTCAGATGATTTTAAAGCGATAGGGAGTTGATTCCAGATTTTGGGTGCAGCTACAGAAAGAGCACGTTTGCCGATATTAAGCTTGGTTTTCGGAACAAAAAGTCGTGAAACAGATGATCTGAGATTCATAGGGATATCGGATAAAACGAAGGTGACTAAACAAATAGGTGTTGCGTAGAAAAAATGTGATAGTGGCTAATTTTAATTGTATTCGATATGTAACTTGAAGCCAATGCAACTGTCTAAGTAGGGGCAGAGATGGTGAGAAACGAGGTGCTTTAGGAGTGAGTTGCAGTAGTCAACGCGACTGCTAATTAGAGATACTGATATTGTTTTAGCAGTAGATGACGCCAAATTGGGAAGTCACGTATATGGTAAAAACAGGATTTACATACTTGAGAAATGTTCTGCTTAAAGCTGAAATCACTGTCAAAGATAACACCTAGATTACGAACAGTATCTGATGGTGATGTATCATTACCAAGCAATTTAACTGGAAAGTACTTAACAATCTTGTTTTGTTGTTGTTTTGTGCCAATAATAATTAGATCAGTTTTATCTGGATTTAGTTTCAATTTATTTGCTTCCAAGATGTCAGTGAGACAGTCATTTAAAGTTGATAGAGATGCATGTGTGTCAGTTGATGAAAGTGATATACACCTGTGTGTCGTCAGCATACAAGTGAAGATTTATATTAAGGATTATGAAGGATAATAAGTCACCTGGAATAGGTGGGATTCCGCCCAAACTAGTATTCGAAATTGTAGAACAAATTAGCATACCTCTTGCAACAGTTTTCAACTTGTCATTAGAAGAGGGAGTGGTTCCTTTAGAATGGAAAGAAGCATACATACCGTTATTTAAAAGAGAAACAAGTTAGAGAACTATAGACAAGTGAGTTTAAAATCGGTTATTAGCAAATTATTAGAAAGTCTAATTAAAGATCACGTGGTGGATTTTCTTGTTAAACATAACTTGATAAACCCATCTCAACATGGGTTTCTAAAAGCGAGGTCATGCTTCACAAATATGTTTTTTGGAAGACATCACTAAGTGGGTAGATGAGGGATCACTAGTAGATATCATCTACATAGATTTTCAAAAAGCTTTTGACAAAGTGCCACATCAAAGATTACTACTTAAACTAAATGCTTATGGCATAAGAAATTATATAACTAACTGAATAAAAAATGGCTGATTGACAGAAGACAACGGATAGTAGTTGATGGGGAGGCTTCAAAATGGAAATCGATTTTGAGTGGGGTACCAAAGGGATCAGTGCTGGGTCATATATTATTCTTAATATATGTATAAACGATGATATAACAATCAAAATGTTGAAATTTGCGGATGATATAAAAGTGTTTAAAAGGATTAAAATAGTATGAATATTAACAGTGATGGAGATAGACATCATTTACAAGATGACCTTGACAGGTTGATCAAATGTTCTGAAAAATGAAAAATGTTGTTCAATTTTGGGAAATGTAAATGCCTCCACACAGGACATGGGACCGAATATGTACAATATACTATGGAAGATTCTGTACTAAATATTATTGTAAAAGAAAAGGACTTAGGGTTAACCATTAGTGCTGATATGAAGGTTTCAGAGCAGTGCGGTATTGCCGCTTCAAATGGAAATCCTTGGATTAATTAGGCGAAATATAGCGTGTAAGGAAAAAGAACTAATAATACCGTTGTACAAAACAATAGTTAGGCCTCATTTAGAATATGGTATTCAAGCGTGGAGGCCATATCGCAAAAAGGACATATATATGCTAGAAAGAGTACAGAGGAGAGCAACTAAAATGATACCAAAACTGAGGGATCTTAGTTATGAAATACGCCTAAATAATGTGGTTTAACAACACCAGAGACCAGGAGATTGAGAGGAGATCAGATAGAAGTGTTTACAATATTAAAGGTTATGAAAATATTGATAGAAATATATTTTTTTCAGTTAAGAAAGAGAGAAGGACCAGAGGACATGAAGTTACATTAGTAAGGAAGCCGTGTAGATTAGATATAAGAAAGTTTTCATTTTCTCAGAATTCAAATGAATGGAACATATTATCTGCTAATTGTGTGGGTGCTAGTAGCATGAATATGTTTAAAAATAAAATCGAACTATACCTCAGAAGGCCGGGATACCCGTAAATAAAAGGGTTTGATTCTTGATAAGTCAAAAGGGCTTCCTTCGCATGGAATATACATTTCTGTACTTCTAAGTTTTAATAACCATGTTGAGTGTTTAAGCAATGCTAGTCTAGTTTTGGGACACGAGGAATCAATTTAGGTAGCAATTAGTGTGATCAAATGAGACCTCATTTGCATACACGCAAACTAACGCTACATATATATCTATACTTGTGTACATATATATAATATAATTATATATATATATATAATACATATGTTTTTATGCAAATTTACATTTAAATACTTTAAATATGTTACGTTTAATACGTTAGTTTGCATGTTTGCAAATGAGGTCATCATTTTGATTAAGACATCTATCCATTCAGTTTTCAGTTTGTATCATAGATTCGTAATTTTCTGTCATTGATACATACGTATATAGTACATATTTTAAAGTCTGTTTCAATTCCCCTTTAAAGTGATTCGTCATTCATTGTAGTGACTGAGGACACGGAGGTAATTAATCTGGCTCTTGGGAAACCTACAAAGATGTCGTCAACCGCGAGGTATGCCTCTAAAAATGCAGTGGACGGCAACAGAAACAGCGTTCTTGCTCAGGACAGCTGCACTAATACAAACCAACAGGTGGCTGCTTGGTGGGAAGTTGACATGCAAAACGTCTACTTAATCAAGGAGGTGATCATAACTAACCGAGCAGACGGTATGGGTGAGTTTGTCCAACTAAGTGTCACCGACTTACAACCGATGAGACTGTTACGGTCAGTTGAAATATGCCACAGATTCGGTTTTATAAAAACGAGGGGCTGGTGATGCGTATTTCACGGTAAAATTACAAAATGGGATCCACAAAATCTTACTGATTTCAACTAAGCTTTTCAAATGTGTACAATTACACATGTTTATTAAACATAATGTTCATTCATAAGACATACGAAAGGGAAACAAGTACATCGTGCGGCCTACGCACCAACAAGATATAATACAAAACTAACCATTTGTAACTACAATCAACAGTCAAGCCAGTGTTTTGCTCTAAATTTGTTCTCAATGTGGACAATTCTAAAGAAATGGCAGCACAAATTAAATGGATAGCCGGAACGAATATATCATAACGATGTAATGATGACACTATAATGTCCTTGGTATATAGCTCCATGGGTGGATGTATCGTGTATGCTAGTACGTTTTGCATACCATAGTGGAGTCCAGGTAGGTTTGAGTTTTCACTAAATTAATTAGAAATAATAGGATAAAGACACCAAATTGGTGATAACACTTTGTGGGATAAAACCACATAATTAAACTATTTAAACTTCCGAGTCGATTGGTTTCATATAAATGCTGTATATGTAGACTATTTAACTCTTTACTGCGCAGAGCTGTCCAAAACCGCCCACGAAACTTGCTTCTCCTAGGCCTTTCGTTTAGCGCGATCAGATCCTTCTTTTACACTAACTAGCCAGGTCAAATTAGTGACCTCGATTCTATAAAGGTCAAGAATACATGTGCTTTCGCTATCTTGCGAAAATCGTTTGCGTTTGTGAATTAAGAGAGTTTATTTGGAAGGACGTAGAGTTGCGTTCGCCAAAATGAACACCCACATCGCGAGCATTTGGTGGATTTGATTGAGATCGTTTTCCACTAATTTCGAGGGAACTAAGGGAACACCCTGGATTAACTGCTCCCCTCCATCCCCGCTACATGTTTTATTGCGCATGCCTTTTCGCCGTGATGAACCAAATACTTCCGCCTACACCTGGATACACGTAAACAATAGAATATCCACATACTAATTCATTTGTGAGCCATGTCATATGAAGAATAATGGTAAACTATCTCACATTTATCGTGCAATGTGAAGAACACGGAACAAGATGTGCACACGATGAGTGGAAACTTCGGATATTGGCTACAAAAAACAGTCAAATCAGCCAGGCTGTCACGACGGTGCGGCCAAGACCGAGTTTCAAAGACGACTGACAAGATGAACTTGAAGTCAGTAACAGTGAAATACGAACTCACACTCTTCATAGACTTTGCCGTGGATGATTTCTTCAGAATGCTATTTATAATTATGCTGCGATTATTTTGGGGGATAACTGGTAATTATTCCAACCCAGCACAACAGAATGTATAATGAAACGTCTGTCAATTGCATACTCGGACTGCTAAGGCATAAGCCAGGGTAGGCTAAAGCGCATTGTCCTAAGCTAGTGTAGGCAATATGTTAATAATAGTTACCCATTTGTGTTTCTGCTAATAATCCGTGGAATTTTTTGAAATCTCATTTAAAATCTTATTCATATAATGTTTTTTTTATACACCAGTGGCTATGTAAACCGAATAGTCGAATACACGTGTTAGCTAGTGTTGAACTGTGTGGGTGTATGTGTGCAAACAATGATAAAATCAATATGCCTATGTAGAATAAATCACCACTAACAATATTTTAATATAGTGATTTTTATGTTGTTATATAGTAGAATTGACATTTCAATTCTTTGGCATAAATGTAATTAATTAATTAAACTTATTAATTTAACCTGTTTAATTGTCTTTTAGACACATTTTAATTTGAACTCAGCTAATTGTATAACGATATACTTATTTTTATCTTGTTATTGCCTATGAGAGGAGATTATAAACTACACATAAAACATTATTCACAATAAAGAACACGATTTTTATCATAGAAGTACACATGGTATTATTGTTAATTTGTTTGTTAGTTCTTTGACAACTGTTTTCATTCCAAATCTATGTTCAAGTGACTGAAGTGAGCAAGGGTCTTTTAAGTCTTAGCTATTTCCACACCATACATGTAGTGCTGAGGTGACCATAAAGCAAGGTTCGACTGTTTACGCCTTCAAATAATCGATGTACTTCCATAATATAATGCTATTCCCTCATCTGCTTCATTTAGTTATCTTACTCATTTAATGCATGTTTAATTGTTTGTTTTTATTTATCTTTGACTTTGTTTATTGTTTAAAAGGGTTCTTAATTTATCCTTTTAGCACCTACCCTAAGAGATTCCATCGAGGGGGACACCGGCCTCAGTGGGACTGCCGCAATGACAGACTGAAAACTGGAAGCAGCTCATCATGTCACCATACTAAGTGGATGACATCAATAAAAAACATTTATTAGCAGGTTTTTACCTCAATATTTGGCACATTACAAAAGCATACTAATAAAAAAAATACTAATATGCGATAAACAACGTTTAAGTGATCCGGCATAATAATGCTATTCTCTCGTCTAGTATGGACATGCTCGTACTTCGTTAGTGCTCAAATGGATTAATGTATTTTAACAAATGCTTTATTACAAGCATGTCAATACCAGATGAGGGAATAGCATTATGATATGGGAGCACTTAAAATATTTGAAGCCGTTTACAGTCGAACCTCGCTTTGTGGTCCGCTCGGTATGTTATGATGTATGACGTGGAATTGACTAATAGGTTGCTTACTTCAGTCACTGACTTCTCAACTTTCAAATGTCAATGTGTATGACTAGAATCGACCAAAATTAAAAATGTTCAGTGCATATTTGTGTGTCTTAGCTTCAAGTCAAGCATGTCTTAGTTCATGTAGTGCATATGCGTACTTTTAAATTCATAAACATTTCCCCCCCTCAAAAACGACGTGTCATGTTTTGACTCTGTGATACTTGTCCTCCTTTTCCCGTGAACATGTTCCAAGTGGATTACAAGCATTTCCCACATGAACACATTTTTGGAATGAAAACTGTTGTAAAAGACCTAACAAATAGTAATAATCATCAAACAAAATCACTATATTAAAATGTTATTATTATAATGTAAGTGGTAGTTTATTGTATTATTGCATAGGTATTTACACGCACACTCACACACGCACGCACGTACGCACGCACATATACACACAGACAGACGCATACACACGCACGCACGCACACAGTTCTACATCAGTTAGTTAACACAGTCATGTATTAGATTACCTGTATATATAGCCACTGGTGTGTCAAAATAAAATGTTATATGAACATGAGTTTAAATGAGACCTCAGTCCGAATATGCAATTGATAGATGTTTCATTATACATTCTTTACATATTCTACATATGTATGGCAACGGTAGCCATTTCGTTAATATTGATTTTTACGTTTTCTCTCACGTTGATGTCGTTTACAAAATAATGCGTAATATGAAAACTAACCATCAGAATTGGATAACTGTTTTTCTAGGGCAAAACTAACATGCATGGCTACAGATGTTTTATTGGAGCACTTGTGGTAGGTTATGTGAATTATTTGGTATAACATGGTGAAATTGACTCTTTATTTTATCATCATAATTGTTGAACTTGGCTTCAAGATCTGAAACTTAACTGAATGTAACACAGCAGTTTTAGCAACATATTTTATTCAAAAATTCATTTATATTTACAATATAATTAATGTCATGTATTTTCGTGCACTGGTTGTCGAGATATCCAAATTTTAATGCAAGCAACACAATACAATTCACAATTGGCCGCCATCTTCAAATTGTCTGCCCACAGCAGTAAAGAGTTAAGTTCGATAAAAGGTTAACATGAAGATTTAAACATCAAATAACACCTTGTGTGGTGTGGTGCCAAGCGTAACAAACAGCAATGTAGTATTTTGCTTTTTTTGTTTGCATGCACGGCATTGCACGCGCGCGTGATAGCGTGTTTGTAGTAAATGGTGATATATCTACTTTTGTAAGGCAAATAGTCCCAAGTCGCATTAATATCAGTACAATACCTTCACTGCTGTACCTGATGTTGATGCACACTTATGATATTGTTGCGTTCCTAACAGGGAATCTGCTACGTAACATCGCAATACAAGTCTGGAAGCAGAAACAAATTTCGAGATGCGCAAATATAGACCATATTCCTCTGAAAGATGGCGAGACTAGGCGATTCCCGTGTGTGCCAGGAACCGTCGGCAATGTTGTCCACATCAGGAGGATATCAACTGAATCTCAGAACCTCTCACTTTGCGAAGTGGAGGTATATGGGACGCACGGTAAGACAGCACTATTACATAATATATAATTAAATTTGAAACGAACGAAACGTGACCTAAGAAACAGTGACCTGATCATCCTAGTTAGAAAATGGGTCGACCTTAATATATTTATGTGTTATTTCAATAAATATTATTTTCGTTACTAACAAACATTCAAACAATTCGCTAGTAACACAACCATGCGTATGCTTCGACATAACTATAATCATAAATGTATATATAACGGATGTAAATTGTGTTGTCGCGCATGATTGGAGATGGCAACTGAGATTGTTTGTAGGCGCCCCGATCCTAATTCTTTTCCCGATCTTGATACGCGATCGGACATCGTGGACCAGATAACTAGTTCGCATGGTGCACTGAAATATTACAATGCATATTAGTCTGCTGTATTGAGATTATGAATGTTCATTTTTGGAAGAAATTGCCACAGGTGACCTTTGCTAGGTAATGATCAAATCCTGATATAGGACACACATTTTGAGATTCGTTAACACCCCGTAATTAGCATAAATCAAAAATGTCCGCCAGTGATATAGACAAAAATACGATACGGTCGTATCTCATATCTCAACTAATAATAAGCCGATTCCAATGATAGTGTTGGGTAGGCGTGATCGATCTTTTCGTTATCAAGGTTTTCATCAACATCAAAGGTCAAGGTTTTCGCCTAAATTAGCCAGTACAACATACTTTGGAGCTATTCATCTTATCAATGTTAGACGTACTGCATGATAAATCAGATCATGCCATAATAAAATAAATGCATAATTTTGTCTCCACGATGTCAAGGCCATAATATCGGCGGCGGCAATTTTGGATTTATGCTAATTAGGGGGTATTAACGAACCCCAAGTGGTGTGTCTATCTGGATTTGATTAGTACATATCAAGCGTCATTTATGCAAATTTTTTAGATTTCTAAAAATGAACATAAAAAAAAATGGACCCCCCCCAAGACAGCAGACTATAACAAATTATCAAAGATTTTGCGGCTTTTCAATAATGTTACAGTTCTGTTACAGGCTGTCCATTGTAACTGGATGACACGGTTTAATGAATTTTCTGATTGTAGGCATATCGCGATTCACACAAACATGTTTACATGTTTTATGTCATCAAACTCATTGTTCTGATGCATTAAGCACCATGGCAACGAATCTGAGGCGACCAGTCTGTCAAAAACAGTAATGTCCAGTATCATGGAATAATTGTTCGCTCAACCTTAATCTGAACTTAACTGATAAGGGGAATCCATCCACCTTACAGGTTAAGCATGCTAGTTCGATGTGTCCCTAAATGATCAAAAAGCCTGGTATGGCATAAATATAAGTAATGATGTTGTAGCACGCACACTGAGATCGGGAAATAAGATTGGGACGCTTGTCAACAGTCTCTACACTATACGAGACACCGCCACTTGAAGAGAGTGCCACTAACTTAGTGAGGGGTTGTTGGCGCAAGCGTACAACATACACTTTGGCGCTCCCTGACCCGTGTTGTTTGAAACTGACTTGAACCACACGCACGCGTGTATACTACTTTTACACGTTTATTTATTTATTATACGTCTTTAATATAATATAATAATAATATATAATAATTATTATTATACTTTTTATATAATTTATTTATCTCTATATTAATTTTTTTTTTTTATTTCCATCTGGATAATTCACTCGGCACATGCTGTTAGGATATTGCGCCGAGGTGATCACGTGATCGGTCATGTGTCTTAAGAACATGCGCGGACTATTTAAAAGTCTCGTTCACAAACAGGTCTCTCAGAGTCGGCGGCGGAACACGTCCACTCATTCAGTCACGACAACATTATCTGGCAGGGAGTTACACGTTACAATAGTCCTTTATAGAAAGACAAACTTATAGGCGTCCACGCCAGGATCCAGTGTGACAGAGCGTGGCGCAGGATGGTTCAATTTGGGAATATCTATAAGTCCTTTCACAACTTTATAGATCATGCCAAGACTGGCATGTACCCCCTGGTTTGGAGCGACTCACTTTCATCCTATTAATAATAATAATAAGATAACTTCTATTGCGCCTAAATCATTGGAAACCAAGCTCAGAGGCGCATCAAAACAAAAGGATTAGTCAATCTCAAAATCCATAAGTAGTTTTTCCAGTTGTCAACAGATGGGTCAAGGCGCTAGGGAGCTACGGTGGAAAAGCAAGGTTGTAAAGATTCGTTTTTAAATGACGACGGAATTTTGTAATATTTTCAACTGATCTAACACTAAGAGGGGGCATATTCCAAAGAGTTGGTGCAGCAACAGAAAAAGCCCTAGTTCCAGTGTTAGTGTTGACTCTAGGAACAATAAGTAGGTCAGAACTAGATGATCGAAGCTGGATAGGTTTTCTTGCAGGAGTAAGCAATGAATGCAAATAAGATGGTTGCTTATTGGACAGTGCCTCGTATGTAATGGTACAGATCTTAAATATTATACGATATCGTACAGGAAGCCAATGCAAAGACTTCAAAAGTGGTACAGAGCGAGAAAAACGAGGATATCTTGTAACTACTCTTGCTAGACAATTTTTGACACGCTGAAGTTTTGTGATATCCTTGCTAGCGATATTATAAAGGAGGGAATTGCAATAGTCAAGTCTGCTGCTAACAAGCGCAGTTGCAATAGTCTTAGCAACAGAAAATGACATATACCGGCGAATACGGCGAAGATCACGAATATGATAAAAACAGCAGCGACATGTTTGAGATATGTGTTGTCGGAAATTGAAGTTACTATCAAAGATCACTCCTAGATTCCGCACTGAGGTTGCTGGCGTGATATACTGATAAAACCATCCAATTTACTACGCTGCACTGGAGTACCAATAATGATAAATTCAGTTTTATTTGCATTTAATTTCAATTTGCTGTCAGTCATCCAGTGGAAGATATCAAGGCAATCACTAAGTTGGTTAAGGGAGCGATTTGTATCCGGGGTAGTCAATTAAATGTAGATCTGAGTATCATCAGCATAAAGATGATGATCCAAGTTATGTATTTGTATAACAGAGCTTAGTGGCGTGGTGTAAAGAATAAAAAGCAAAGGTCCAAGAACAGAACCCTGGGGAACACCAAATAAAGCCGGCAGTGCAGCTGAAAAGCAGTTCCTAATCTTTATAGTTTGATATTTATCAGTTAGATATGAAGAAAAACAGCTTAGAGCATAAGTACCATGTCGTTTATTGACTCGTTTATTGACATATGATTTATTCTGAATACAATTTACCCATTTATATGTTTTATATATTTTATAACTGATGCATTTGTTACACACATTTGTATGTATCAGCTTATGGGTTTTACTCTGAAATAAATATATTCGTATTCGTGTGACTTGCAATGATTTGCAGTGAACGAAGAGACGTATGGAATTAATCTGGCTCATGCGAAACCTACAAGGATGTCATCAGTACTAAGCCCTTTTGGCCCTTCGAAAGCCGTAGATGGCGATAGAACCAGCATATTTCAAAAGAACAGTTGCGCTCATACACTGAACGAAAAGGGTGCTTGGTGGCAGGTGGATCTACAAGCCGTCTACTTCATCAGAGAGGTGGTTATAACAAACAGAGGAGACTGTTGCGGTAAGTTGGAATGTGCCACTGATACAGGTACACGAATATGAGTCAATTACATATGCTTTGTCAATGGCATTAAAGTAATGAAGATTCCGTTTGTTTAACACGAGGAACTGGTGGTGCTTATATCAAAGTAATATGTTGACAGACAGGGGGGATAACCAAAGCAGAGGAATCGTCTTTACCAATAAAATAAAATAAATGACAGTAAATATTTGCAGTCAGACATTTCATACATGTTAACTATAACGTTAATGTAATACATTTTCACATCTGGACAAAAGTATGAAATTTGGCACAGATGACCTTGATGCCATACTATTTCAGAATGTTAATGGAAGCAACCGGAGATTGTGATGCTTCTGCCATTTTGTGCATCCGCCACCCGAAATCGAAAATTGCCAGGTCTCTGGAACCTGTGCTCCGATTTGGATGATCTTAGTGTCGTTTCTAGGGTTTTTGGGAGTGTTGAAATTATTGATGAAGTTTTTGGATCGACTTAGGGTCAATGTCATATGCTATGGGTCAATGTGAAGGTCAAATTTCCGCAAAAGCACTACTTTCTTAATATTTTATCTTATTCAACTTTGGTATCCTCCAGTACGATTATTATTATCTTGATGTCTTTCATGAGGTCTTCATGTATCCTTAATCCATCGATGAGATCGTTCCATCTATATTGGGGTCAAGGTCCCATGTTCGGAATCAAGGTCAGTATGGTTTCATAACTTTGCTGTTTATCAAAGCTACGTGTATATGACATTGGGTCTTTCACGGAATATGATATAGGCAGTGGATATCACAGCATGATATTGGTTGTGGAAAATATAAAGTTTAAATATAAATTTATTGCAGTGGAAAACATAAAGTTTATTTCTAATCAGTGAAAGGAATATCCTTAAGACCATGACATAGGGCTTAGACACAACCAGTTACACATGTACGTATTATTTACAGGCTATCAACTTGCAGGAACTCATCAAAATCCTTCTCGCCAGCAAGATGTTTGCATACATGAGATCTCTTATTATTTACAGTCCATCGTTGTTGATGCATCCGCCTTCACAGTAACAAAGAATAGTGCATTTGATACCTGCCCTCGCACATTTGCCGTTTCCTCTGCAGGCTTTTCCACACCCACAGTGGTGAAGGAAGGCACACGCTTTGGTTGCGTCTGCTTGCACTGTCCAGAATGGTTCCCAGACTTTCGTTTTCACGTCACGTTTGCACCCAACCCCACACTGAAGCATCTGGAACATCTTGATGTCGTTGCCTTGCTTGTCGTTTTTTTTTACCGAAGCCAAGGAAAGATGACGTCGTATCACACCCGATGAAGGAATGGAACAGTGGAAGCGTGAGCGACTTATCAGGACCAAGTCTCTGGGTAATTGCATGAACGGGGATGTGCTGAAAGGCTTTTTTCAGTTCTAAAGCCTATCCACAAATTCATCAAACCAAGGCTGCCAAAGTGGCCAACAGCACTGATGACAATATCGCTGTCGACTGTGCGGATGAAAACCTTTGAGTGGCCTTGTTGTGCGGCGTGAGAGAGATGCAGAAATATCCTGCTAGCGGCCTCCTGGTGATTGCATGGCATGATCGTGTCCAAGTCAGCTGCCGATTGGCTATGAGAGGTATTCACCAGGACGATATCGTCATACGTGGAGCGAACCATAACATTGGTGAGGTGAGACGATGCCTCGATAACAGCTTTTGAAAGGAACCTAAACAGCTGGACCTTGTTTTCTGAACTTGTTCCAGTCACGAGGGACAGGTGTAGTGCCTTCGATGGGTGTCACGCCAGGGGTATCTCGTTTAACATGAGCCTGAGCTTTGAGGTTGTCATCAGGGTAGGTGTCCCATATGATGTCGAGTCGCGATGTTGAACTTGAGAGAGAGCTGGTAATGAAGGGCATGAAATGACGCACAACATATTGCTCGAAGTTAGCGGCGTTGGTTGGGTGGACCATGTGAACCACAGCTGGGGCATCCAACACCTCCACCGTAACATCATCTGGAGGTGTGAGTTTTGGGATAGTCAGACAGTGCAGAATATCATATTTTGTGACGGACGTGAGCTTTCCCTGGTCAAACAAAGATGGTGGCTCTCTCTGGTTTTCGAACTTGAAGAAATTGTCCAAGTCGAAATCTGGCCGGGACTGTTGCGACAGGAAAAGATGAGACACCAGTGATATATTTTTTATCAGTGCACTGACTTTGTTCCTGTTCTTTGTTTCATCTGTGCGTCTTGCAAACGTCTGGAGAGCTGCATGACCTCTTGATGGTATATGTGATGGAAACCTTACCTTTCTTCAGGCGCTCACTAACGAAGGCTTCATGAAGATCCTTGCCTCTTTCGTATGCATTGCAGAGCGCCTCTGCGATTGCAGATGGCATGACCTCTCGAGTATGGAGCGTGATCAAATGTGGACCATTTTATGGTAACAAAAGGTTTTTCGGTCGTAGAACATTGAGAACTGAGAGGACATCCTTGGCGAATGTCATTTGCAGGCTGTGACCCTCTTCGTGATGACCGAGATGTTGCGCAGTTGCACCGATATCTGCAGCGCCCTCGAAGGCAGCGAGTGCTTGCAGCTTCTCATTTAGTGCCATCGCATGCTCATCCATTGTATCTGGCATATCAAAGAGGTTGGTAACTCCTGAAGCGATTTTACAGAGCTTGGTTGTTTGTTTGTGGCTACGGTCCTTGGGGATGAGCGAAAACTTCTACTCACCCTTTTGTACGACAAAGTTGCCTTTGCAGAACTCTTCTAGGACATTAGGGTGCTTCTGCTCCAACTCAACCATGTCCTTCACGTGAACTGGCAACCACCGTGAGTAACTCTTCTTTGCAATCCGATGATAATGTGAAGCCAAGAGCCAATATTTACGGTATCACCAGGTTTCAGCACATTCTGGGCGATCAATTCTGCAGCCTTTGTGACCCAAGCTTTGTCCTTGACCACTGCACCCGAAATTCTGTCGTGACGAGGCCGTGTAATTTGCATCGCCATCGGTCGACTATTTTATTCTAATTCAGTTAAACTATCCAGTATTTATACTTCAGTCTATATAAAACATGGAAGTAATACTATGATGCTTCATATGGTAAAACGATATTGTTTCAAAACCGTAAACACAAATACATACACTGCCAAAATACCAGGAGCTTGTCGCTTGAGGCGCTCTCTAGCGATTACAATATTAACTAACGCCAGTAAGCGCATAATATATACATCGGTATATTGCCTCCATAATTGGATTTGAGCTCAACCCAACACATGACTTTGGATCCATTTGATTGACGAAAACTCATAAATAACTTTGGGTACAAGAAAACCCAATGATACACTTAGCGATCACGATCGCCATGCCAGTGGCTACAAGGGGGTCATTGCACCTTGCTATCGACCCTCAAAATGTGTGACCATAACCCCCAATTGAAAACAAATCTTTATCAAACCAACCATGCAGGGTGGGGTGTATGTAAACCCCACAAATGACACCAATTACCTATGAACTGTTAGTGAGGACACACTGCTGGGGTTTATTCGTGTTTTGGTGAATATTTGACCCTGTCATTGACCTCTAGCATGTGACCTTGACCCTAAATCGATTTAAAAACTTCACCAATCACTTTAGCACCCACAAAAGCCATAGACACAACACTAAGATCATTCAAATTGGAGCACAGGTTCTAGAGATCTGGCAATTTTCGATTTCGGGTGGAGGCCATTTTGGATTTTGCCCAAAATGGCAGAAGCATCAAAATCTCAGGTTGCTTCCATCACAATTCTGAAGTGACGGTATCAGGGTCATCTGTGCCAAATTTTATGATTTTGTCCAGATGTGAAAATTTACGGCCCTTGCTGACATTAACGTCCCTCACTACATGGATACACAACATCGGATTGGGTTAAACGATCTTATACAAAAATGGTACTTTCAAGATAATTGCTATGGACATTCTGGAATAGCTGGCGATGATTTGACCAGAATTAGGTTCGACCCTTGATGGTTGGTACAAAACTAGATTTTTCGTCAGGTTTAAGTTTAAACCGTAACAGCTTGCTGCTTCTACAAACTTGTTGATTAGTGTTTGCATGTCTTCAAGGTTGTTGGCAACAATGACAATACCGTTAGCATAGAGTCATTCGCGAACGAGAGCCAATTGTGTTCTGATTTTGGCTCGGAGATGGGATACATTAAACAAGTATGTATTTATACCAGGATGTGCTTGTGTGTAGGCATACACCCCTTCTGGACTGTTTCTCAAGGCTTCTTTGAGCTATGCACATAAATGAGTTAAATGTAAGCCAGCGGTTCTTAACCTTTTTTGTCAGCTACCCAAATTGCGGTCGCAGGAATTGCTTGGCGACACATGCCTTCAAACAGTTAGCTTGGTAATAAAACAACGTACATATATAACAACATGCAAATTATTTGTTTTAAACATATCCAATACGTGAATTTACCTTGTAGAGTCTTTCGGCGATGTGACACATCAACTTCACCAGTACATGTGACGTATGACGTCATCATACATGTGAGATAGTTCGTAATTCCCCTCGTTTCGATCGACTGGTGTCCTGTCCTTTTTTCGCTCCTCGTGTATTTATCTTTCCTTGTGTTGACGACATCCTTTCTATGCTCCTCAAGTTTCGTTATGAACAATCTTCACGTGTCCCCAATATATTCAGCACCACAGTTCTTGCATTGTATTTGGTACACCAGTTCGCCCTGTTCTTCTGGCTCCACTTTGTCTTTAGGGTGTACCAACAGGCGCCTGATGGTGGTGTGGGGACGCATGGCTGTTGGTACTCCATACTTCTTCAGTATTCGACATACTCTCTCTGAGACTCCCTCCACATATGGCATGACTACATTTGCACAGAAATGAACTATCTGAAGAATGTTCAGCAATACAACAACATGTCATAAATAAATAAGGTCTAACCGACAAAATTCCTTAAAATAACACGGAGGAATCACCAAATCAGGGCCGTTCATTGTATTTTCGTTGTAGAACGACGACACTCTTGTACATTGAAAGCAAAGATTACGGACAAAGTCGGGGAGGTCGTACGATTTAAGCAGTAAAGATAAAGAAAACGTTAATGAACCTCGCAGCGAAATTGTGTTTCTGGGTGTGTAACGCATACAATTACAAATTTAAACATAACATGGTAGAATAAAAAGTATTATTATGTTATAAAAAATAATTAATTAATGATATTAGGCTAATGTACTTCATACTGGATAAATTACGGTAGCAGACAGAGAGGCAACATACATGGAAATGTGCTTAGACATACTGACTACAGGGTGTATTTACAGCTGACTACAGGGTGTAAATGAGTAATCTGTCGTGGACTCACATAGTGGTGGTGTGTATCTCTAAACCACTGGATTTTGTTCCCAGCGGCCGTAGTTGCTTCCCGGTCGGGTGTGTTAGATACGCCGAGCAGGCAGTGTAAACAGTAATACCATTGGACTCACTGGGTGCTATATGGATGTACATACATATATGCATACAATACAGGACAACAGGTCGGACTTTATAGACACGCACGTCCCCAAAGTGTAACAGAGAAGGCGGAAAAGGTTGATTCTCGTGCGAGAAAAACACAGGGCGGTGCATGTTATCCGTGACTTGTTTTTCAATATACATCTTGCCAAACAGTGTTGCGTCCGACTTGATGTTCGCAGCCACTTGCCATTCTTTTTCTCCAGCTTCCTTTTTATCGGCGGATCTGGGGGGGGGGGCAATTCTTCTTGCGATGCGCTCTGACGAATATAAGAACACTGTTTCATTCGTAAGATGAAATAGAAAGTGAATATTAGGAAATTCGGTATAATTTTCTCCCTCCTGGAATTTGTCTCCCTTTCTTCACCGCTTCGCCCGAGCTCTTTGATGCACCAAATGCTGTTTTCTGTAGCACGGCCAAAGCAGCTGCGATGACTTGGTACGCACGTCGCAATTGAATGATGTGCGCCACTTTCAGGAAGGAATAGGCCATGCCGCTAGTCGCTACACCATCGCCTGCTAGACGACCAGTCCACCCGGAACATTCTAGGATGTTCCCCAAACGAGATCACAAGTGCAATTGCACTTGACTTTCAGACAATTTTCCTAAGGAACAATGTATATGTTTCACTTGGCTGTTGGACACTTAATGTATTCTAGGAAACTCGATCATTTGGGATATTAGTCGATCACCTGCTGCTACGCAGTAATGAGAAATTGCGGATAGTGAGTTGTTGGTAAGCCCCGTAAAGTGTAATCTCCTTAACGCATCGCTCTTATAAACCGGATAACCAGAAGACCAGTATTGTCACCGTCGGTGACAAAACAATAATGATTTTTCCACATTAAAACGGTCTGTGACTCACCGACCGTTTCAATGTGGAAAAATCACTATTGTTACCAGTTTGGCCAATAAGTGCATTTGCACGAGTCTCTGCTTTATACCTTTTGTTCTCTTAAAATTATTAATGATTTTATTATACATTACGTAAGTAAGATTATTTAGATACGATGTATAATATCTAAAAATGGGTTTATACGTTACTTTTTTACCATAATGAAACATAATGAAACATAAGAAACAGTACATATCTATATGGAAACAAAGCATGTTGTTTGTAATCTCTCCCTAATTGCAATGTCCGTAACGGGTTGCTCTTGTAAACCGGATAACCAGAATATCAGAACTGTTACTGGACCGGTCGTTTCAGTGTGGAAAACTAATTATTGTCATCAGTTTAATCAAGAAGTGCATGTGCATATGTTTCAACATCACACTTTTTGCTCTCTGAACATTATTAATGATTTTACTATACATTATGTAAGTAAGGTTATTTATCCTCACAAGATGGTGTACAATATCCCCAAAGTGGTTTAAATATCTTACTTTCTCCCAAATCGTTCGAATAAACTCCATTAAAAGAAAGATTAACAATAAAGTATTCAACATGTAAGAAATTTTGGAAGGACAGCAAACTAACTATCATACATAATAATATTTATTTTCATTTACTACACATTTCTCAGTAGAAACATAATTTGGTCAGATAGCGTTACATTTAGTTGTGTTCTAGCTCGGTGAAGATGTCTATATCCTTTCTGACGGATATCATATGATGCTTATAAACTGTAACCCGTATTCAGTGTACAATCAGAAAAAAACAGTCCTTGTGTGAAAATATTTGGATTCCATATCCACCTGTACTTCTTCTATTCTCGTGCCCAATTTGAAATTAATCAAAGAAAATTTGTTTGGGACCCAAACTGAAACTTCAATTGTACACTTTTTGGCGTTTTTACCGTTCATACTGAGGTTTCATACAGAATGCCAAGTAGTTGCGTACCTTATATGCCTATGCTTTATGTTATGTTACCAACAGGGGACTGGTTACATGACATCGTCGTAGAAGCACTGAAGCAGACCGAAGTTTCAACATGCGAAGTGATAGTGTATGCTCTGAAAGAAGGCGAGACTAAACGGATACCTTGTTGGCCTGGAACCGTCGGCAGTATCATCAAGATCAGACAGAATGCAACTACAGCTGTCAACCTCATACTTTGCGAAGTGGAAGTATATGGGACGCAAGGTGGGCCAACAGTAGCTGAATTGCCCTATTTTGCGCGAGGAAGAGCAATTTTCCAGAATATGTATAAATAATCAATCTTAGGGAGCGCTCCAAAAATCCTGTGCACTGGTTTGTGAACCACCAGTCGGTTGTACCGAAATCTAACACTCGGCCTGTTTATTGAACCCGAACCAAAACATGTATTTCTTGTTCACATGTATCAGTACATGTAGCACACACATATGCATAGCAAGCATCTTAACCAGAGAAAGCTACACTCCATGCGGTTCAAGGCCACGAGGACAGCTTTAATCCATAAATTCATCTCGATTTGTGCTATACTTTGTCCACATGTACATTTTACAGATTTAGTTGTTTTAAATGACGTAAAGGTATAATACACTAAACAATACATATTCGTGTAGATGTTATATTTTGATTATGGTATTATAAAGTACTGTACACAGCTATCATTTTGAACAGTAATCTTTTAGCAAGAATAATTATACAAAATGCAGAAATGTAAAGTTTATTTTCACTCTGGCTCATTCTCAATGGACACATGTAGTATATATTATGTATATCATAATAAGGGTGATCACTGCAATATTGAATTCTACGAAATATAAAGTATAATCGTGCTGAAGAAAGTTTATTTGTTTAAAAAACATCAATGTGTATAATTATTATTATGTGGATGCGAAGTCATGATATGTAACAATATATAATATACAGGTATATATTAATATGCTAACATAATAACAGTATATCCTACCAGGCGCTGAGGTTCACTCGCCACCTTGGACCATTGGCCTCTGATCTACCAATTGGTAGTGTATATAAAAATACTATGATAGTTATTTGGATGTATTTACTTACATGTTTGCAATATACTATGCTTTTCTAGAGAACTTTCTACTTCCTGAGAAAATTTAGTTGTGGTAAATGTTATGTAAATGGGGGATTTGTTGCTTCATTAGTGGATGTAATCTAGCTAAAACAACATTTCTCTACCTACCTTACTTTTTTATGTAGTTGGTTACCTGAAACACACTCTATGTGACATGTCAGACACCCCCTTCCAAGAAAAACAATATACTATGGGGATAATGCTATGCCGAAGATGCAATACCAAACGGCTACCACTGTAAATACCTGTGTTTGTCATTGTTGCAGAAATGCCAGAGAAAGGTTTTCGGCACAACGTGGCTCTAAATAAGCCGGCAACACAATCTTATATAACGTACGATGCAGCTGCTTCTAGAGCAGTAGATGGGAATCATTCTCCGCTATGGAGTGGAATGTCCTGCATGTATGCATCCGGCGTTCGTCCGTGGTGGATGGTTGACCTTCAGGGCGTCTACTTGATCCTTGACGTAGTACTAACAAATCGGGTAGACTACAAACGTAAGTTGGATGAGAAAGGGAAATAATATATTTTTGGTCTATGTATCTCCGAGTTAATAGCAGCTAACAGCTTGCAACTATGATTATATTGCAACGAATATTATACCAGGTTACTGGAATAACCATGTTGAAGCAATATAAATAAATTGCACGGACATAGCCATTGCAATAGAAAATCTGATGTCGCAACTTGGTACCCTTTCCAATTCCCCGAACAGGAAACAGCAGTCTAGTTTGTAAGCATTATATTTCGTGTAACCATTTATTAGCGTTTTAAATTATTCACTATTTGTTTGAGCTTTTCAGTTATGTAAGTTTTTTTGTATATTGTGACATTAGTGTCCATAGGCGGTGTCATATATAGAATATTGACTCCATTAAATGAATGGATTATACATAGGATATGTATCCCGGGGTATTTATTCTATAGACATACTGTAACAGAATATGTACCCATGGACTATATAGTGGAAAGAGAATATCGGCATGCACAAGTGGCAATACAATGCCAACTTATAAAATGCGCGAATCTCGTAGAATTTCATGACGCAAACATGTAACACTTGAGGAAAACCCCGGGAAGGTTGAAAACACATTGAAAACATGCATTCATGTACATGAGGGGCCGGCACCCTTTTGGAATGGAAGGTCATGAAAGCGACTTGGACTGCGTAAGCGGGCCACACATTTAAAGCTCACAGGCTGGTCTTGCGATGAGATCGTTTGCATCCTCCCGCTGAGGAAAAATAGTTCCGCTCAAAGGAAAAGAATTTTGTTCGAGGTCTCTAGTGAGTACAGATGGATGTTTTGGGAGTCCCAAGGGGGATGGTGTTGGATGACTTAATTGGTATTTTGACTACGCCTGGTGTTGTTTTTGCACCACCATGTGCAACATATGTGAGATCAGGCATGTTCCTGCGAGACTCATTGCAACATCTAAGTGTCCGTCCGTCGGTTAGCTGTGTCCTCTTTTGTCATTTCACGAGGTTCATCTTCGAAAGCAGTTGCTCACAAACGTAAGTTGTGTCACGCAGATTGTCAATAATGCCCTTGGCTTGACGTGTTTAATCAGACCATCAGACAGTTTCGTCGGTAAGTGCAGGTAACAAACTTTAGCCGCTCTGCATTTCGATATTTACATAGCTAGCAACACATCGTTAACCTTCACTTGGAACGATTTTAGTGAACCAACAAATCACTCCATTTTACCAATGCACGACAACAATTTTGTTTACATAATTCCATGTAGTAATACGCACCTGGACATATTTCCAAAATCACGTGACTTCAGAGCACGCGTGAAACTAATATGCATAAACTACATTTGCATGTTTGAAAATCTTCATTATCATCACCAAATATCAATAACAGTACTACGAATGACAATGAGTGCTTAACATATATTATTGGTTTGTTTATGCAAATGTCAAAATGTGTTGGTTGGTATTGGCCATCACTTCATTCAATGCAGGACAACATGGGGCACCTGTGTGCCACTCCACAGGTAGGTGGCTCCACTCCAAATTTAATTTTATTCAGATGGTTAACTTTACACCAGATTTGCCTACAGCATTGTAAATGAATGTACAAACACGTTTAATACGGCGCAATAATATGTATTTATTTCGTACGCTGCTTTGGGGTTATATTACACACGTGACTATTCTGTTGATAACAGCGGAAAGACTTCACCAATTTTCCATAAAGGCACTCGTAAAGAAACAAGAAACAATCTGTGCAAATGTGCCAGGAGCATTAGGAGCGGGTGAGACAAGGCGGATCCCCTGTCCGGCCGACGTGTATGGGCACAACATCAAAATACAAATTGGTGGTAACGCCAAGGAAGTCCTTCTTTTGTGTGAAGTGGAAGTACACGGATACTACGGTTAGTAAATTAATGGTGCTTTATTTCGGCTTGACATTATACTAGTAATTCTGATGCATGCGATTGTTGTGGGCCTGCAAATAGTGTATTTATGTACTTTACACTATGTAACGAGTGTGTGAAAGCGTGCATCTGTGTGCCCGATTATGCTCCATAACAGTGATTTTGTATAGGACACTTTGTGTAGGACACTCGCCGATGTGTCAATGAAATAATGTTTTGGTGATAAGGCGGCGGCATTTTGTATTTTTTTAATATATAGAAATATGTAAAAAAGCTGTATAAATCTATACGATTCTTTAAAATGTATGTAGAATTAAAAACAAAAATTGATGCAACATTAAACATTACATAAAATAAAATTATACAGACATTTAATGCAATCTTATGGAATTTCTATGGCCAAGTCAATTTCTGTAGAATTATATAAACTAGACTATTCTACATATTCTAAAAATGTTCTTGGACATGTAATTGTTATATAATTATACATAAATTCTATATAATTCCATAGAAAACATTCCCGCAACAATCATAGAATATATTCTATAGGATATATTCTATAGGCATTTATGTAACATGTTTTGCTAAGGGGGTCCCCTGACGTCAGCTACTTCAGCGTGCATCTGGCAATACAAAAATACTACATACATGAAATGCTTCTTTATTTGGCCTCTAAATACAAGTGTGTATGTATATATATATATATATATATACATATATATATCCATGTATATGCATGTATGTACATATATACATATCTATATATATACATACATATATGTACATAAATGTGTGTGTGTGCATTTTATATTATGTAAGTAGTTGCGTTAGCTTGATACATTTGCCTAATTGTCAAGACAACGTATTATCCATGTTGTGTGTCTACTTGCAATAATTACAGTGAGTGAATTGCAAACTCCGGCACACAACCTGGCTTTCGGGAAGCCGACTAAGCAGTCAAGAATACTTTATTCACCACATGTATCTTCAAGAGCGGTGAATCCTTACCGAGGAAGCTGTGCTATCGCAGGCAGCAGGGATGGTCACGCATGGTGGCAGGTTGAATTCGAAGTGGTGTATATAATCTGGAGCGTGACTATAACCGCCGAGGCCAGTAAGTGAACACAGATACAGTCGTTAAATTTTGTATTGTTTTGGGTTGTAATGTCGCAAATAAATACCTGCAGGCAAAGCTTATATTTATGCATGTGTTCGTGTTACAGAGTTGTCCCTCTTTATGAAGATTATTGCGTTATTGCGTATTGGACTCTGATGTCACAGATTAAGAGCGAGAATGTAATTAACACACTAATACCTAGTTGATTCCTGTATTTGCAGTCTTGCGGGTAAAAAAGAAGGGTGGCATTCTTGGAGACGATACGTACTTTGTGTCATAGTTAACTTACTATTATGTATGAAGCAATATTTACAGGTTAACATAGAGGGTACGGGTTCGAATCCTGTGATGCGGTGTCGAACCGTGGGCAATTTCGTTCAGTCTACGTTGCTCCAGTTCATTCAGTTGTATGAATGAGTACCTGACTATAGACAGTGGTGGATATTTGTATACGAATGGTCTTCGCGCATTAATTGCAGCGTGGCTGGATGCATCCCAGAGAGGTCGAGACGGTGTTCGATTGAACAGGTCTGCCAGGGAATAAAGTATGAAACGCTTTGAGCGCTATATAAGAACTTACCTTTTTTAAATAATTGTCTAAGCCTGCTCAAGCGTGATCATTTGCCTGTCACAAAGCAACCAGACCGTCAGATGTTCCTGACGTCACCACAGGTAGGGCCGGTGAGCGCGCCTTATCCTTTAGTACGGTGAGCGGTGGTGCGGCCTATTGTTTCAGACTGTACGTGACATTGCAATCGCGGAATTTAATATTTTTGAAATCACCATAAATATAATAATCTTATCTACAAGTTTGTCGCTGGATGTACACAGAAATTGGGTTAACTTTTTGGAGTTATTGGCGTTTGAACATCGCGAATGCTCAACCTTGAATTACATCCGCTGCCGGGTATACATTGTTGGATTATGCATTCGCGTTGTTCAAACGGCAATAACTCAAAAACTAAACACAAATCCTGGCCTGACATACCAAATACGCATAGATGCGCGCCATACTAAATACTGGTGTAGCTACCTGCGGTGACGTCACCAGTGACCGCTAGGTGTCAACACACTGTGCAACAACTGTACAGAAAAGCGTGACCAAAAGGGGCATTGAACAAAGTGACGTAGTGGGTTACAAATTGAGTTGAATATCAGGACACTATTTTTAGAGTATATTTTATTCAGAGTGGGAATAAAAGGTCCATTTCGCTTACTCTGTAAGGGTACTAACAATCAGATGTAATTACAATAAGATATGCAACGCATGTTGTTTAAAGCGGCTTCCTCAACTGGTTTAGCTCTTCACGAATCTAGTTCTTGGATGTCCAAATGTGTGTAAATACAGTGTAGGTTAGAATACTAGTTGTTTAGTATTAGAGTGGTTCTATAAAGAATAAGACCACTCTATTTACCTGGTGTACCCTTATTTTACCCGTACTCATTGTTTTCACAACACTTATAAATCACTAATTGAGTTACTTTCCTCAAATTTGTTAGACATGTACTTTCACATGACGAATTCAATTTTTTTATTTTCGTTGAGCTAATTGGCATAATATGGCAGCCGTATTGGATCCTAGAAAGTAACACGAGAGATTTGTCATTAATCGCTTACCGTATAAGTTTTTTTTACAAAGTACATAACATGTTTCATCAGAGCTGATTTTACTGTTACAAATTTACACAATTTGTCGCATAATTAGCATGTAATAAAAGCCAGTTGTTCATATCCATGCAAACAGTTCCAACGAAAACGCACGTGGCAGTTTTTTTCACAACTTAATAACTTTGTCATTAATTGTCACATTTTCATGAAATAAAAACATTTACTTCAGAAGTAGTAGCTGCTTAAAACCGTCAGAACAATTGTAATAATTTTTCTTACGGTCATGCTAAATTGAAACTGAGAAAATGACAGATGGCCGACATGATCACGCAAATACAAAATGACTAACAAAATCAGTATAATATGGAACCAAAATATTATGCTTCTTTGAGATATCGTTTTACTAAAAATGTTGATATGTAGTTGATAAATATAAAGCAAATTATCTGCTACTAGTTGATATTCTACAGTGTGAATAGATGTAGTATCAACGGTGATTAAAGGCTATAAATTATCTGTGCTACTAGTTGATATTCTACAGTGTGAGTAGATGTAGTATCAACGGTGATTAAAGGCTATAAATTATCTGTGCTACTAGTTGATATTCTACAGTGTGAATAGATGTAGTATCAACGGTGATTAAAGGCTATACATTATCTGTGCTACTAGTTGATATTCTACAGTGTGAATAGATGTAGTATCAACGGTGATTAACCCTTTCAAGGCCAGATTAATGCAAATATGTGCCTGTTATTGAATCCTATTAAATCAAGAGAATGTGCTGTGAGTGAATCATGTGATATACTCGGGTTGCATGAATGCAAATAAAGAAATAATTTTTGATCCGATTCAAATAAAATTTTCACTACATCTGAAGAACTAATTCCTGGTGTAACTAGCCAAGTATGTGACATATTTGTCAATTTATTACCCAAATATGAATTGCTAAAGCTTGACAAAAATAAAATACTTAAATAATTTTCAACAATTAATTTTTTTTAAATATTTTTCATTACTAATTAGCGGTTACATGCTGCGTATGAAATGTTCATAAATTACTATGCTACAGAATGGAAAACTAATTAAATGTCTATGGTAAATAAAACTGAAATAATTTAAGTTTTTCAGAGTGCATGTATTTTCAAGATTTTATACAAAATGGCGTTCTTTGTGATCATAGCCGTCATCTCGTCTGAACTATTAAGTTGGTGTTATGTTTAAAATGCGTAATCATAGTGCAAAACATTCCCCTTCGATGGCAGCGTTCGTTATAAACTCGATTCGAAAATCCCATCAAAGTCCGAATTACTGGAGTTCGACATAATGACAATGTCGAGAATTACACCAAAGCTAAAAAACACCACCGGCTTCGTTGCGCGGCGCATTAATACTTCTTTACAACAAAATAGACCGCTCAAAAGTTAGCATTTAATCGTAGAAATCGCCTGCGGACGCGTGTTTTGGAATAATTCCTGAGTGCTTCCATGTTTATACCCGCAGCAAATGTTAAACTTTAATCTCATTGGCTGAAAATCACCATTAAAATATTCACTGCGTGGCGTAAAAGAGGGACCGGAAATTGTTTGTCGCTGCGTTCGACTACAAAACCGCGTGGTGGTTGGCGCTATTTAGTCACGGAAATCGCCATCATTTCATCATTTGACGCTTCCCAGTGAAACTTCAATATTATTATATGTTAACTGCCGAAATAAATTGCCGTTATTGCATGACACTGTTTCGCGGTACCAGTTTAAATGTGCCCCTGTATTCGGGCGTATTCGGGCGTTCTGGCCGTGAGTGGTGGGAGTCGGGTTGATTCGGGCGTTCTGACCACGAGAGGGTTAAAGGCTATAAATTATCTGTGCTACTAGTTGATATTCTACAGTGTGAATAGATGTAGTATCAACGGTGATTAAAGGCTATAAATGAAACTATAATATATTTATCCACGGTCGGTTAATGATAGAGTTAACTTTAGTTTAAATGGTAGAAATTAATTCTGGTACTTTGCAAAAGTCAATTGCCCGGCCAGCAATTACCCTTCAAAACATTGTTCCTGTTGGCGACGTGTTTTTCGTCAGAGCAAGGCAAGTTATAATCTAACTATAATCGAACTAAAGCGCGTGCGTGCATGCGTACGTCCGTGCATGTTTATGTAATTAAGTGTATATATGTATGTATTTATGTTTGTATGTAATTATGAGTTATATATATATATATGTGTGTATATAAATATATATAATGTGTGTGTCTATATATATATATATATATATATATATGCATGTATGTAAGTGATGCGTATTTCGCTGCAGTAACGATGGACTTAGCAAACAATCTGGCGCTTGGGAAGCCTACACAGATGTCCTCATTATACTACCACGATGTGTCTTCGAGAGCTGTGGATGGCAATAGAAACAGTCTAAGAACAGCCAAAAGCTGCACCCATACCAATTCTGAAAAAGGAGCCTGGTGGCAGGTTGAGCTGCAAGCCGTCTACTTGGTCAAGGAGGTGATCATAACAAACCGAGCAGAGAGTATGGGTGAGTTGAAATGTGTCGCGGACTAAGTTTAGCATGATAATCACTCGTGTTGGCGTTAACTGGCGCAATGAAGGCAAATACATCAATATACTTAATACGTCTGTGTAGGTACTATTGTGTGAATGATACAACCGGATGAAGATGACTACATGCATCTATTGATATGACAATTCAACATAAATGGCAGCTTATTTGGTGTATTTGTTTCACAAGTGTGTGCACTCTCATCTAGATTCAACCTATCTGGTAGGAACTACCCAGTCCAATTGTCCTCCAAGATTTCTACGAAACCAAACTCGTTTTAGAATTTCCAACAACAGAATTTAACCGCGTTGAACCTTGGAAGTTCGTTCACTCTACATTGATCCAGTTCACTCAGCTGCATGAATGCGTACCTGAATGCGTCCCAGAAAGGTCGAGGTGTTGTTCGATTGAACAGGTCTGCCAGGGAGTAAGGTGTAAATTGCTTTGAACAGTCCAAAGGACTGGATATTGCACTATATAGGAATGTACCTTTTTACTTTTATTGTACTTATTGGTGTATTATTTACGCATATTGCTTCGTACTTTGTTATCAGTCATCGTGTTTCTGGATCTTCGGACTTGTTGGAACTAGCTAAAATGTAATACAATGCAATACAATATATTACAATAGCATACACCAGTAGATAAATCGACATCATAATTAGCTTTCACGGTCACTGATGTTTGTATGCACCAAGTGTCTGTTCCTCTCTGTAATTGTGTTTTCAAGGCGCCCATTTTTTTTTTTTAAAGTTACTTGAGTCGCCTAAGTACAACATTTTCAAGGTTTCATATATTATGTCAAATAGTTTTGTACATTATATAGGCCTATGCTTGATGTTATATTACCAACAGGAAAAAGGCTTCATGACATAGTTATAGAAGTACTGAGTCAGTCTACAGCTTCGACATGCGCAGTCATAGGACCTGCTCTGGGAGACGGCGAGACAAGACGGATCTCCTGTCGGTCAGGACAAGTCGGCAGTGTGGTCAGGATCAGACAGAATTATACAAATCCTGAAGTTCTCACGCTTTGTGAAGTGGAAGTATACGGAACGTATGGTACGTAAGATAGCAATAAGGGAAATATTAAATTTAAAGTGTTAAGCTTAATGCTGAATAATATTTTTGAATTTATAGCAAACTTTTGTTCACTAAAGTAAAATATTATTGTCAGTATCCCTGACAATTTAGATTTATATATATCATATAAGGTACATGTTGCTTGTACGTATATCAATATGTATATTTTTTGGCAAACTGTAAAACAGTCTTATGAGTTTGACATGCTCTAGACACCACGAAAAATGATTGTTCAGCCATATTTTAAGTGCTGCTCAAACGCAGTCCAATTATATGTAAGGAGATCCACAGTTTTGTAGTAAAGTTCTGATGAGAATTCTAAGGATGTGGTTGCCATAAACAATTAATAACAAAGCGCCGTGGGAAAGAACCAACTAGGAACCAATCGAACACCAAATTACGAACAGGACGTGAAGCTGGATAGATCATACGGTCAGGAAACCGACACATCACACCTCAAAACACATGGAACCCACAGGGTAGAAGGAAAAGGGGAAGGCCAAGAAACACATGGCGCTTGATAGTGGGGAGAGAGCTGGTACAAGCACGGTTACGGTGTGGAATTGCTTAAGCCAAGCAAGCGGGTCGTGTCAATGATGCACTGCAAAACCATTGCATTTTCAGAGTCCAGCTTTCGCATCGATACAAGCGGAGTCGTACTTTCGATGCTGTTTTAGTTCCATCTTTTCATTACAAGTGAATACTTTAATATTTATGCCATTTCACAATTGTATAATTATATTAATATTTCTTTTTGAGCCGCACAGAAAGCTGATTTCATGGTTACCAAACTACTATTGGAAATTGTAGAATAAATTAGCATACCGCTTGCAACATTTTTCAATTTGCCATTAGAAGAGGAACTATTGACCGGTGAGTTTAGCATCGGTGATTTGCAAATTATTAGAAAGACTAATTAAAGATCACATGGTGGATCTTTTTGTTAAACATAACTTGATAAACCCATCTCAACATGGGTTTCTAAAAGCGAGATCATGCTTCACAAATATGGTATGTTTTTGAAAGATATCACTAAGTGGGTAGACGATGGATCACCAGTAGATATCATCTACTTAGATTTTCAAAAAGCTTTCAACAAAGTGCCACATCAAAGATTACTGCTTATACTAAAGGCCCATGGCGTAGGAAATGGTATAACGGGTAGTAGTTGATGGGAGGCTTCAAACTGAAAAAAAGTTTTGAGTGGGGTACCACAAGGATCAGTACTGGGACCTATATTATTCTTAATATATAACAACGATTTGGACGATGATATAACAAGCAAAGTGTTGAAATTTGTGGATGATACAAAAGTGTTTAGAAGCATTAAAATAGTGTGAATATGTTTTAAAATAAAATCGACACATACCTCAAAAGGGCGGGATACATGTAGATAAAAGGGTTGGACTCTCGATAAGCCAAAGGGCTTCCTTGTCCACCTGCCAGCTAGAGTTAATTCTTCGGGTGGCAATCTTGTTAAATCTTGTTAAACTTGACGACCCAACAATTCACAATTTGTAGAACATGTGGAACCAAACACAGATCATCATTTTCCATGATGATGACATCTGTAATACGGTCGTATTTTGGTCCTTTTGTGAATACATCCTTACTTCCTTGTCACTCCGACTACAAACCTCTTGAGTAAATGAGTTGCTCAGCCAAGTAGAGAATCACATGACCTTTGATGGGTCGGCTGGATAAGAACAGTTTTGACGATGACAGTAGTGTCCTCATTCAGGGCGTTGGGAATAGCTAATGTATTTTTGACAGTTACCCTCATGAGGTAGTTATGAAATAAAACCATGCAATCTAAGCAACTTGTGTTTTTAATAAAAACACACCGATACAAGATTTAAAGATTTAAATCTGTTAAAACACACCGGGTTAACATTGTGGATCACGAAACCCATGTTGGTAATGGCAGTATCAAGATAAAGATTGTGAGGGTTTACTATTATGAAGAACATAGAAAGGAGTAACGTTTTAACATCAACTGATATACCTTGGTTTTGGATTTCAGTGTTGATTTCTTGCAGAAGTCATTTCGATATAGGAACTTAGCATTCTTCAATCATGAGAGATGCAAATACTACTTTTGAAGCTGTGCTAGCATTAACTTCCTGGTTGCCTTTTCGTTCACTCCTACACGATAGACAACAATATAAACCACTAATATGATACATTTATACCATTATCAACAACACTATGTTGTCGTTCTAGAGCACACAACAGTTGTGTGGTCTTGTGATTGGTGATGATTGCCATATTTTAGTTAAATATGATGTTTTTAGTATGATTCTAATATTAATATCACATAAATACTCAAATAATATGATAGCTTTGTATGTTTACTATCAATAATGTTAAATTTTATTACAATTACACACCTCTATATGACTGTATCCATGGATCAAGCATGTCGATATAAAATAATCAAATCTATTATACAATCTTTGATGGCCATTTTCTCCAAAATAATTGTTTTTCAAATTTCTGCATTTGGAAAAATATATCTTTGGGAATAATTACCTTGTACAAATAAGGGTTTGAATGTTGCGTTCAGCAAACTCTGCTCTGCACAACGATCAGGCACACGTTTTTTCGCACATTACAACATTTCTTTTTAAGCCCCAAACATTTAGAAAAATGCTCTGATCATTGCGCAGTAGAATGTATACAGAAAATGGATTTGCAAGAATTATAAATATACGTGTGCTCAAAAAAGAATAGCAGTGTCAGCCAGACAGACAGACAAACATATTTATTTTGACCATATACATACATGTACAAATGTACAAATTGAAATAGTTTACATAAATGTGATAGCCGAGGAGAATCCCATTGAGACATGATATGTCGCTAACATGGAAGCCTACTTTTAATAATAAATAAACCAAATAATATGAATACATAATTACGTAACGTATCGTGTACTACTATGTGCTACATACACAATAATTATAGATAATGCAAGTGGATTTATATTTCATAATTAAGTAGTTTTTAATATAAATGATGAAACCAGGTAAACAGGTTATTTATTCCTTGTATGTAGTGGTGATGGATTTCGAAATTGCATAAGTAAGGGATGCAACATAAATATTCCGGTAGGTCGTCATTGACTAATTTAGAATAAAAATTAAGTTGCTGCATATTATAAATATCCAGTTTTAGGAATTTGAGTATCTTAAAAATCAGATCTGTATGTGCATTATATTTACTAACATAATTTTGTGGTATCACTTTTTTTGCAAATTAGTACACGATGTGCTTGAAGACCCCATAATAGATTACCATAATTGATATGAGGAAGAATGAGTGACGTGTATACATAATAGATAATATGCTTTGTGGTAAATTGGTTTGTGGTTTGTAGTTTATTCAAAATTCCAATTGTTTTACTTATTTTGTTAACATGACTGCCAGTTTAAATGATCATTTAATGTAATACGTCAACAATTTAAGTCACTTACACAATCAATGTTTTCCCCATTTATTTCCAACAAGAGGATTTCAATTTTATTTTGAGGCATATGAAATATCACATTTAGTGAAAGTTTGATGGCCAGTTACTAATCAATATTTACAGTATTACTTACTTTCGAATATATGGACCGTCAAAACGATTTTCTGTACTAATTAGGGTCGTGTAGCAAAATCGTCAATATATGTTCGATAGTTTTCAATGACGTCTTTGGGTGGTGTATATATATTTATAAGAATAATTTTGTTTTTCATATTATAGCATGTTATTACAATATATTGCCCATCCCAAATGTTAGAGTTATCATAGACTGTTTTATTACTTAAATAAATTGCTAGACCGGTCTGTGAACTACATCATTTGCCTACATATCAACGTATATCCCTTTGTTTGAAATGATGAAATATCATATTCATCGGCAAGCCAACTTTCTTGCAAACAAAACGCACTTATTTCATATCCATTGTTTTAAAAGTGTCTATCTTTATCTAATTTCGTTATGTTTTGTATTTAAGCTCTGGCAATTTAAACCCAACACAAAAAAACGTATTATGGTTCTTCTGTAAATAATTAGTCAACTTTTCATCATCAAAATAAGATGACTGATTTATGATTTCTATCACACCATCTTCTCTGTATTCATCTATTCTTAATACATTACACAAAGAATTATTCTGTAAGCCACCACACTCTGACGAAACGAGGGCTCCGGCCGAAAAAAATATATATACAGTTTATTCAGTAGGATCCATTCTACAGTTTACGCAAAATTGAACTATTTGCATAAATAACAAATAATACTATCTACCTGCCGTCCCTGGACTTAGTATACGTGATAAAAAGCAGGAAGTAATATGATCGTAACTTGGTATCTAAAGAAGTTAATTTTGTCATATTCCAATACCGTGTCCCTAAATATATGGCTCCAGCCATTAAAATCACAAGTCTGCATGACTTAATCCAGCATTTAACTAGGTAAGGCACGGTGTGTCACTGTGTGTTAACAAATATAACTAACTATAACCTAAACAATCTGGTGTAAATTGTACACAGAACAGTCTTTTCAAAGACTATAAAAACTATTTTGAACATAAATAAATTCTAATATGGCACCTTGCAAGCGGCAACTCAGGGCAAAACGACACTTAGTTTGCAACGACTGCCAGAGCTGGGTGGATTTTGCGTTGTCTGGCTGTCCAAAATCATGGGCAGAGACCAAAGATGACGGATTCACCTTTCGGTGTATGGGGTGTTTGAGGGTGGAATGTCTGATGAAGAAGGTGTGTAAGTTGACGGATATAGTGAAGGAGATGGAGGTGAGACTCAACATAGCAATAGATGGAGCAGAGAGGGATGACACGGAGAGAGTTGAGAATTCTACAACACAAAAGGAGCAGAGTTATGACACGGAGACTGAAGAAAGGAGACTGAGAGGAGGGAAGGTGACCGGTGTGAAGGAACAAGAAATTGAGAAGACAGAGGGACGGAGGAAAAGTGTTCGGCAGAGAAAAAGAAAACGGGTCAGTGGGGATAAATCAACAGGTAGTCAGACTGTAGAGAACGAGAAGAGACGCGACAGCGATACAGGTGGTGAAGAGGTAGATACAACAGAGGTAGTTGTTAAGACTGTGAGACAGAAGACTGATGGAAGAAGACAGAGTGTTCAGAAAAAAACAGAAAACATGACAGGCGTGAAGGTGACAGGGGAGAAAGTGACCGTAGTGAAGGAGGTAGCCGGGGGAAAGGGACGGGAGAGGAGAGAAGAAAATGTGATGGGAGGAAAGATGAAGGGACGAAACGAAGTGAGAGTAAATGAGCTAGAAGAGATGATGACAGGAGAAAAGGGGACGAGAGAAAACGCGGCAAGAAAGAAGGGAATGGAAGAGAATGTGACAAGAGAGAAGACGGCAAGAGGAGAGACAACAACCAGACATATGGAGGAGCTACTCCGAGGCAGTGATTGAGAGGGCAAGGAGAAAAGAGAGAGTGTCTATGGGCGATTCAATTCTGAGAAAAACAGACAAGACTATGCGAGGGGAAGGACGTTGTTGTATGTCTACCGGGGGCTAGAATAGAGCATGTGACCGAAAGGGTACAGAAGGTATTGGGGCATGGCAAGGGAGGGTCTATACTAGTACACGTAGGGACATATAATGCAGACAAGGAGGGAACAACTGGGATAGTAGAGAAGTACAGACTTTAGTGAGGAAGCTAAAGAAGACAAGAATGGAACAGGTTGTTCTCTCGGGAATTTTGCCAGTAATGGGAGGAAGGGGGCAACATACAGAAACTGTAAGAGGATGGCGATCAACGCACTATTTGAGCAGATGTGTGAAGAAGAGGGCGTGGGATTAATAGATTTATGGGGGTACTTTGTTGGGAGAGAAGATATGTACATGAGAGATGGCCTCCATCTAAGTGGAAAGGGGGCAGCAGTATTCTCAGAGAATCTGCTGCGATCTGTTGACAATGGGACAGGTTGCATCTATTTAAACTAGATTCGCAGGGGGGACTCGCAGAGAAGCCTGAAACTGGAGGCATAGATAAAGACAGCACAAATAATTCAGCAAAGAACAGTCTGGAAAACTGTTCTGAAGCTGGATATAAATGCGTTAGTTTAAATGCAAAGAGTATAGTAAACAAAAGAAATGAACTAAACATTATGGTAGAAGATATTGACCCTCACATAATAGGTATAACCGAATCATGGGCAACCACCGATATATCAGATGCTGAATTGGGTCTGACAGGATATGTAATGTTTAGGAAAGATAGAATAGGAAGAAGGGGAGGTGGAGTTATTTTATATATTAAAGAATCTATCCAGGCTTATGAAATAAAATTGGACAGGGAAGCAGATTGCGAAGAAGCTGTTTGGTGTAACATAGTTACAGGAAACTCAACGTTAACGGTTGGATTAGTTTATCGAAATCCAAACATAAGCATAGAAGAGAATTAAAAAATACAAAACGCTATAAGGGAAGTGAGCAAACGGGACTATGTTATTATGGGGGATTTTAACCATGGGCATATAAAATGGAAATCTCTACAGAGTATGGGTAGTGAGGACCACAAGTTTTTAGTTTTAGTACAATATAGTTTCCTTTCTCAACATTTGCTAGAACCAACCAGGGGAGAGAATGTGTTAGACATAGTTTTGTCCTCACAGAATGCATTAGTCGACAATGTCAAGATATGTGAGCCACTGGGGAATAGTGATCACAACCAAATACATTTTACCATCAAAGTAAAATCAGAAAGGAATAGTAAAAAGCAGTACAGGAGAAATTTTCACAAAGGAAAATATAAGGACATAAGGAAATATTTAGCAAAGATAGACTGGAATAACACACTGAAGAATAAGACAGCAACGTAATGCTGGAATATCTTAAAGAGTGAAATTGAATGCACCATCGTCAAATTTGTTCCCTTAAATAAACACGGGAAACGGTCCAAAAAGAAACATTTATCGAAAGAAGCCATTAGAAAAATTAAGTAGAAACAAATGATGAGGAAGTCATATAGATGTACTGGAAACATTTATAAAGAAGCACTAAACCAAGCTACAGCTGAAATTATAAATTCAAAGAGAAGCTATGAACATAAATTAGCTTGTAATATAAAACATGACAGCAAAAGTTTTTATGCATGTGTTCGAAGCAAACAGAAAGTTCAGGATAAGGTCGGTCCTCTAGAAGATAGTGCTGGAAATATAATATCAGAGGGATTCTTAATGGCAGAAGACCTGAATGAGTATTTTAGTGCAGTGTTTACCAGAGAAGACATTAGTTCACAGCCAGTACCAGAGGCTAAGTTCAAGGTGCAGAATCAGAATATTTAAGACAGTTAATTGTAACCCCTGAAATGGTAGCTAAGAAAATTAGGGTTATGAAGAATAATAAATCACCTGGAGTGGATGGTATTCCACCCAAACTACTATTGGAAATTGTAGAACAAATTAGCATACCGCTTGCAACAGTTTTCAACTTGTCATTAGAAGAGGGAGTGGTTCCTTTAGAATGGAAAGAAGCAAACGTTATACCGTTATTTAAAAAAGGTTCGAGAAACAAGTCAAATAATTATAGACCAGTGAGTTTAACATCGGTGATTTGTCAATTATTAGAAAGACTAATTAAAGATCACATGGTGGATTTTCTTGCTAAACATAACTTGATAAACCCATCTCAACATGGGTTTCTAAAAGCGAGGTCATGCTTAACAAATACGTTATGTTTTTTGGAAGATATCACTAAGTGGGTAGACGAGGGATCACCAGTAGATATCATCTACTTAGATTTCAAAAAGCTTTCGACAAAGTGCCACATCAAAGATTACTGCTTAAACTAAAGGCCCATGGCGTAGGAAATGGTATAATTAACTGGATAGAAAAATGGCTGATTGACAGAAGACAACGGGTAGTTGTTGATGGGGAGGCTTCAAACTGGAAATCAGTTTTGAGTGGGGTTCCACAGGGATCCGTACTGGGACCTATATTATTCTTAATATATGTAAAAGATTTGGACGATGATATAGCTAGCAAGGTGTTGAAATTTGCAGATGATACAAATGTGTTTAGAAGGATTAAAAGTGATGGAGATAGACAGCATTTACAAGATGATCTTGATAGGTTGATCAAATGGTCTGAAAAGTGGAAAATGTTGTTCAATTTTGGGAAATGTAAATGCCTTCACACAGGACATGGGAACGAATATGTAGAATATACAATGGGGGGAACTGTAATAAGTACCACTATAAAAGAAAACGACTTAGGGCTGACAATTAATACTGACATGAAGGTTTCAGAGCAGTGTGGAATTGCAGCTTCAAAAGGAAATCAAATCCTTGGATTGATTAGGCGAAATATAGCATATAAAAAAGAACTAATAATACCGCTGTAAAAAACAATAGTTAGACCTCATTTAGAATATTGTATACAAGCGTGGAGGCCATACCGCAAGAAGGACAGATATGCTAGAAAGAGTACAGAGGAGAGCGACTAAAATGATACAAAAACTGAGGGATCTTAGTTATGAAAAACGCCTAAAAGAATGTGGTGTAACAACACTAGAGTCCAGGAGATTGAGAGGAGATCAGATAGAAGTGTTTAAAATATTGAATGGTTATGAAAATATTGATAGAAATATGTTTTTTTTTTCAGTTAAGAAAGATAGAAAGACTAGAGGACATGAAGTTACATTAGTAAAGGAGCAGTGTAGATTAGACGTAAGAAAGTTCTCATTTTCACAAAGGACTGTGAATGAATGGAACAGATTATCTGATGATTGTGTGGGTGCTAGTAGTGTGAATATGTTTAAAAATAAAATCGACACATACCTCAGAAGGGCTGGATATATGTAGATAAAAGGGTTGGACTCTTGATAAGCCAAAGGGCTTCCTTGTCCATCTGCCATCTAGAGTTAATTATGTGGATGGCAATCTTGTTAAATCGTGTTAAATCTTGTTAATTTTTTTTAATGAATGCTGGATTTCTGATATATGACAATGTTAGCTACAAGAGCAATTATTGTTATGTCTAGTATAACATACAACATGCTATCATCACAAATCTACTCAGTGGCCCGGACTAAAATTAACTTAGATTGCCACTACAATTTTATTGTGTTGAAGACAGCTCCTTTTCGGCCGAAAGTTTGCGAGTTTTTTCCCAAGAACAACTCTTTGTGGTTGAGTCGGCTCAGTATGATTGTTTTGCTGGTACCTCTAAGCAGAATTGCGGTTCTGCAATTCTTACCATAGCGTGCATTTCCCTTTTGTTGCAATGCCAGCAAAACTTATTTAACCGTTCATCCAACATGTTCCTGTTTATGTAGAATGTATTAGTGTTGTGTGATTCGTTGCAGTGAACACGGATTTGACAACAAATCTGGCTCTTAGGAAGCCTACATCGATGTCCTCAACACAGTATGGGGGTGTCTCTTCGAGAGCGGTGGATGGCAATAAACATCCCGTGATGGGCCACAAAAGCTGCACTCATACAGAGGACAATAAAAAAAATGCTTGGTGGCGAGTGGACCTGAAAGTCGTCTACTTGATCAGGGAGGTGGTCATAACTAACCGAGCAGACAATTGGGGTGAGTTAGTCCAAATACGTGTCGCTGTCATACAATAACATGTTTCGTCTAAACAAAGTTTCAGGTAGTCATTGCATGAGAAAAGTATCATTAAAGTGAATAAAGTCATGGGTACCAGAAGGGAGGTTTCTCTACTGAGAAAACCGACATAATGTATACCCCACGTATATAAGTCAATGTAAACTGTTGTATTGCTGGTACCGCAATTGCTTACTGTAATAATTGCATAAATCGAAAGCGTAATGACAACTGTCATAATTGTAGTTGGTTTTGTTGTCTACTTGGGTAAGTCAGAAAGAATCGCAAACTTGGTTGCGCTTGTTTGTCACACGTACTGGATGGAGTTAAAACATGTTTTGTAATACATACATATACCTATGTACATATGGTAGATTCTCGAGAATGAAAACATTCAGGTTTCTGGCATATATCACATCCAAATATTTAATTAAGAGCGTTTTAATTCACCCAATATATAGATCTCAATGAGAGCTTTCTTGTTCACTTTAGTGTTGAAGGCAAAAATTTGCCATTTTTTTTTTTGTTTGCATTTTGTATTGTTTTTAAGTGATATTCATGGTCAAATTTATAGTGATAAAAGTGTAACTTGTGTTTCTCCTCATATGTCACATTACATATTTTGTTATGTGAAAGCATTTTTTTTTTAGTTATTTTTGTGTACTTCCGTTAAGTGGCCACAATCAATATCTGATTATTCTGCCACTATTTTGGGGGTCTGGCATTTGAAAAGAAAAACCTACCTCCTACAAAATAGATAAAAATACACCCTACTAATAAACCCTAACTGTGGTGGAGCTGCCGGTAGGCTACCATCGTTCGCTCTTACCCTCTTATGCCAGAGGCTAGCCGGCCCTAACCCTGCATAAGGCAGTGCTAGGCCCAAGAGAACAAAACAAAAAAGACAAAAAACAACTACAAAGCTACTACTAACACTAATTTTCTACTGCTCTCTAACAAAGACCCTAGCAGTTGAATGTCAGTCTGGAGATCCTTGACACAAAAGTGTTGCCTACATATGCCTATTTTATACATAAAGTTATCACACAATGGAACTAAAAACTAGGTCATGGTATTACCAGAAATGTCCTAATAAATCACGTGAATGTGTCATCAGCAACAACTTGAACAACATTCATAATCGTAGTTGGTTGTGATCGAATGTAACATCGACATACTCAGTATTCCTCACCCTCTGTAATTGTTTATTAATAAGAATATGTCTCCACTTATGTCTTTTTAAAATTGTGTGTAGTTCTTATTTCACATTGTATTTCCATGAAGTATTATTCATTTGTTTATTGCAAACAGGGAAGAGGCTTCATGATTTCGTCATAGAAGCACATAATGAGAATAACGTTACCATATGCGAAGCCATAGGCCCTTCTCTGAAAGACGGTGAGACCAGACGGATCCCCTGTCGACCAGGAGCAATCGGCAGTGTTATCAAAATCAGACATAATTTGACTACGCCTGAAGTTCTCTCTCTTTGTGAAGTGGAAGTATACGGAACGGATGGTAAGTAAGTTAACAATATGACAATAGTTATTTGTTTAATGTTGTAATATTTTAAAAGTATAGCAATTAAATGTTTATTTGAACTAAAATGTTATTGCCAGCATCCCTGGGTTTAAATGGTAGCAATTTGGAACATGTAATTTAAAACGACAGGGGCTACATACATGTGTTGCAGAATCGCAGCCTGAGCCTTTTTGACACTTGTTGGTGTCTGATCCAACAAGACCAGAGTTTCCGGAGGGCTACAATTCCTAGCTGTTTCCTTTGTGTTACGCCTTGGATGCTCCCAATTATCGTTACAAACTTTCGTGTCGTGCGCCAATCCTCTCTAGCACGGTTGTTTCTTCTGTGGATGTTTTTATGGTCCGTATAGTTTCGTTGATGTTACGATACTATTTTGACAAGTACCTTGGAAAGATTCGTCGTACTTCTTTCAGAAAATGTGTGTTAGTGCTAGTAAAATCGTCATCGTCGCGTATGCCGTATGATATGGCATATCACCATCTTCCCGGGGGTATCGTGGCAAGTTGACTCTCACATCCCGAAGTGCAGCGTTCAAATAAACCATATCGAGCACAGGCGATACACTATCTCCTGAAGGTGTTTGTATCGATAGTGTTGTATATTGTTCGTATCATGGGTTGCTAGCTAGGCGACGACAGGAAATCATTCAACATTATGTAGCGGTTATATTTCTTTTATTCAGAATCAGACTATTTATTACCAAGTAACATTTAAAATGTACGAGTAATTATTGGCGTTGTGGCTTCAACATACATACACGCTTGTTTTCCCAGCCCCCCATCATCCTCACGCAAAATATAAATCAGAAACATTATAAAACTATGCTAAAACTAGTATAAATTTAAACCAAGGCCAACTGCCAACACATTTTAAGACAATGGTACATCTATTGACTTAAGTTAGTAAATAAATACATAAATAAATAAATCAAATCAAATAATAAATAAATAATTTAACATGGCGACATAAAATCTAAAGAGACTGAAGAAAGTATCATGGCATCTCGCGGTTCGAGTGACTCACAGCCTGCGGATAAAACTGTTTTTAAGTCTAGTGGTCCTTGTCTTAATACTTCTATAGCGCTTGCCAGAGGGAAGGTTAAAAGAGATGGTTGTCTGGTTGGGTAGTATCCCGTACAATGCTCTTGGATTTTCGCGCACAGCGAGCATGGTAAATAGATTCAATGGTTGGCAACTCGCGCCTAATGATTCTAGCTGCGCCCTTCACGGTAACTTCTAGCCGTTGCGCGGCCAAACCATACTAAATTTCGAGAAAGTGAGGATACTTTCAATGTTTGCGCGGTAGAACCGTATCATAATCTCCCGAGCAATGCCGAATCTCCTGAGTTGTCTCAGGAAGAACAGGCGTTGTCGTGCCTTTTTTGTAATGCAGTGTGTGTTTGTGCCCCAGCTGAGATTACGTTATTACTATTACAGCTTTGTTTGTTTATTTGATTTTATCTAACATTATCTTGAACACACGGTGCTGCCATGCAGTCTATAAAAACACAAGCTAAGTATCCTAAACATTTATTTCTAGACTTCTTAGTTACTGTGATTCATATTTTAGTATTATCGCTCATGACCGTTATTTGTATAAGACCATTAACTCACGCAGTCATTTTATTTGTTTGATTCCCCTGTGACTTTGTTTATTAATTCGTGACTGGCATTTGCATAATATATACAGTGCACTGTCTTAGAGTTTTGTTGTTTTTCTTTGGCTAAGCTGTAGTGTCTGCATTTGGGTATCCCCCCTACCAGGCCTTATATTTACAATTTAGCTACTAGAGTTGGCACTAGTCATATACAGTTAATTAAATAAATTATTATTCTATCATAATTTAACATTTTAACTCTCACCCTGCGGCTGCATAGCGTTCTGTTTGTTACCATGATGAGCAGATTGTATACGAGTGCCTTATTCAGTTACTGGTCGATTGTTGTTGTCCGCTTTAATTTAAACTATAAATTCTTCTTGCCATTGCCAATATATACATCCGTGGATAATGTTGTACTCAGTATATGTACTAGCGTAACTGTCTGGTGAATTGATTTTATTACCTTCTAATCTCTCAATCTAATTTGAGAGTTTTATGATGACTGAGCGATAATACGATTTTAGGTCGTAGGACTGACTATGTTTTGAAAGTATCCAAACTTGTTTGCATTAGCTGGTTTCTCAGCAATTACAGACATGCTGGGGTAGATCCCCCTTTTTTGTTCTGAACTGTTAAATTATAGTTACGGTTATCGTTGTTGTTACGTTTCAGTTTTAGATTTTGCATATTGATTAATAATTCACCTTTCGAGGACACTAGACTGTCATGAAGACCATTTCACCACTATTTATATTACGTGTTCTATTTTTATCCTGTAGTGTGGCTTCGAGAAGTGATGATTTTGCCTTGTGCAAGCTACTTACTTTGCAGTGGTTGGTTGTCTACGCAACATTTTCTCAACCCAAGACACTGCACGATTCGTTGTCCTGTTTACACAGATTAGTGTGTTTTAACATTTATTTTAATCGACGGTTGCTGCCAATCCCCCCCTCTACACCAACATTGAAATTAGCTACAATTCTACTACTAGCAAGAGATGGAAGTCTGAATCCTGGGCCAGCTGTTAGGCGTAACATACGTGGTAGCTACTACAAATGTTCTATCTGTTCGAGATAAGTCAGCCTCGCTTTGTGATTTACTCGTTTCTAAGAAAATAAACATCCTTGTTGTCACTGAGACCTGGCTCAGACCACATGACACAGCTGCATGCATTGCTGACATTTCTCCTTCTGGTTACACTTTCCATCATCGGCCACGTATAGTTGGACGAGGTGGTGGTGTTGGCTTTCTGGTGTCGCAACAGTTCAAAGTTAATTTACATATTATCCCTGAATACTCTAGTTTTGAGTCTCAGCCTTATGTGCATTGTCTGTTACTAAAACTATTACAACAGCTTTTGTTAGCAGCAGACTTGACAATATCGCTAGCAAGGACATTACAAAACTTCAGCGTGTCCACAATTGTTTGGCAAGGGTAGTTACCAGATCTCCTCATTTTTCTCGCTCATTGCCACTTCTAAGATCACTGCATTAGCTACCTGTGCGATATCGAATTATGTTAAAAAGATGTACAATTACTTATCAAGCCTTAAATGAACACTGTAGATCCCACGGGTAGCATCATTTTCACGAAAGAAGACGAAGAGAACAACAGCATACCCTTCTTGGATGCAAAGTTCGCCAGAAAAGAAGATGGCAGTGTGAAGTCCACAGTGTACAGGAAGAAGACGCACACTGACCAATGCCTGAACTTTCCGCCCCACCACCCCAAACATAAGAAGTTAGGAGTTGTCAGAACCCTTATGAACAGGTGTTAGACGATAATTTCAGAGGAGGGGGACAAGAAGGAAGAGGTGGAACACTTGAGAGGAGCTCTAACAGTATGTGCGTATTCGTCCTGGGCTTTGAAAAGGGTGACGGATAGCAGCAAGACGAAAAAGTCCAACAAAAAGACAAAGGACAAAAACTACAGAGTTCAGTAGTCACCCCATACGTGGAGAGGGTCTCAGAGAGAGAGAGAGTACATCGATTACTGAAGAATCATGGAGTAGCAACAGCCGTTCGTCTCCACACCATCACGAGGCGCCTGTTGGTACATCCCAAGGACAGAGTATATCTAGAAGAACAGGGTGAACTGATGTACCAAATATCATGCAAGAACTGTGGTGCTGAGTACACTGGGGAGACAGGTAGACTACTTAAAACACGATTGGAGGAACACAGAAAGGACGTAGACAACACGTAAAATTAGAAATTCACAAGGAGCAGAAAAAAGAGTTATATCTACCATCCGCCCTTACAGACCATGCGACGACTGAAAGCCACAACATTGACTGGAAGGGAGCAAACATTGTAGACGAGGAACCCAGCCAAAGAATCAAGCACATCAAGGAAACCATCTGGATCAGGACGACCAGAACACCCATCAACAGAAAGGAGGGCAATTACGAACTGCCTCACTTGTACGATGACGTCATTCATTATCACGTTGACTTCATCGGTACTGATGAAGTCAACGTGATAAGTTCGACGAAAACTTTTACCAGGTAAAATACATTGTGGATATGCAACATGAAAGTTTTTGATTTGATTTATTTATTTACTTATCAAGCCATATCTTCCAAACCACCTGCATACATACGTGTTGTGCTTACTCCCGCAAAGTAACCTAAACAGCTTCAGTCGGCAGACTCTGATCTACTGTTTATTCCCATAGTTAAGACGAATGCTGGAACTTGAGTCTTTTCGGTCGCTGCACCAACTATGTGGAACTTACTCCCTGTTGGTGTTAAGTCAGTCAGAAATATAGTTTCATTTCACCGTCATCTAACAACCTATCTTTTTAATAAGGCATACCCTCCTTATAGACTCGTAGCCAGTTTTTCACAATGGGGGTTCACATTTTACCAATTCAGACTCAAGGGGGCCCCACATGTTCACGTGGGAGCGCATAATGCAGAAGTTTACATTTTTAACTGAAGGAACAATGAAGTGGGTGTGAAATTGGTGGACCATGTGGTTTCGTCTTATATTATTTCATCTTATTGACTTATATACAAACACCACATTAGCATCCCCAGTAGGCCCATAACGAGGTCGTTTTGGGGGTGCGTTTTCAAACAAAGTGGGACTCATATGTGGTCTGTGGAGATTGGTACCCATTTTGTTGCCTGATTAAACCTAATTTACACCACTTGTATTCATAAAAGCAGTGATAGTATGTTGTTAATATAACTGAATTATTTACTCGAAACATTTCACAGTGTGTGCAGTTGTTTTGAATATGTTCACATTAATATAATAAGCGAGGCACCGAGGAGTGTGGGTGTATCCAAGTTTTTTTCTTCAGAATAAACACTTAAAGTGTGACATTTACAATCTGGTTTTCATTCAATTAATACATTATATATTTATATGATCTGATGTGCAAAAGTTCCATAATTTATCATAAACATAATTAAGTTAGTAAATTAACAAACCTTTACAAAACAAGCCCGGTAAATAGAAGATTAGAAAATTATTGTACTCTTGTGCAATTTGAATTAAATTCTAGGGGTCAAACAGACAAATACCATATCCTGTACACCACATTGACTCCAGGAAACACAAACTGTATTTTACGACTATACGGTACATAAAATGGACATAATAATTGTTAATAAAAGCCCTTCACACATTCTTGCCTCCTCATCAGCGATAAGGCTCCCCTTTCTGAAACCTACAAACTTGCAACTAGCAACCACAGTATTTCAGCAACCATACAGCTACACAATGACACGATTTCTCATCAGCACGCGCATTTTAAAATAGGTGAAACAACACTTTATTTTGTACTGGTTAAATACAATTATTCATCGAAATTCTCGTTCCAACTCAATAGTAGAAAATTTTGATTCGTGTTAAGCCAGATGGGTTTGTCTACCTGGTTTGCAGCTTGTAATTAAGAAATACACTCGCTACATATCTTAAACGTATACGGCCCAACGTCGCAGCACCAACAATGCCGAGCATGACGAGTTCTTCGCCAAACTCGCAAGTCTGACGTCGCGGTACTCGTCGAATGCCTTATTTTACATCGCTGGTGATTTCAACTGCAAGCTCGGTTACAAGAAGTACGGCGAGGAATTCATGGGAAAACACTCGCGAGGCAGACGGAGCATCAACGGCATAGCCCTAGCCGACTTTCTCGAGGTACACGGCCTGTTTGTCTGCAACACTGCATTCCAACACGCCGCTCGTCACAAAACAACATGGCAAGGACAGCGTCGCGATGTGACGACAGGTCACATTGTACCCATATATAATGTGATCGATTGTGTCATCTGCCGACAGACACACAAAAGGCTCTTGACAGACTCTCGATCACACGACGGCACTTTAATCGATAGCGACCACCGTCTGCTTGTCGCAAAGCTCGACCTCAGGCAAATGTTCAACGTTTGGGGTCAAATCGAGAAATTGCGCTTAGTGAAATGCGTTCGCTACAACACCGAGTTGTTAGCTAGCGATCCCTTCCGCGCACGGTTTCGTGACGTCGTGTCAGAAGCACTATCGGAAGTCAATACGACCACGTCAGCTAGTTCGAGATGGAACACAGTAGAACATGTTCTGAAGTCGGCGGCGGAACTGACCATCGATCGGACCGCCCCGGCGGCCAGACGAGGTGTCCCACACTGTGTTGAAATGGCGGCAATGTCAGAGGAACAACGCAAGTTGAAACTATGGCTGCAGAACACTCCAAACGCCATCCGCCGATGCGAACTGAAGCGCCAGCGCAACACAATCTTGCACGCTATGCGCCGAAAAGCTCGCGATAACGCCTCAGCGAGACTAGACAGGCTAGCGTCAGAAGTTGAACGTCTCCATGATGGCGCAAAAATTGTTCCTGCCGTTCATGAGATGACGAGGAAACCTGCCGCCAAGCTAACGATCCACGACGACGCTGGACGCGTTATCTGTAACACAGCTGAACTGAACTTGCGGGTCACCGAACACTTCAGTCGCCACTTCAGCGACGAAACCGTAGAAGAACTGCCTGCCTTCACCGGAAGACCATCGCGACTGGCAGACCCAATCACAACCGAAGAAGTCAAGCGAGCGATCGGGAAATTGAACAGCGGCCGAGCCAGCGGGCAAGACGGCATACCGGCCGAATTATTCAAATGCACGGCTGGCCTGTTAGCAGACACGACTGCCAGCATTTTCAACGGTGCGCTGGAAAAAACACGAACCGCTCGACCTAGGCAAAGGTGTGCTCGTATCGATACAGAAGCCGGGCAAACCAATAGGTCCACTAACGAGTGTGCGTCCGATAGTTTTACTATCAGTACTCCGAAAGACTATGTCTCTCATCGTTCTATCGAGGATCGCGCCGAAAGTTGACGACTACCTGTCGCCGTCGCAATCGGGATTCCGACGCGAACGCAGCACGGCCGACGTAGTTTTCGGGTATCGTTGGCTCTGTGCTAAAGCGCAGCGTCAGCACGTATCAATCGAATTCCTCGGCATCGACCTGAGTCGCGCCTCCGACACCATACGTCGCGACAAGCTGCTTGATACGCTACAAACATTCCTCGGCGAGTCGGAACAGCGGGTGATTCGCTTCCTACTCGCCGCCACGTCGCTCGAGCCGCGTCTCTTAACAGGAGATTCATTCGCCACATCCATCGGGACGCCGCAAGGCGACAGTGTCAGCCCGATGTTATTCATTGTGTACCTCGAAGCGGTACTCCGTGACCTTCGTTCGCGCCTCCCGTGCGCCAGCCGATGCTATCCTACCGCTAGACGTCGAGTACGCTGACGACACGGACTTCGTCAGCTCTTCTCGTTCGTTCCTCGACGAGATCGAGCGCATCGCGCCAGCTTGCTTAGCGGAGTGGTCGCTAACGATCAACGCGTCGAAAACAGAACGAACAAGTATCAGCCGACACGCTGACCGCATTCAGGAAGAGTGGCGTATGACATGCAAGCTTGGATTGCTCCTCGGTGAAGCCGAAGATGTCGCTCGCCGAAAGCAGCTGGCCAACGTCGCCTTCCGCAAGCTGTGGACACTGGTTTAGACGATCACAGATCTCTCTACAGCTGCGGCTACGGTTATACGCATCCTTCGTTGTGCCCGTGCTGACGTACAACATGAGTACATGGGGACTCACGAAATCAGAACTAGATCGTCTGGATGCGTACCTCCGTCGTCATCTACGCCAGATCATCGGCATATGTTGGCCACATCGCATTTCCAACGAGGCACTGTACCACCGTTGCCGATGCCGTCCCATCGGCGAAGCTGTCATAACTGCAATATGGAGTCTATTCGGGCACGTGCTCCGTATGTCACCCGATGCACCCGCTCAACGAGCGATCGACAACTATTTTGCCGTGGACACAGGTGTCACGACATACATGGGTCGACCGCGAACGACTCTGCCGACAGCGTTGAGCGCGGACCTGTGACGCATAGGTCGTAAGCTACATTGCCGTGCTGACGTCGACGTTCTGCGTGCACTCGACCGTGAACAGTGGCGACAATTGGAGCTGGTCATTTCAAAATAAGAAAGCATCATATGAACCCATGGAATTGACCTTTTTAAATTATTTATTTACATTTTTATTACTTTTTAGTGCAATTTCTACTGACTTTTTAAACTTTTTTTTATCATATGGACATTTTAATTATACATGTATCTATTCATTTAAATATTTTATTTATTTATATATCTATTTATTCCACTTCTACAAAATAACTGATGAATCAGTTCGTGCGGAATGGCACAAGCGAAACAGACGCGAACTACATCACGTCTGCACGCGAAAGTGCACATAATAATAATAAATAATACATCTTAAGTTGTTGATTGTTGAGAGTAGCCTCTTTGACAGTCGTTAGTTACCTAAATCAGCATACTAAAAATAAAAGCCGCACTTCTCGTTTAATGATAATGAATGTTTAATGAATTATTTTATATGGCTTAATTTATGTGCTCACAATTATTAAATCATCGTTACTCCGTTCATTCACCAGTATTTTGTCTGCATCTGTCACCTCTGAATGGCTACAATTAGGACTCATAATTTTACGTTTTCATAACAGGAGACCCTGGGATAGGGTGAAATCCTTCTGCATGGCACATTGTATGTTTGACACACATTCCTCTAGTGACTGCCCTTTTTACACATGGCACTGGGGACTGAACCCTCAGCCAGGCTCCCATACACTCAGTGATGATCACTTAATAGATAACGGTTCTCCCTTTATCGTCTGCACAAATCAGGCTTTCTTGGCATTCCTTGTAATACGTGAACACTATCCAGCAGCTTTTAGGAGGGGGTTAACGCTTTTGAGAAACATGGAATACAATAATTTAGTGGTTCACATTTTAAAGATGCAATTTTGAGGGGGGTTCACATTTTGGAGAAAGGGGGTTCACAAAAAGGGGGGTTCACGTGAATCCCCCTGGCTACGGGCCTGCTCCTTAGTTTCTTAGCAATACCATCCATCTAGTCAATTGATGACTTTTGCTCTGCACTTGACGATGAGAATGCTTAATCCTTTGAATTTGTTGCGCCACTCAGCTCGGATTTTCCGAGGATATTGGCGGTAATTAAATGAGTATTATTGTTAGTTCACACTTGGTTCAAGCGCGGTATCCGCAAAGATCATTCGATTGATTCGTAGCTTCGAGTCGCCGATGAAAGACTCAGTAGCTTACCTCGGCTGATTGTGTCAAATGCGTTGTTTTCGCGGCTAACCAGCGATAGCCAAGTACGACGTTTGCACAGCTGCGGCGACATCGAAGTCCACTCTCGCATTGATAGAGGAAGGCGTGAACGTTTTCTATCCATGAAATCGTTTGCTATCCATGACATCACTATTAGTGAAACTGTTTTCTTTGTGCATAATCGTGGCGGTGAGCGTGTGTGCTTAAGATTACGATTGCCCAGTCTTACGTCGAGTTGGAGGCAATCGTGGCGATTGAAAATGTTCAATCGGCACGACTGATGTTGACTGGCAATCTTGGACAATCGGGCGGTGTGCGGCATTTCCCGACTGTGATTTTCAAATTGTAAGGCATTAGCCAATATAATCCATTGAAATCCGGGAAATGAGGGTCAATGTCAAACAAAATGCAATAGCACATATAATGGTCTTTAATTCGTACTACATGTCTACATTATCAGGTTAAAAGTCCACCGAAATTCACAAAGTGGAATAAATTATTCCCATTTTTTGAAGATAATGATTTAAGTTTTCAAATGTAACTGCGGGTCATTTCATGCGCATTGTAATGCATAGAGGGACGCCTAGTCTGTATAATTTCTCTGTTTTTACACAAATACAAATGATGTATTGGTTGTTGTGCTCAGATATGCATAACACTACGCGATTTTACAATAATTGTGAATGACCGGAGGTCGCTTTGGTTTAGTTCTCATTATAATTATTGAAATGTAGGGGACTCGCTTAATTTTGGCGGTGTGTCTTATTTTTTGTTCACTTCGTGCACCTGTTGACTACCACGGGCAAGACAGTTGATTGATCTATTTAGTGATCCTCCCTCTCGTGGTCAGAACGCCCGAATCAACCCGACTCCCACTCACGGCCAGAATACCTGAATACGCCCGAATACAGGGGCACATTTAAACTGGTACCGCGAAACAGTGTCACCCAATAACGGCAATTTATTTCGGCAGTTACCATATAATAATATCGAAGTTTCACTGGGAAGCGTCAAAAATGAGAAATGATGGCGATTTCCGTGGCTAAATTGCGCCAAACACCACGCGGTTTTGTAGTCGAACGCAGCGACACACAATTTCCGGTCCCTCTTTTACGCCACGCAGTGAATATTTTAATGGTGATTTTCAGCCAATGAGATTAAAGTTTAACATTTGCTGCGGGCATAAACATGGAAGCACCCAGACATTATTCCAAAGCACGCGTCCGCAGGCGATTTCTACGATTAAATGCTAACTTTTGAGCGGTCTATTTTGTTGTAAAGAAGTATTAATGCGCCGCGCAACGAAGCGGGTGGTGTTTTTTAGCTTTGATGTAATTCTCGACATAGTCACTATGTCGAACTCCAGTAATTCGGACTTTGATGGGATTTTCGAATCGAGTTTATAACGACCGCTGCCATCGAAGGGGAATGTTTTGCACTATGATTACGCATTTTAAATATAACACCAGCTTAATAGTTCAGACGGGATGACGGCTATGATCACAAAGAACGCCATTTTGTATAAAATCTTGAAAATACATGCACTCTGAAAAACTTTTTTATGATCATTTCATACGCAGCATGTAACCGCTAATTATTAATGAAAAAAATGAATTGTTTAAAATTATTTAAGTATTTTTTTGTTGTCAAACTTTAGCAATTCATATTTGGGTAATAAATTGACATATATGTCACATACTTGGTAGTTACACCAGGAATTAGTTCTTCAGATGTAGTGAACATTTTATTTGAATTAGATCAAAAATTATTTATTTATTTGCATTCATGCAACCCGAGTATATCACATGATTCACTCACAGCATATTCTCTCGATTTAATAGGATTCAATAACAGGCACATATTTACATTAATATGGCCCTGAGAGGGTTAAAATATAACCGAAATGTACAGTATAGTCACAAAATCCTCCACTGGCGGCCGAATCAAATGATGTTGAACATTTATCGCCGCCGCGCCGCCGGATCTCTTCAGCTGATTAGCTTCTCCGCTGGCTCGGCTGTGACATCGGAAGACAGGACGGGTGCTGTTGACAAATGTTCGCCGCGGCGTCGGCGTAATTTCAGCTTATTGTAACTTGAAGGGACATATTTCCAGGGATCTAGGAGGCACGGTCACGTGGGCCCATTCAGAAAGGTCTACGGGCACGCCAAATTCCAGAGGTCTAGGGGGCGCGTGCCTCCAGGCCCCCTGGATCGGCCATTGATCATCTGCTCAACATATTTGCAAATAATTTATATCGACCGGTACGGACACACATACAAACTATTTGTCAATCTAAAACTAACTGGAAGGTTGATGCGGGTTGCCTTTTCATATATATATATATATATACAGTTGTCTTTTAAACGTATTGCAAATACTAAAGTTCTTCGAGCAACTTTTGTTTTCAAAGGACACCTATTGTATTCATAATCTACATTGTCAACTTAAGCAAATTGCAATTGAAATTAAGATGTATTTTTACTGTTTACTTTAATTTACCAGAACAAAAGTACACCTACTTTTTCTACTTGAACATTATTTAATTATCATGACAGAAGACCAGCGGGCCACTTTTTGTACTTTTAAATATGGTTTTTTTATAGGCAGTATAACTTAATGTATTTGCTCATTTCATATAAGTAATCGTTACCCATAAGAACTTATTGTTCTGTGTAATGACCTATTATGAATGTAACTGTAGTGTATAGTGGGTTTGAATCGCCATCTAAATAGATATTTAAATAATCACAATCCAGCTACAATTTGTTAAAGGACACATTTAATAGTTTATTTCACAACAGTGCCCTTCGCTGTGTCGCACCTAACTAGGGAGTTCTGTGTACATACGCAGTAGCAGTGAAATGTTCTAGTCGATGTATCCAATAATAGTGACATCTATGGCGAATATAAGAATAACGCTAGGTCTATATATTCAGTTGTGAACAGTCGTAGCGGTGATCGCCGGTCAGTCGAAGGCCAGTCGTAAGTCTACGATTCTAGGCGATTGGGCGCCGATGATCGAGATGTGTCGCAGCGTAGACAATCGGGCGGTGTGCGACTAGCTTACTACGAGTTGGAGGCAATCGTGGCGATTGAACATGTTCAATAGGCACGATAATCTACCCTACATTTGTTTCTCCCATCCTGAACTGGAAAGCCAGGCTCCTGTATGTCTCACATCTTTTTTTAAATGAAGTAAAACGGATCGTTGAAGTATTGGTGACTATTGTCTAGTTGAAATATGCAGTTTATTCAACAGAAGCTAACGAAATAATTATTCAGAGAATTTGTACTTATTACTGATTTGACGTATCAACACAGTTATCAATAATGACACAATCATAAATTTGGCTTAGCTTTTTTTATCCAATATAAAAATCGTTCCACGTTCATTCAAATAGCATATAATTCATAATAAAATAGGATTGCATACCTGTTGCAAGAAATCTCAGGGTCACGGCGAGCCTCTCTCTGCTGGGGAGATTGCGGCTCGATAGTTGGTATGTTGTTTGACGATCATAGGGGGAAACAAGATGAAGAAGGATATTAGCAATGCAGTAACTCTACTTATTAATCAATCAGTAATAACTGGTATATTTCCAGACAAATTAAACATTGCAAAAGTCATACCCCTTTTCAAAAAAGGGATGTTTCTGACTATCAATTATCGAATTATTTCTATCCTGCCAGTGATTTCAATTTTTTTTGAAACGGCTATGTTTGATCAAATCCACAATTACTTCCATTCCAAAGCGTACACTATAGCCAATTTGGGTTAGGAAAGAAACATTCTACAGACCTTGCTACACTCGAAATGATAGACATAATTATACAAGAACTTGATAATTCGGCTACTTCAATAAATATATACCTTGATTTATCAAAAGCATTTGACACAATTGATCACAATATATTGGTACAAAAGTTAAATTACTATGTGCCGATTAAATGACAAGGCTCTGGATTTTTGTAAGTTATTTACAAAATCGTAAGCAGTACGTAGAAATTGAAAATGTTATGTCTAAAGAAATAGTCATCAACACTGGTGTCCATCAAATGACCTTTTAAAATTATAAATTATGCTGACGACACCACCCTTACTAGTAAACTAAATACATTTCACGATTCAGAAGACCAAATGCGAAGTGAAAATATTAACAAAGAACTAACAAAGATTAGCAATTAGTTGAAAACTTATAAAATGCCAAAACGTCTAAATTCGTGATTTTTCATATGCCTCAAAAGAAAGTAGAATACCCTGTGTTCCAAATAGTTGGGGCATACATTGAATGTGTACATTATTTCATTTTTAGGCATCACAGTAAATAACCATTTAAACTGGCAGAGTCATCCAAACAAAATAGCAAATAAAATATAAAAAACAATAGGCATATTAAATAAACTTTTTTAACATGTTTTACCACTTAATAATAATAATAATATAATAATAATCTTTATTGATACATAATGTTAAATATAGCACAGATGTAGCAGTAGCAGTAATATGTAACATGTATACATTACGTATCAAATGGAACTAAGCAACACATTGCTTGTATTCCTTATTCATGTCATATATGCAATGAAATCTATGATTCGTGTAAAAAAAAAAAAAAAATAATAATAATAAAAAAATAATAAACATCTTCATAATAAACTAACAATTTATTTAATAATGCATTATACGAGTACCGTAAGACTGAACATCAGGTACATCTTAACATGACAACATTATGCGAGTACCGTAACACTGAACACCAGGTACATCTTAACACGACAACATTATACGAGTACCTAACACTGAACACCGGGTACATCTTAACATGATAAAATTACATTAAAGCAGCATTTATCATATGTTTGCTAGAATTAGACGCTTGGTCCTTTGTTTGAACATATGAAGAGATGTACAATATTGTAAATAGTTATTTGTAATAAATGTATTCCAGATTTTAGGACCAACATAAGCCAAAGTCAATTGTCTACAATTAGTCTTACAGTATGGTATTTTATATGTTACTTCCTGCCTTGTATTATATTTATGTGTGGATATTTGCAGGACAAATACATCATGATATATATCTGGCAACATACCCCTATTATGCTTGTACATTAGAATACAGCATAAATATTTATTTACGTCATAAATATTCATTATTTGATAAGATGTAAATAAAGGCTGCGTATGATCAATAAATCCTACATGACTTATTACACGCAAAACTCGTTTTTTGGAGTAAATGAATTTTAGCAAGGTATATATTCGGGGCCCTTCCCCAGACGACATTACAATAAGTAATATATGGGTATATAAACATGTAATACAGGTTTAACAATGATTTGTTATCTAATTTGTTTGTCACCTTTTTTATAATACCAATATTCTTAGAAATTTTATTTGATATATATTTAATGTGTGTGCTCCAATTCAATGTATTATTTATAAGCAAACCCAAAAACTTTATCTCATGTACAGTGTTAATTTGTATGCCGTCTATGCAAATGTTATTACACCTCTCTCTTATACTGATCGTATTACTAAAGGTCACTGTGTGAGTTTTCTGTATATTCAAAGAAAGTTTATTAATGTTAAGCCATAAAGATAGTTTTTTTATTTCAGAGTTCAAAACATTTTCCATTTCCTCTATATTGTTGCCTTGTATAAAGATGCTCGTGTCATCAGCAAACATAATGGTAAACGTTGTGTCAGATAAAGTAGATAAATCATTTATATAGATAAGAAAGAGTAAAGGTCCCAGAATTGAACCCTGCGGAACACCACATGTTATGTTTTTAAGGGAAGATTTTGTTCCATAGAATTTTACTCGTTGTTGTCTGTTACTTAAAAAGTTACGAATCCATTGGAGTATATTTCCTCTGATTCCATAATGTGTTAATTTTCTCAATAATATATTATGATTAACGGTATCAAAGGCTTTGGCTAAATCCAGAAATAACCCAATTACGTGCTCTTTGGTATCAATTGCCTTACTAATTTTGTCAATTAGCAGTGTAATAGCCATATCAGTAGAATATCCTTTCCTAAATCCAAATTGGGAATTAGACAAGATGTTATGTTTCATTATGTAATTCATTAATCTATTGTACATTAATCTTTCAAAAACCTTTGAAAATACAGGCAAGACAGAAATAGGCCTGTAATTATTAATTAATGATGTATCGCCATTTTTAAAAACAGGAACTATATCAGCTATTTTTAGTTGATCAGGAACATATCCTTGATCAAATGATAAATTTACAATGTAACTTAAAGGATCAAGTAGGTTGGAGAAGGCCTGTTTGACAATAATAGGTTTTATGCCATCCCATCCAGGACTAGAGTTTTTAAAATTCTTAATAATTCCCTTTATCTCATCTGGTGTGGTTGGCGACAAATACATTGAATTTTTATAGACTCCTTGGAGGTAGTCATCAGGTCTCTCTGACATGACTGGTATTTTATCAGCCAGTTCTGGACCTATACTTGTAAAATATTCATTAAATGTATCAGCTATGCATTTTTTATTTTTTGTTAATTTACCGTCAATTAGTAATTTGTCATTAGATAAAAATGCTTCCTTCCTTCCTATAATATTCTTTAAGATTATCCAGGTTTTTTTTAAATTACCCTTGTGCTGTTGAAGCTCATGTCGATAGTATTCTCTTTCTGCTACAGTAATAAGACAATTTATTTTATTTCTATATCTTTTATAATTAGTTTCATTGAAGACAGTCGGTTTTTTCAAGTAATACATATACAATTTGTTTTAGTTCTAATGGAGTGTCGGAGTCCCATAGTAATCCACGGTTTATGTTTTCTTTTCCTAATAGTTGTGTTAGCTAACGGAAATGAATTATTGTATGCAACTAATATCTCATTAATGAATACAGAATAACATTCTTGTGGATCTCTGCATGCATAAACGTCATCCCAGCATATTTTATCTATACTCTCTTTGAATGTAGCAGTAGTCTGCGCATTATATATTCTAGTCGCTATTGTCATTTCTACCTTTGTGCTATCAGTATGTTTAGTGAGCAAAAATATTGGTAGGTGGTCAGAAATATCTGTATATATTATTCCATGCAATTGATAATTTGCACCAATTAAATCATTGCTGTATATATTATCGATGACAGTGGCAGTTGTTGCTGTTATTCTAGTAGGCTTGCTGATAAGGGGTATAAATGCCTGTTGGAACATTGCATCTATGTAATCTTGAGTTTCCGTGTGACTACCATAATTAAGTAGATTAATGTTAAAGTCACCCATTATGTAACACTGTTTATTATCAACCTTGAGAGTTTGTATAATATTGATAACATGTTCTGTGAAAGCAGTAATGTTTGTATTAGGTGGTCGATAGACAACACCTACAGTTATTTTGTTGTTGCATGTCTTAGACCGAGTCTTGATTTCAATAAAAACGCATTCCAGATATTCAGTTATGACACTCATTTCTGGTAATTCAGTACACTCAAGGGACTTACGAACATATAAGGATACACCACCTCCCTTCTTGGAGGGCCTAGTCAAATGTATACTTTTGTACTCTGGCAATTCATACAGGTCAAGATTGTCATTATGTAACCAAGTTTCGCTTAGACCGATGACCGAGAACCTGTTATCGATCAGTGACAAGAAGTCACCCAATTTGCTAATGTTCTTTGGCAAGCTACGGATATTTAAATGCATAATTGAAAACTCGTCATCAGAGATATTATTTCTTTTTATAACTTCATTAATGTCATCTTCAAGATAATATTTAGTATTTACAAAGCTATCTGTTGTGAGTAAATTACAATCGGGATCTATATTCCGCATTGCAGCATTGCCAGTTTCATAATCTTGTACATCACCTAAGGTAGTATTACGTAATTGGCTCATAGCAATGAAGTGCAGTATATGCATACATATTCACACAGTACACAATAATGCTTCTATAGCTGCATATAACATTTACAGATCGTTTTATAAAAAACAACGTTATGTGACATCTGTTAAGTTGTAGTAGGTTAGTTAGAATACATGATATGTATCGATAACATATAGTAATAAAGTATATATGAGTAATTAAATAAGACACGAACCATATGTAGAATACGAAGGTGTCCATGAATGAGACCATGAATGGTACAGTCCCTCTGTGAACAAGCACCATGATAGGCCGACTAGAGATACAAAATATCCACCGTGACTTGGGCCAATGTCCAACGCAATTACAGTGCATTTAGTTCATCAACTCGACTGACGGTTTTGATTGTTCCCTTTAGGTCCTTTATGACAATCCTTCCATCATACGACCAACAGTCGAGAATCTTGTGCTGTTTCTTTAATGTCCGGCACAAGAACAGTAGTCTTGCTCTCTTCTGGGTGAGATCTTCGGATATGTAAACATTTGATCGTTTGGTGCGTAGCCGTTTTCGAGCTTTAATGAAGTCATTCTTCGATTTATAGTCTTTGAACTGGACTATAATTTGGCGCGAGTGGTTTTTATTTGTGGCGGATTTTCTAGGCCCAATCCTATGGGCTCTGTTGATATGGTCCATTTTTAATGGGACGTCCATATCGTTAAACAAGTCAGTGATAATCTTATCAATTTGTTCACCGTCTTTGTTTTCAACTATTCCTGTAATGCGCACCGAGGACCGACGGCTGTACTGCTCCAGGTTATCAACAGCTTGCTCAAGTTGTTCAATTCGTGTGTCCTTGTCTGTCAACTCCTTTTCAAGATTTTCGAGCCTTCTATTTATTTTGTCAGCAACTATTGTAGCAATCCGGGTAGCAAGGGCCGCGATTACGTCATCGTCACTTAGCGCTAGCTTGATTTGTTCTACAAGTTCATCGGTGTTCGTGATCGGTTTCTTCTTGCCCATTGTTGCTGGTGGTTGTCTGTTACGCAATAGTAGGGTCTAATCACAGGCTAAGCAGCAAACGTTGGCGGTTTTGAGCGTGTCGTGGGCGACAATATGGTTGTTACACGATCCGATATATTTTACCGGCGTGCAAGTTCAAGAAAATATCACAATTTAACACCCACCGCGTTCCTGAGTGTCCACTAGTCGACCTTGTTCACTTCAGCAAAAAACACGGGACCTTTCAGAGCATTTCTCTTACATTCTCACTCCCAAATCGAGGAGTGCGAAGAAATCGTGCAGTCTGACCATGGCACACCTTATTTAATACATTATATATTATGTACAATGCTCTTATTCTCCCTCATATTAATTGTGACTTACTTTTATGGGGTCACTAGGCACATCGAATTTTCAAAAGTAAATATAATGCTCAAACATGTCCTATTTTTAAAAGACTTCAGTTGTTAAAGTTGGATGACATTTATAAAATCCAACAATTAAAATGTTACTACAAATTAATTAACTATATTTTACCCTACTACTTCAATGTTTTCCAAACACACACATCTATAATATTCATCAGCACTGAACACTTGAAAGAAATAATCTGTCTATGTCCACATTCAAACATGAATTTGCCAAAAAATGCATTAGACACAACATAGTAGAGACAGTTAACAATACACCAAGTATTATTACTAATAAAATTTACACTCGCAGTCTAAATTTACATGACAGTGGAGCACCGACTGAGGTGAACGACTGGTTTGAACGAAACCAACTTAAGTTGAACACCGAGAAGTCAGAGGCATCATCTTCCTCACCTCAAAACATCGAAACGATCTGCCCTCCGATATTTCCGTGACAATTGGCGGACATCGGGTTGGATTCTGAGTTCTGAAGGGTGTCAAACAACATAGGATACAGCCTGGCAAAGTTTCGAAAGCTGCCAGCATCTTCTGCGGCCAACTCCTTTACAAGGCCAACTCTTACAAGGTTGTTGTAACACCCTTGTTCATTATGTCTCCCTACCCATATCTTTACCCACACCCTACGTTTTGTGTCCTTCTTCGGCCTCCGATTAACTAACATGTTAATCACGAAAATGCCTAAAACATTAACAATTGCCTGAACAATTTCTTCAACGGAAGGCGCAATATTGTTGAAATTCAGATACAAACAGAAAGGTTGCAGCCAATATATAAACCTAGCGTTATTCTTATGAAACATTGGCTGCAACCTTTCTGTTTGTATCTGAATTTCAACAATATTGATGAAATTGTTCAGGCACACCGCGACAATTGTTAACTGTATCTGTATGTATATATATATATATATATATATATATACAGTTAACAATTGTAGCGGTGTGCGGCGGTGAGTCGTAGACCAGTCTTACTCCTTTGATCTTCAGCGATTGAGCTACGACGGTCGAGATGCGTCGCTGCGTGGACAATCGGGCGGTGTGCGGCAAGCGTTACCACTCTGTGCTAGTGTTTGTTGTTCAATCTCTGCACGATTGAAAATACGTCTGTTGTAGTTGGTTTCGCAAGTTCGGTCTTTGTTAAGGTGTATTAAACTGTTATTGAACGCTTTACTTCTGTGTCGTAAGTAATATAATATACACATACTATTGATTACTCATTTGCCAGGAAATTGGAGTGAAGTTTGCAGCCAGCCTACGTTTTTCGTGTGTACTCTTGCAGTGGTGAAGGATTTAATGCACAATCTGGCTCTTGGGATGCCTACAAAGATGTCCTCAACATACGAACATATAGAATCTTCGAGAGCAGTGGATGGCAATAGAAACCGTATATTCATAAATAAAAGCTGCACTCATACCAAATCCGAAAATCGTGCCTGGTGGCAAGTAAACCTGCACGGCGTCCATGTGATCAGAGAGGTGGTCATAACTAACCGAGCAGACAATTGGGGTGAGTTAATCCAAATACGTGTCGTTGACATACAATACCATATTTCGTCTAAATAAAGTTTCAAGTAGTCATTGTATGAGCAAAATGTCGTTAGGGAGCGTTTAATGTAGCTACAATACCTCATAGTCTATATTTCCTAAACTCTCAATTTGTTTTAATACAACGCGTGTACATGGTCGGCACAATATGTACCCCACGTATATCAGCCGATGTAAATTGTTGCATTGCTGGTACGACAATTGCTTACTGTAATAATTGCATAAATCAAAAGCATAATAGCAACCTTCATAGTTGTAGTTGGTTTTGTCGTCTACATCAACACTGTCTCTCCCATTGTCATGATGTATCTACAGCAACTTTTTTTTAAATTGTGTCCCGAATCGCCGAAGTACTAAATAGTAAGTGTTTCTTGCAATAAAGTTACTATTATGTTGCCAACAGGGAAAAGGCTTCATCATGTCGCCATACAAGCAATGCTAATAAACAAAGCTTCGACGTGCGCAAAGATATATGATGCTCTGCAAGACGGCGAGACTAGGCTAATCCTCTGTCAACCAGGAGCAGTCGGCAATGGCATCAGGATCTTACAGTTTGCTCCTAAAACTGAAGTCCTCACACTTTGTGAAGTGGAAGTATACGGGACCCCGCATGGTACGTAAGGTAGCAATTATTGTGTGAGTATAGTCCTGGCAACTCCTCTTCTAGTGGCGTTGTCAGCTGGCTGTATCAGTGCCCTAAAAAATCCGCGTTTGTCTGACTTACAACAGTTATGGTGCGCGTCCTCGTAGCCCGGCTACTAGATACGATCGGGCAAGCAGTTTATTACCAAAATGCCATTTGTGACCTAATATGACTTTTTAATTATTATCTTGAATTTCATAATATCAGACCTGTCCAAGGACAACAGCATATGCAATTAGTTCGCATAATATGAGATTGATGTGAATGATATTTTTCGAGATATCATGTTTTCAAAATGAGGAAATGTGTTGTTTTGGCAGTTTACCACCTAGCAGGAGACAAGCACAAAATTGAACGAACAATATAACTCAGGCAAATAAAAATATGAACACCTGGAAGGTAAATTTGATATGTGGACATTAAAACAAGTTCCATTGAGTTATGTCATGTTGTTTGGTTTTATCTGACTTTTTGTGTATGGGTTTCATTTCCCTGCTCACCATGAGTCAGGGAAAATTGTCAACGTTAAAACTGTTCTGGACCTGAAACCAGAACAATCTTTACAACATAGTAAAGTAATTACATGAAGAAATAATGGGATATTTCTAATGTACCTTAGTTAGAGAGTTAAGTTCTGTAAGAAATATAGTTGACTTTGTATAAGTATAACTGTTTTATTTATAAAATAATATTAAATTAAAACTATCTGTAATCGCATATTTAACACTAACACTGTTTCTTTGTAAATGTGGATATTCGCTTTAAAATACATTAGCGTACATTTCAAAATTATTTGGTCACATACCAAAAGGAAAAACCAACATGCGTTCTTATTAAAGTTATTGTGGTTGATTTCAGCCCGCGGTGCATTCCACCATCGACACTACTTTATTATATGATATTATCTTTGCTTTAATTCGACATATAAGTATACAGTAGTCCCCCTCTTATAAGGCCCCCTCGCCGACGGCCACCCGGATAATTATTATTCTGAAGCTGGATATAAATGTGTTTGTTTAAATGCAAGGAGTATAGTAAACAAAAGAAATTAACTAAACATTATGGTAGAATATATTTACCCTCACATAATAGGTATAACCGAATCCTGGACCACCACCGATATATCAGATGCCGAATTGGGACTGACAGGATATGTAATGTTTAGGAAACATAGAAAATGCGTAAATGCAATTTGAAAGTACGCCTAAATAGCAACGACACGCCAACATATTCTCGCCGGTCGAACAAGGGCGCAGCAGCGCCGTTTGCCGACATTCCTGTTATTTACTATATTTCTTAATTCTCCAATAATGTTTAACATAACACATATGTGTTACATATTAAGTATACATAAAACATATCCAATCATGTAAAGTGGGATAACAAACAGCGAAAAATGCCCAAAGAATGTTTGGCAAAATGTCAGTTAACGACGAGCATCGCGCGCCCCTCACACCAAAGATCGACTTGTACTAGCGTCCACTGCTAAGGTTGTATGGATCAGTCTATTTTATTGCGATGGGGAGATCCACTTTTAACGGTAAACAAATACTCAAATTATTGGCTACAAGGTATCAATACAATATTATTTGTTGTGTAGATCATATGTGTTTGCAGTTAGGAACCACAATATGCCGAAATATCGGGCATTCACATCCAATATAATATTAGAAACTAAACTAACTGCTCGAGTAGCGAGCGAGCCACCGAAGCAGCGCTAAGCGTCGATACTCGGATACAATTCGCAAATCTTTCACCTTTTAAGTGTCGGCGCGGCAACAAATGAAATGTAATTTTTACAAAACAACATTTATTTGATTCCAAATTTAATGCCGAATCGATTAGTGATAAGCACTAGTCGATCTGATGTGAAATAGTGAAGTTATTAACAAAAGCTGACAGCTACGGATAGGCTTATGTTACATTCGCATGGCACATTTTTCTTCTTTCGGACGATTGCTTATCACTGTTCGGTCGAACTATCATTTCTCATCAATATAAATTTTATTTTGACTAAAATTTACGCGGCACAAGGTCTATGAAGAAGCATGATCTACGGTTAATTTTTCGACCTGACCGGAGCGCAGTGTTACGCTCAGCGCCAGCGTAACAACATAGCGTCTTAGCACAGGCAGCATGTCTCTACGGCCTGTAGATCGTTGATTCATAGGTTGTTTTGGAAGCCTACTGACCTCGTAGTCTTTGAGTTATTATACCAATATTTTACGTATGAATAAACAAGGTTTGTAGTGGTGCAAATTTAATGTCTACATATAATCGCAAGTACTGGAATACGAATTGAAGTAGGTCAATTTCACTGCTTTCAATGCTTCTAGCCTTAACAATGGGTGATCACATTTTTATCGTTGGTATATACAATAACAAAGGCATACATAATCCCTATCATTAAAGAATTTCGGACAATTTGCATTTTCCAATAATGTCAGGTTTATAGTTAGCAAGCAACTCAAGTTAAGGCACTTTAATTAAGACATGTCTAACAACGTGTTGTTTTGGACTCTAACCTATTTTAATAGAATATGGTACTACAGAAAGAATTTGCATATACGATATTAGTTATATAAAATATAAAAAGAAAGAATAAAATAGTTGAACTGTAAGAGCAGAACATGTTTATATATATAAGCCTTTTTGTTCAATTGATTTAGATTCACACACATACACGCGCGCGCGCGCACACACACACAAACATACACACACACATACACTCACTCACTCACTCACTCACTCACTCACTCACACACAAGCACGCTTTAAAGTGATGCTCAATGTGTTGCAGTGACGACGGATGCAACAGTTAATCTGGCTTATAAGAAGCCTGCAAGCATGTCCTCGCAGCTTGCAGAGTACAGTCCCTCTAGAGGAGTGGATGGCCTTAAAAGCCCCGTGTTTAATAAAAAGGGTTGTTTTCATACAAATGCGGAAAATGATCCCTGGTGGCAGGTGGATCTGCAAGCAGTCTACTTGATCAAGAAGGTGATCTTAACTAACCGAGCAGACAATAACGGTGAGTTTGAATTTGATAACTTAGCTGAACTTGCTAGACACGTGTTGGCGTTAAATGTCGTAATGGAAGACACAGACGGGTCAGTACTATCATTTCAAGCGTCCTAATATACAAATGAAGCAGTAAAGTTTTTAAAAAATTGTGTGGAGATAAAAGAATTTTCTTTGTAGAACATTTAATTTGTGTATTCTTACTGAACACTTTGTGAGAATTATATATATATATATATGGTCGATTCCCACGAAACGTTGACAAATGGTGTTCCTAGGGGAAGGGCAAAAATAAACATATGCGTATCGAGTTGTGTTTTCTATAGTACGAAAAGAACATATGAAATAGCAAGTGTTTAAGTTCTGAAACCATACGTCTGCACACAAGTCTTTGAAACTGCTATAACTGTAGACGCCCAGATCAAATATAATAATAACTTGTGAGGTGCGGATTTACTACGGATTTATTCAATAGTTGAATTGAACAGTGTTGTTCAAAAACAAATAAAATTCAAATGAAAATAAATTCAATGAAAATAGAATCGTCAAATCTGTAACGAAGATTAATACAGTTCAGATATGTGACCAACGTACGTGGAATAGTGATACATGTCTAAGATTTAAGCGCGGGGTGGCGCCACTGAGAACGACTAATATAATTATAAACATAAGTATTGTAGAAGTGCTCATAATAAATGACATCCAGTCTAAAGATTCAATACAATACTACTCGTAATCAACGAACTACATGTACATCACATAGCCTAACGATATAATTTACGGGTCGTTACAATATTATCATCTAAACTGACATCCAACGAAGCCATAACAGCATAGCCACAGGCCGTAGCCGGCGGAGGCCGCAACGACAGCAATGTAAACAAACACGCAATTTACGCAAAATAAACACACAACTTATTCCAAAGTGCGCTACAAAACATCTAGAACATACAATTATTAACGCTATGATTATTAAATTACCTGTAGCCTCTTGATCTGGCGCTAAATACAACAATACGGCAGTAAATATAGCCGCTGTTTCAATATCGAAAAAGCTGTCTAAAAATGCCCGGATGGACGCGCTCGCATCTGAGCCCGCTACGAAAGGTAAACAAATCAAACGAGTCACGTGACTCACGTGGGCAGCAGCATACATGCAGTTACACTCCCACCAAACCCAAAAAAAACATTCTAAACGTCTACGTAAAGAGGAGTGAGTTTCCCATAATTAAACACGGAAGCGCGCATAGACGGAATTGTCTGACCTTTAAGCCGAGAGCAGAAGGACAAGTTTCTGGATCGGGCGTTCCAGAATAGTATCACGAAGACATACCTTAACTTTCCGCACTAGACCGTCTTTGCCTGGAGTGACTTCTACCACTCGGGCAAGCGGCCACTCACTGCGTGCAGTGTCCTCAGATAGAATGACTACGTCACCCACCTGGAAGTTTCGTCTCGGCCTGTTCCATCTCTGTCTGCTGGTGATATTCGCCAGATACTCTCGTTTCCAGCGACTCCAGAAACTTTCTGCGAGAAACTGTACTCTCCTCCAGCGTTTCCTGGCGAAGACGTCTTCTCGAACGAACTCACCGGGGGGAGGAAGTGCGACTCGTCCCTTTATCGTCAGCAACTGATTCGGTGCAAGAGGCACGGGACTCATCGGATCGTTGATGTTCTCGACTGTCAATGGACGACTATTCACAATCGACATAGACTCGTAGAGGAATGTTCGTAAAGATGCGCTATCCAGTCGACCCTGGGACATGTCAATGATGGATGTGAGGATGCTCCGCACAGTTCGAATTTGACGCTCCCAAACTCCGACATGACTGGAATGAGGCGGGTTCATCACAAATTCGCACTGCTTCGCATCAAGAAACACCTTGATCCTGGCTGCATCTAGCTCCCGCAAGGCCTCCTTCAACTCATTCTTCGCACCGACGAAGTTGGTTCCTTGGTCAGAACGTAGTTGTTGGACTGGGCCTCTGATGGCTATGAAACATCGCAATGCATTCAGAAATGCGTCGGTGGACATGTCGTCCAACATCTCGATGTGCACGGCTCTCGAGCTCATGCACGTGAACAATAGACCGTAACGTTTATGCTCCTTCCTGACGTCCTTGACCAAAAAGGGTCCAAAGCAGTCCACGCCGCAGAAGGTGAAGGGGGGAGAAGGCTCCACTCTGTCCTCTGGAAGATTGGCCATCTTCTGTTCTCCCAATTGTCCTCGCATCCTTCGGCATCTCACACATCGACTGATGTAGGCGGCTATGGCCTTGCTGCTGTGCACAATCCACAGGCCGTTCGACCGTAACTCGTTCAGCGTGATTCCTCTACCTTGGTGTTGCGTGGCCGCGTGGTGGTGGCCAATGATCAACGATGTCACGTGGCCGTTCGGAGGTAGCAGGATGGGACATCGTACATCGAACGACAGTGAAGAGCACTGGATCCTGCCACCCACTCGAAGAATGCCATCGTCGTCAACGAATGGATCGAGACCACACAGCCGACTGTTCGACTTCAGCTGGGTCTTCTCTCTTGCAGCTGTGATTTCTTCGGAGTAAACGCTCCTCTGAACCTGTGAAATTATCCACAGCTCAGCGTCTCTTCTCTCTTGGACAGAAGACAGGCCATCCCCTGTTGTCACCTGTTTCTGAGCGATACGTCGCAGTCGTGCCACCGCTCTCACTGCCTTGTTCCAGCTGGAGAATCGGGACATACGTTCTAGCAGGCAGAAGGTCTGGGCGTGCGTAGCAAGAATGTGAACGTGTCTCACTTCCGGGTCGCCAACTGCTAACTCAGGATCTGACTCACGCGTGCCGAAAGTGATATCGCTTTCCCAGAGGAACTTCGGTCCCACGAACCAGTTGGACACCTGCAGTCCTTCAGCGGTCAGCCCTCTAGATGCGTGATCCGCTGGATTATCGTCTGACTTTACGTACTTCCACTGTTGAGGTGTAGTACGGTCTCGGATGCGCTGGACTCTGTTGGCAACGAACGTGTGAAAACGTCTTGCCTCGTTGCTGATATAGCCGAGCACTACCTCCGAATCTGTCCAAAAGTATTCGTCTAGACGTTCGTAGTCCAACTCGTCGGCAAGTAGAGCACTGATCTTAACTGAAACTACAGCAGCTGTAAGTTCCAGTCGAGGGATAGTCGTCACCTTCGTAGGTGCGACTCGGGATTTTCCCATCACCAAGCTACAATGGACTGAGCCACTGTCATCCTTGAAACGTAGGTAGGAGCACTGTCCGTAACCTACACAGCTTGCATCCGAGAAATGATGCAACTCTACGTTCGTGACGGTTCCGAAGTTCCGAGGATGATAGCATCGCGGAATTGTCAAGTTATGTAGACGCATCAGGTCGTTCCTCCAGCACTCCCACTGAGGACGCAGTTCGTCTGGGAGGGGTTCGTCCCAACCAGTTCCGCGTCTGCACATCTCTTGCAGAACTCGCTTGCCCTCAAGCACAAAGGGGGCGATGAATCCCAAAGGATCGTAAAGCGAAGCGACCGTAGAGAGAATGCCACGGCGAGTCAGGGGTTGATCCTTCAGTGTGATGCGGAATTGAAATTGGTCAGACTCGACACACCAGTGTATGCCAAGGGCTCTCTCGACAGGCAACTGATCAAAGACGAGGTCCAGGCCCTTCAGGTCATCTGCTCTCTCCGCAGGCGGTATACTCGCCATGACAGCACGGTCGTTGGAAAGGAACTTATGTAAGTGGAGGTTACCTCGGCTGCAAAGTTCTCTCACCTCATTAGCCAGCGCGATTGCTGATACTGCATCCGACACACTGGTGACACCGTCATCAACGTAAAAGTTTTGTCGGATAAACTTAGCCGCCGTCGGAAACTCTGCCTCGTGTTGTCCAGCAAGATGTTGCAGTAGTTCGCACAGCCGGGCGAAGACGTGGCACCGAAAATGTGCACCTTCATCCGGTACTGTGCAGCTTCTTGAGTCGTGTCGCCATCCTCCCACCAAAGGAAACGTAGGAAGTCTCGATCTCCTGGATCAACGCGAAATCGATGGAACATCTTCTGGATGTCGCACATCAGAGCCACCGGTTCCTGACGAAAACTAAGGAGTACTCCAGTGAGCCCGTTCGTGAGGTCAGGTCCAGTCAGGAAGTGTTCATTGAGGCAAGTGCCTCCATATCGGGCTGAACAGTCGAACACGACGCGAATCTTGTCTGGCTTCTGACTGTTGTAAACGCCATGATGGGGAACGTACCATGTTCCTCCCTCTGGGCCTTCCGTTGTTACCTTCTCAGCATCTCCATTCTCAATGACGTCACTCATGAACTTTGAGTAGTGTTTGAGGTACGTCTCACTGCGCTCCAGCTTCTTCTTCAAGTGGCCCAGTCGAATCAGGGCAAGACGTTTGTCGTTTGGAAGAAGCGGGCGGTTCTTGAACGGGAGTGGCATCTCGTAGAAGCCGTCCTCGTCCTGACGAATGCCTCGCTCTAACTTGTGCAGAAACAACAAGTCTTCTTGTGAGGTTCGTTTGTCGTCAGGTCCGCAGTCTATGAAGTCTGACTCCAGTAACTTGATGGCATCTGATGGCGTCACTGCGGGCAATTCCTTCACGGCAATGCGATGACTAATCGCGACATCATGAGGAAGGCGTGATTGTCTGGCACAGCCAATGATGCTCCACCCCAAGTCCGTTCTTTGGGCGTATGGTTCGCCATCTCTGCCGGTGATCACCTGCCGTGGTGTCAGTGCCTGCGAGCAGTCATATCCAATCAGAAGACCCACGTCGCAGTGCTGCCGAGCAGGTATCTCATTTGCTATGCTTGTCAAGTGTCGCCAACAATTGGCGGTCGTGTTCGTCGGAATGTGCGCGTCATCAAAGGGGATGCAGTCTTTCGTGTAGGTCGGTGGAAGTGTGATGCGAACGTCAGAGCTAAAACCTCTCACGCTCAGTCCAGTGACTCGCTGGCAATCGATGACTGAATCCCGTGTGGTCATCGTGGTCAGCTTCAGTCGCACTGGCTCCGCATTGGCCATGAGCTGGTCGCTGGCGTCTTGCGTCACAAAGGTGGTGTCACTTTGTGTATCCAGGAGCGCATACACCAACATCTCCTTCCCTGGGTGACTCAAGTTAGAGACCCATACGGGAACCACCGTCGATGTGTTGGTTGCGCCACCTCCTGAAACACTAAGCGAGACCGCCGACTCCACCTTAGGCTGAGATTCGTCTTCTCTTGAAGTTTGCGGTTCTTCTCGGTCTGCGGTTTTCGGCTTGAAGTTCTCGTAGTGCAAACATGTCGGGTGCTGTTTGTCGCACCTTTCACAGGATTCCTTCGACCTGCAATCTTTAGAGAGGTGACCAGACTTCAGCAGCCGAAACACAGGCGATTGTCTCGGACAAATTTCCGCTTCTCATCGGACGTCTTCCTAGCGAATGCGAAGCACGTGGCAATCGAATGTCCGTCTCTGTTGCAGAATCGACAGGAACGCCGATCCACCGTTAAAGGCTGGACCGGAACTCCCTTAGTCGTCAGCGTCTTGCCCCGTCTCTCTTCTCTTGTGTGAGTCGTGGCCGGTCGAGTGCCGGGCGAAGGGATGCGGGCTAGACCCTTCATGGCGTGCAGAGAAGCGATCGGGTTGCACGCGACCTGCGCCTCTTCTGTAGCGAACTCGACGAGCCTGCTGAAAGGCGGGTAGCCGTTGTTCGCCCGAGTAGCAGCAAACACCAACCGGTTCCACCTGGAAATCATCCAGTCTGGTAGCCGGCTTATGACCCGTTGGCTCTCGTGGCAGCTGTCGAGTGATTGCAAACCCGGGACTAAACTCATGGCCGCCTTGCAGCTCATCAAAAAGTCTGCGAAGCGCCGAACACCTTCACTGTCGCCGGAACCGATCTTCGGCCAAGAGAACAACTTCTCACGGTAGGCTTGACCGACACTGAAGGGGTCGCCGTACCGCTGGTCTAGGATGGCCCACGCCTGTGTGTATGACGACTCAGTGTTCAGCAGGAAGCAGCTCTCCAGGACTTGTCTCACATGTCCTCCAACATATCTCCTCAGATAGTGCATCCTCTCGATGGGAGAATGACACTTGCACTCTATCAGTGCGAGGAAAGACATCTTCCACTCAGTGTAGCCCAACAGATCACCTGTGAAGACCGTGGGTTCCGGAGCTGGCAATCGATTGAACCCTATCGACTCTGTGAACGCTCTCACCAAGGCAACAGTGGGGTCGGCTTCAGTGGGGGCCAAGGCTGGCACGGAGTGGACGGGACTCACCTCCTGGTTGACAAATGGTTTCCCTTCTTCCAGCATGCTCTCCAGTTCATCAACATCCCTACCTTGATCATCTGCGTCGTACACCATGAGCTTGGCACGTGCTTCTTCAACTTCCTGCTCCACTTCCATACGTGCCAAATCCCTCTGCATCGCCTCGATCTCCGCCTCCTTCCTCTCCTTCTCTTGGAGCGTCTTCAGCTTCACTTCCTTAGCAGCGAGTTCGGCAGCGGCCTTGAGACGTTGCGCTGACGAACTGAGCGTGCTGGCTGAACGACGACTCTGTCGAGACAATGAAACAGTCGGAGCAAACACGGATCCACTCAAGCGGGACTGAAAGCGTCGTACCTCCGCCAAGTCTACCTCTTCGCCTTCCAACCTACGGTGTAAATAGCCAGTCAGCGTCTTTGCAGCTCGTCGTATCTCCTGCTGCGGCACATCGAGTTTACGTAAACTTTCATATGCCTGCTCGACCTCCAAACAGCTTACCTCGTTTGTCGACAGGATGCCACGAAGAGTATCGTTCGTGCAGAAACGTTCCAACTGTTTCCAGCTGGCATTAGCAGCCTCCTTCCAAGACCTGCACTTCTGATGGAAGACGATCAACTGAGCCTCAACAACAACAACCTTCCTGATCTAAATTCGGTGGCTGGACGCTCGCATCACTACCCTTGGACTCCATGTTAATTTGTAATTGTGCTGATAATCGGCACCGGGTCCAAATGAGAGGGGGACGGGACAGCCAATGTTCTATCTACAAAAATACTTAAGCGACAGTAATGTAAACAATTGCAAATGGCAAATTACGCGCGACTTAATTGTACCGTTATCGCAAATCGCTGATACCCACACGAGACGCTCAACTATTTAGCTAAACAATAGTAATACAAAGTATTATAAAAAACAAATTAATGCCAATATAAAAATATCGAAGTACTATTCAACATAGTTCGTATACATGCTAGACCTGGATAGCATTCGAGTAGCTATCCGTTAGTGGCAATGCACGTTTAGCAAGTGTCACTATGTGGCAGCCCGTGCTGGTGTTGGCCGCTCGTCGTGACAGCTCGTGTTCGTGTTGGCCGCCGGAAGTGACAGCTCGTATTCGCCGCCCGAAGTGACAGCCCGTGTTGGCCGCCCGAAGTGACAGCCCGTGTTGGCCGCCCGATGTGACAGCCCGTGTTGGCCGCCCGAAGTGACAGCCCGTGTTGGCCGCCCGAAGTGACAGCCCGTGTTGGCCGCCCGAAGTGACAGCCCGTGTTGGCCGCCCGAAGTGACAGCCCGTGTTGGCCGCCCGAAGTGACAGCCCGTGTTGGCCGCCCGAAGTGACAGCTCGTGTTGGCCGCCCGATGTGACAGCCCGTGACGTAGTGACGTACCGCAAGCCGGTGGACGGTAATCTTCTGTGAGATCTTCTTTATATACCGGCCCGGAGGTAAACATTTGACTGTAGACGCCCAGATCAAATATAATAATAACTTGTGAGGTGCGGATTTACTACGGATTTATTCAATAGTTGAATTGAACAGTGTTGTTCAAAAACAAATAAAATTCAAATGAAAATAAATTCAATGAAAATAAAATCGAATAGAATCGTCAAATCTGTAACGAAGATTAATACAGTTCAGATATGTGACCAACGTACGTGGAATAGTGATACATGTCTAAGATTTAAGCGCGGGGTAGCGCCACTGAGAACGACTAATATAATTATAAACATAAGTATTGTAGAAGTGCTCATAATAAATGACATCCAGTCTAAAGATTCAATACAATACTACTCGTAATCAACGAACTACATGTACATCACATAGCCTAACGATATAATTTACGGGTCGTTACAATATTATCATCTAAACTGACATCCAACGAAGCCATAACAGCATAGCCACAGGCCGTAGCCGGCGGAGGCCGCAACGACAGCAATGTAAACAAACACGCAATTTACGCAAAATAAACACAACTTATTCCAAAGTGCGCTACAAAACATCTAGAACATACAATTATTAACGCTATGATTATTAAATTACCTGTAGCCTCTTGATCTGGCGCTAAATACAACAATACGGCAGTAAATATAGCCGCTGTTTCAATATCGAAAAAGCTGTCTAAAAATGCCCGGATGGACGCGCTCGCATCTGAGCCCGCTACGAAAGGTAAACAAATCAAACGAGTCACGTGACTCACGTGGGCAGCAGCATACATGCAGTTACAATAACTATTTCATCTCACATTTACCTGCGAAATTTCATTTTCAATGTATGTAAAACACATTCGTGTTTTAAATTCAGTAAGAAATTTGTTTCGGACTTCTTTTTCATTTTAAGGGGGAGTTTTTAAGTATTTTGCGTTCTCTCAGACTTGACGTTTTATAAAGATGACTTTCTGTTACATATTACCACTACAAGGGAATGCATGTTTTATCTTTAAAATTCATTCATGGCAATGTGTACACATTGAGCTTTTCGACATGGTATACCTTATTGACACTGATTTATAACTATCAATTTGTAGACAGTTTAGAATTTGCAGGTGTACGGTTTCGTATAATATACTTTTCAGTACAAGGAGTAAATTACTGGCGAGACCATTGGACAACTCTAACTTGTTTTAAGAACGTTTTGGTATATATCCGACAGTCTAAATTGATTATGTTAGTGATATGTAGGTGATTCTGTCCTATTCTTATTATTCTAATTAAGAAAACGCCCGAGACTTACGGTTTCATGTACCTCCTCTTATAATGCGTATTGTGTATTAACTGTCAAGAGGTCATGATATAAGTATTGGTTGTACAAAGGTTACACATACCAAGCGCTGATGTTACTTCATATACTTTGCAAAAATATTGAGGTGAGGGCTAAGAAACTGTCGGAGACGTACGGTTTCATGCCTATGTACGGTTTCAGTAGAATAGAGTTTTTTTTTTATTTGACCTCGTTTTACTTAAACTTTGTCTACGTACATACCCAAGCGTAAATGTAAAACCATTCCTGTGAGTGTTCCATATTTGTGTTTCTCAATCATTCTTATCATTTTATTAATATATTGAACAGTAGAACATTAATACAATGTTTTCATAACGTTATTTATTTAAAGTCTAACCGACCACTTTTGTAATTTGTCGAAAGGTAATTTTAAGAACAATTAATGAAACAACAACACGGGCAGACATTATGCCACGGACTTCTGGAACGTTCCATGTTTCGATATCATCCTTGCAGTCCTGGATGACTTCGAGGGTTACCTCCACGAGAGTCATGGTCGTGTCACTAGCACGAATTTGCGTGGCCGAACTCTTACTCTTCCAGCCTTCACCAGGTTGTCAGTCTTCCTTTTCATGCCACCACCAATTCCGTCACAGGAGCCTTTCCTGTGGCCAGCCTCCAAACCAGGTGCACGAAGCTCAAAGACCGAACAGTGATAGAAATGTTGCTACTAGGGCACATATTGTGCGGTTCCGGTACGGTGAAGTTGGTGAGTCTGTGATGAAGTGCAGAGTCAACAGTTCCGGAAGGATTTCGTTGACTTCCTTCAACAGTGTGAGCAGTGACACTTGTAATCTACAAGTAGCTCTTGGTACAAAGCTTGCCGTCCTGCTTGAAGTGTACCACCATTGCCGTTATTTTGTCCTGGTATCTGCACATCCAATTTTCAGCATAGTCCATCTGGACCGTTGCCTCCGTCTTTTCCGCCATGGACTGCTTCAAGGTGCGGAACTCGGCCATGTCGGATATCAGTTGGTCTGTGAAGTCTCTTGTACTTTATACAACTTGGGTTAGTTTCACCTTCTTGAAGACCCTGCCCTTGTGTTCAACATATTGGGCTTGCCATGTTCGGTACGGAACTTCTGTTTTCGCTTGGCGTCATCTGATATCCGAAAATAACGATAAATGGGGTGACTGGGCCGATGAACCAAGTGACAGTTAGAGCCGATGTACGGTTTCGGGAGACGTACGGTTGCAAAGACCCGTAAAAGCAAAATAAATCGAAGGGAAATTACAATTTTGTCATACAGTTACCTTGTTATGTGTTATTTATGACCAATTAATATTTCTTACTAGTCTACAAATCTCTACTTACAATGCGTATTCAAATTTGCGACGTATGGTTTCATGAAAAACTTCGGTTTCGTCGCTCAACACAATTTATTAGCCAACACTTTTGGTTTAAAACAGCACAGGACCTATGTATCCAGCTGTGGCATCACGTTGAGTGAGAAATCTGTGTTATTTAATGAACTGTTGTACTGCATTTTCCTATATGAATGACTGCAGACGGACGGTTTCATAAAAGTTTCCCAACATGAAAATAATCAGGAGAAATCAGGGTTTTGACCTGAAGTTTTTATTTTTTTATCAATGATGCCTGAGACATTGACCTTCATAGCCAAACATTAACTGTGTACCTTGCATATGTTGTTAGAATAATGCAATGCGTTTTAAAGTACTGATGGCATATATTTCACAAAAATAGAGCAGAAATTACCAATTTTTTTGGGACTGTTCTCAGAGATTCCGTGGTACATATACAAAAGTAGGGTTCCCCAGAAAGCCCCAACGAAGACGCATGCTTACAGCATCATTCCAGCCTTCCAACTAGTATATTAAATGAGTTGTAACCCTGGAACCTGTTTGTCAACGTTTCGTGGGACTAGACCATGCATCTATATATATATGTATATATATATATATATATATATATGATGGTGGTTTACTTACCTACACGTTTAATTCGTTTTAAAACAAATTGTGGTGAATTAATATTATACTCACGTATATCAGTTGATGTAAATTGGTATTGTATGCCTTGCACTTAAGCATACGTATTACGCAGCAGCTTGCATAATTGTAATTGATTGTGATCGTATGTGAGAGATTTTAGTGTTTCTCGTATAATAATGTGTGTTTTAAAAGGAACCAAAGGCATTTTGGGGATTAAACACATAAACGTTAATGCAGACTAATCATCTGCAACGATTCTCGCCAGCATTGTATTAGGAAAAACTTGTTGAACGCACAGCTTGCGTATTTCACAGACCCTGCAATTTTGGCCGGTAAACTGCGACATAAGTTCCTGCTTTAACAACAGCATTTTTTTTATTGGAAAACAAATATTATGTTTGGTTAACAAACTCAAACAATAAAAAGAACAATCACAACTAGTTATTATGTTGACGTTAGCCATATTCAATCTTGGATTGTTAGCATAACACATCCAGAAAAATTCACAACCTTACACAATAGCCTGTGCTAATTAAAGTGTGGCATTATCGCTCATGTAATAAACATCTGTTTGTAAACATTTCAATTGTATGCCTGCCGATAACGTTATCGACTTAGCTTTCTAAACTCTTTATTATGCAATATAGAAATTATTTCATTCGATTATTCACAAAATATGGTCGCTGTAATAACTGTTGACCATGATTAGAGTAGGCGCAACGTGACGCCGTCATTTATATCGTGCCGATCATCGTGCCCGTTCGGAAACCAGGCAACTTTTGGTCACTGTCAATGCTGATTTTGTAGTGGACTAAGTGCCATATAGCTTCTTGCGTATTGTAAAATCACGTTTAATTGCTAACCGACCTTGTAAATGTCCACCGACAATTATACAACCATGTGACGTGATTACGTTGAAGGAATCCATGTCCTAACTTCGCAGTAAACAAACTACTACTCGTTTATTGGCCAAGCCTCCGCATCACGAGCAAAATGTCAGGCTTCAGGATGTCGGAGATTTTATAAGAATATTCCATTGTTAAACCACCTGCTGAGTAATGTCAAAAATGTGATTGCAATCGTTAACGATTAGTTTGTATACCTACTCTTCCAGGTGCATAACAACACGTAGTCTTTGTTTCCATTTAAAGGTTAGTCCAATGTTGCCTATGTGCAACACTTTCATATATAACTTTATTTATTATCTATCGCACGTGTTTTACTTGGTGTATAATGAATGTTGTATTGCTATCAGGGTATAGGTTCCATAACGTCGTCATAGAAGCACTGGTGGGGACTACAGTTTCGATATGTGAATTCATTGGGGCTGCTATGAAAGACGGCGAGATTAGGCTGATCCCCTGTCTGCACGGAGCATTTGGCAGTATTCTCAGGCTCAGAAAGTATGACACTACTGTCGGACCAATGCATCTTTGCGAAGTGGAAGTATACGGAATTGATGGTACGTAAGATAGCAGTAAAGAAAATGTTTCCAGATAAAGCCACGTATATGCCAATAGGTATCTCTAAATTAAATCTTAAAGGAGAACTCCCAAAATATTGTTCACTGGAATACGTCACATTTTCTGCACAAAGGTTTTTGTTGGCATAATTCTGAATATTTAATAGACCTCCCAAAAATGCAGTGCATTTTTAACTGAGCCAATCCAATCTTATTGCAGCCTGCCTGTATTGTTAACTTGTAACTGGTAACTAGCCTAGTTTACGCAACAACCCTGTCCACTATTATATACAAATACTGTAAAATGACATTGTTTCTTTTGAAAGAAATTAATATTTGTAGATGGCGTTAGTATCATTAGGATAATAAACACAAACATTACATTCCGTCACTACAACTCTACAACCTTTTGAAATAGTGAACCCACCAAGATCCCCATCCCGCAGAGCCACCAACCCCCCTGAACAGGTACAACAAAATCCATTCCCGTGCACCTGGTAAACCCATTGTACTTCTCTCTGACAATCTTTTTGCACAGATAATCTGTACAGTGTCTACATCTACAAATTCCATGATTACTGTTTATAAACATCTCAAGATAGAGGCGTGGATAGTCCAGGAGCATTTGGTCAAACATTACAAGGAAATTAATAGCACAAAGCTAATAGGATAATATTTCGCTAAGTTGCCGTCCGAGACCTCTCTCCCTAACTCTCTCTTCCCCCTCTGTTAGATAAGATAGCTTGTCATAAATAATTCCTTTTCAACCCACATGATTGTACTACATTAATGACATTCCTACATTTTCAGGAGAAGCAATTACAAATACGGTAATTAAAATTATATGGTTAGCTACCTCCACGCGAATTTCAAACTACTACTACAAATGAAATCCTGTCTAAAGATAAAATTCATAAATCATTTCCCAAATATTTCAAAGAATCCGATTCTATTGTGGCAGATAAATTAGAAATTGCAAATCAATTCAACACATTATTTACCAATATAGGTTGTAATCTAGCAAATGGTATTAAATACAAAGGCATTCATGATCATTCATATTACCTAAATAAAATAGTAAACTGTATCTTTACATTTGGTTATGTTGAAGAATATACCATAAAGAGAACTATAATTAATCTACCCAACAAAAGTAGCTGTGGATGTGATGGTCTCTCCATCAAACTGCTAAAAATGCTTGAACATGCACTAACCAAATCTTTATAACAAATTAAGTATTAAACACGGATATTCCCTGATAAACTAAAACTTCGTAAGGTAATTCCAGTTTATAAAAAGGTGAGCCAATATTAGTCAATAATTAAAGGCCTATATCTCTTCTACCAGCTATTTCAAAAGTACTAATATGTTTGACCATCAGTATGGATTCCGACCTAAACACTCAACTGAATACGCGGCTCTATAATTAATAGATAGAATAATAACCCAACAGGATAAAGATGAAATACCCATAAATATTTACCTATCCAAAGCCTTTGATACCATTGACCATTTAATTTTAATTGACAAATTGAAATATTATGGTATACATGGAACAAATCTGAACTTATTCAGCAGTTACCTAACAAATCGTAAACAATATACGGAAATTGACAATATAAAATAAATTTGTTATCAATAACAACAGGTGTACCACAAGGTTCAATCTTAGGATCCCTGTTATTCATCATATCTATCAATGATTTTGCACAAGCCAGTAATTTTTTTATTTTATAATTTATGCCGATGATACAATTCTATCAAGTACATTAAACACTTTCAGCGATAACACACATGACGAAAATTTAGAAACTTTAATTTATAAAGAACTTTTTAAAATAAATGAATGGCTCACAATAAATAAATTATCGCTAAACATAGCAAAATCTAAATACATGACATTTCAAAAGGCAAAGAAAAACATACAGACACTCACTCTGAAAATAGACAATGTAAATATTGAACAAGTCGAGGAATTAATTTTTTGGGTTTAATTATAGATACAAATCTAAACTGGAAAAAACAGACTGAAAAAATATCAAATACTTGTTCTAAAAAATTTGCATTTTAAACAAATTGAAACATGTGTTACCTCTTCATATTAAAATAATATCATAAAATTCTTTAATAGTGCCCACACGTTAATTATTGCATCATGGCATGGGGCTTTCAACCAAATATAAAAATAAAACTACAAAAAAGCCCTGAGAATTATTACCTTAAGTAACTATTTCCCACACAGAACCACTTCACAAAAAACTCAACTTGTTAAAAGTAGATGACATCCTTAAATTACAACAATTAAAATTTTACTATAAATATTTACACAATGACTTACCAGTTTATTTACAAAACTGGAGGATAATGTTTAACTATGAAGTACATAATCATAATACAAGAGTCAAGAATAAAATAGACACTTATAAAATTAAACTTGAATTTGCAAAGAAATGTCTTAGGCATAATTTGCAACTTTTACTAAATAACATTCCCGATATAGTCAAAGAAAAGCTTAGTACACATAATTCACAAGGATTTGCCAAGTATGTTATCATTTATTTTCTATAAAATTATCAGATAACATGCACAAGACAAAATTGTAATAAATGTATGCAAAATTAAGAACCGACAACCACCTGTCAACTTTATACAGTACAAAACAGTGCTCAAACAACAAACACAATAATCATGTAAACTTGCTCACATTACATACATGCTCATATTCATATCATGTTTTTTTTTTGGGGGGTTTCTTTTTTTTATTTCTTTTTTTTATTTTGACTCAGGTGATGTATTCATTTGATTCAGGCGATGTATTAAGCCGGTTATATATGTTATCATAGAAGATGGCTCCTCGATAGATATTACAGTCTTAGAGGAGTCTCCTGACCCTACTTTTTTATTTACCATGCATTATGCCATGTTTATCATAAGGTTATATATTTGTATTATTTTAATTTTATTTTTGACATGGATGTATTGTATGTATAATCAAATGTCTGGGTCAAATAAAAACAAATTCTTCTTCTCCTTGGACGGTAATTGTCGCAACGCTATGCGTGTTTTCAACCACTGTTCCGAATGATGTAAAGTTTTCCTTAACGTCTATGTATAATAATTTTAGTGCCCTCTGCCACATAACTTTAACTTGGTGCTTGCCAGCATAATAACTGCATGCACCTCCAATGTTAAGGTAATATGAAAGCTCTACCAAGACAGCTAACTCGGCATAATTACACGAATTTCCGTTATCGTTGCGATCGCAGCTAACGAACATCTGGTTCTGACTCGCTCAAGAACACATTGTGATCACGCGCTCAATAATTCAAAGTCTTATTGATCCCCCTTTGTGAGCTGTTGTCATGTGACGTTGTTGGTGATTGTCACATTACTGCAGCTCCATCAAGCCATGCAACACTTATTACAATGCAAAAATTATTAATCATGTTTATTAATATGTTGACCTTCTTTTAACATTTCGTTAGAATGTTTTTGTTATGAAAATAATTATGGGTCATATCTTAATACAAACTCGACTAATTAGTTAGTTATGTGAATGTTGTTGGGCATGTCAAAATGGCCCAATTTTCTTAATTGTTGGCATGGTAACAACCATTTATATTTCCATGTGGGCTCACATTAAAAATATTTGGAGTAAGTGATAGCAAGTGCTATCACGCAATTGCAGTGATACCTCAAATGTTTTATGACCATAATGAGAAGCGAACAAGCTAAGACATCTAAACTACATTATTGCAAATGGTTTATTCTGCAAAATAACTGATGAAAGTGTCAAGTCTCTATTGTATAGTTTTCCAAATAATTGTCAGTATCAAAAATGGTAAAGCATATTGTTTTGGGAAAACGGCAAAACAAATTAATGTTATGCATTAATCAGTATGGTGGACAAGTAATCATCAGCTGGTTATAGGTACTGCAATCATATTTTAATGTGACTTGTTGCGATTGCACAATGATGGTTTTCTAATGAAACCTCGTAAGTGAAATAAGAAAATTGATGGAAAACAATAACAAACGTATATTTTTGTATCTGTACACGTATTACTCTTTCGTGTCATGCCCTTTCTACACAACAGCCATCCTCCTGCGTTTTTCAGATATCCTGAGGAACCTCAGATCATCGTTTCACAACAATCTTTTGTTTCTAATACCAAGCATGAAATTGGCAAACGTGCTTTCCTTTTGCTGCCCCTAAAATCTGGAATCAACTCCCTATCAATTTACAATCATCTGCAACTATAGCTATATGCAAGGCTTATTTATTTGAAATAATTTTCTCACCCTAGCCTTCGGCGGTCCCTTGGTTTAATGATGACTCATGCTCGTCCCTGTTCATGATTTTGCCTAATGATTATTGTTTGTTGCGCTCTGAGCTCACATTTCTGGAGATATATACATTGCATATGTTTATTATTATTTTTATATTCACAGGGCATTTTGGGTAACTTGTACCTGGTGTCATATATTCAGGATATAATCAGACTGACTGAAGCTGGATTCGTTTATTAACATGAACGGAACAAAACCAAAACACACAAGCCGGCGGATATACTACTACTGCGGCTCTGATAATACGACGTAAACCGTGTAGTTCTTCCTAGCAATGCGACTACATTACACTCCTCCACACTAAATTAAAGAGTTCTCTACTACTAATGTTCAGTTCAGTTCTTGTATGGCAACACGGACAAGAAATGTAGTAAACGTCACAAACAACTTAAGTAATGCACAGGGGTATTATTATGACCCACGGGGTGCAGTGTTACGTACTCACAGGTCGAGCCGTACGACTGGTTTCCGATACCTTGGCGGATAGCGCCGTTGGGGAGAGTTCACGCCATCAGTCGCCGGTGGTGTCGTCGCGGCACGTGCCCTCGGAGTCGTAATCACCTCAGGAGTGGTCATCACGGTCGGTGTCGTCATCACGCTTGGACGAGTCGTCTCGTTCGGTTGAGTCGTCGCGCTCGGTTGAGTCTTCACGACTGGTTGAGTCGTCGCGTCTGGTTGAGTCGTCACGCCCGGTTGAGTCGTCACGCCCGGTTGAGTCGTCACGCCCTGTTGAGTCGCCTCGCCCGGTTGAGTCGTCACGCCCGTTTGAGTCGTCACGCTCGGCTGAGTCGACACTCGCAGATCGCGTCGCAGTGCGTCCTCCGTCACTGAAGTCGTCATCAGATGATCGGCGTGTACGTACCGGTTTGTCCCAGAAACACGAACGATGTACGTTCTGGGTCCCACCACTTTGACGATCGTTCCCGCGAGCCATTTCGCTACTCCACCTCGAGTGTTGCGCACCGCGACATGCTGATGTAGGATGAAGTAGCGATCCTTCACACCGGCTCGATCATGGAAGAGCTTCTGCTTCGCTTGTCGCTCCTCAACATCTTCCTTCAGACTCGGCTTCAACAGAGTGAACCGGGTTCTCACCTGCCGTTTCAGGAACAGTTCGGCCGGTGTCCGCCCCGTCACACTGTGCGGAGTGTTCATATATCGCAACAGGAAGTTCGCCAGGCGATGCTGAAGCGATATGTGAACGCCGCCATACTTCGCCTCGAGAACGTCTCTCAGCAGCGCCTGCTTCAGGAGTCCCACTGCCCTCTCAGCCGCCCCATTGCTGGCTGCGTGATAGGGCGGCACCAACGTCTGCTTGATGCCGTTCAGAGACAGAAATCTCGGAAATCATGATACGTAAATTGCGGCCCATTGTCACTAACGATCTCCTCAGAAAGACCATGAGCTGCGAACAGGTTGCGTAGAATCTCAATCGTACGCTGTGAAGTCGTCAGACGCATCTGAAACACCTCCACCCACTTCGTGTGGCTGTCAATCAGGACTAGGAAGTTGTTTCCATCTTTCTCTGCGTAATCTATGTGTACGCGCATCCACGGACGTACAGGCCACGACCACGGCTGCAATGGCACCACAGGCTGTGTGTTGCTTGTAGCCATGCAAACTGCACACTCGTGGACACGTGACTCGATCTCCTGGTCCAGACGAGGACACCAGAGGTAACTCCTTGCCACGCCTTTCATCCGTGTCATGCCCATGTGACCCTCATGTAGGTCGTCCATGAGCCGTTGGCGCCAGTTCGGTGGCACGACCACTCTCAACCCCCATAGGATGCACTCCTGCTCGACTGAGAGTTCGTTTCGACGGATGAAGTAGGGTTGTAGGTCGTCATCATTCACTCTCGCAGGCCAGCCATTCATGATGAAGTTGAACACCTTGGCTAGCACGGGATTCTTTCGAGTGGCCTCTTTGATCTGTTGGCTCGTGACTGGCAGTTCATCCACACACGTAAAGTGGAAAATGTCGTCACTCCCATCAGCTGTCTTCCCAGGATCGTTGTACGGCAGCCTGGAGAAGGCGTCAGCATGCAGCAGTTCCGAGCCAGGCCGATACTGGATGTCATAGGTGTAGGCCGACAGAATCAACGCCCACCTCTGAAGACGAGCTGCTGTCATCGTAGGTATACCGCTCTTTGACCCCAGTATAGTGACTAGCGGCTTGTGGTCCGTCTCAAGTGTGAAGTGGCGGCCCCACAAATATTGTCGAAAGCGCTTCACCCCGAAAATGATGGCCAATGCCTCTCGTTCGACTTGCGAGTAGTTACGCTCGGCCGACGTCATCGTGCGGGAGGCGAATGCTATCGGCCTCTCCACGCCATCGGGTGAAACATGCGATATCACCGCACCAACTCCATACGAAGAGCCATCACAAGCGAGCTTCAAAGGCTTCTTCGCATCATAGTGGCACAGAATGTCCGCATTACAGATTAGTTCCTTGCTGCGTTTGAACGCCTGTTCGCACGTCGTGTCCCATGACCACTCTGCACCCGAGTGTGTCAGCATGTGTAACGGCGCCAACAGCGTGGACAAGTCCGGCAAGAACTTCATGTAGTATTTGAGCAGCCCAAGATAGCTGCGCAGTTCTGTGGTGTTCGTCGGTCTCGGCGCTTCCTTGAGAGCCGCGATCTTGTCAGCCGTGGGAAGCAGTCCCTCCGCGGTGACCAGGTGACCCAGATACTCAATCTGGTCCGCCATGAACTTGCACTTTGCGAGTTTCAATCGAATGCCGTAGTGTTGCAGTCGGCTCAGCACCTCATCAATCCTCTGCAGATGTTGCTCGTTCGACCTCGCAGTAATCAAGATGTCGTCGAGATAACAAGCGACACCGTCTATCCCCGCCAACACCTGATCCATGGTTCGCTGGAATATGGCCGGGGCAGAGTTCACACCATAACTAAGTCTGTTCGGCTGATACAGACCCTTATGTGTATTGATCGTCAGCAGGCGTTTGGACTCATCATCGAGCTCTAGCTGGTTGTACGCGTGTGCCAGGTCCAGTTTCGTGAACTTTGTTCCTCCCGCCAGCGTCGCGAAGATGTCTTCGGCTGTAGGAAGTGGATAACGGTCCACCTCTACATGCGGGTTAACTGTGACCTTGTAGTCACCGCAGATTCGTACAGTTTTATCCGACTTCAACACATTGACCGTCGGTGTCGCCCAGTCAGAGCGCTCCACCTTCGTGATGACCTTGTTAGCCTCCAACTTATCGAGCTCCGCGGCCACCATCTCTCGTCTAGCGTACGGCACTGGACGAGACTTCTTGAACACCGGAGTCGTATCCGGCCGCACATGAATCGTCACTTTGAAGTCGTTGATTCCACCATAGCCTTCCTCGAAGACCGGTAGGTGGCGCCTCACGACGTCATCGGCTGTCGCCACGTCGCTGTCAAGCGAGATTGCCCGAATGCTGGGCCAGTCCAGCTGGATTTGTGCCATCCAATTGCGACCTAGCAGCGCTGGTCGTCGTCTGTCACCTGCCACGATGACGAGAGGTAGTTCAACACTCTGTTTGTTGTAGCTCACCGGGATGGTTATCACTCCTCTTAGCGGCAGGAGACCACCCTGATAGTCTCTCAGTTGCAGCTGTGTTGGCTCTAGTGCAAAGCGAGACAACTGTTCATTGTACAGCTGCTCGGACGCGACTGACACCACTGCGCCAGTATCGATCTCCATGTCATCATCAACCCTGACAGTCACCATGTACTTAGGTGTGCGCTGTCCCACTGTAATCGCAGACACGTCACTGATGTGGTGAATTCCGAGTCCACTACTGCTGTCACTTTCCCCTCCGTCATCATGCACCAGGTTGGTGTTGCTGCGACTTTGGCACATTTTATGCAAATGTCCAATACGTCCGCACCCATAGCACTTAGCTTTGCGAAACTTGCAAGTCTGAGCATCGTGATTCAGCCCGCAACGCATACACGACTGCCTCGCTGTATTATCGCCCGTTCTCCTCGACACCACATGCTCTTTCATCAACACCTGCTGCTGCCGTCGTGGATGACCCGTCACCCGGTGTACCTCCATCACACTTGCCTTGCCAGTCAGCTCCATCGTGTTGTGAGCTGCCAGCTCCATCGCTTGAGCGACCGTGCACGCCGTGATGAACGTCAAATCTTTGTCCGCTAGGAGGCGCTTCTGCGTAGCTTCGTTGTGTAGACCGCATACGAAACGGTCCCTCAACGCCTCATCCAGAAACGTCCCAAAGTCACACGTCGAGGCCAGCTGTTTCAGTGCCACTATGTAGTCGGCTACTGACTCCCCGTCACCCTGGTTGCGTTTGTTGTATCGGAAGCGTTCAGCGATCACAATTCGCTGTGGTCGGTAGTGCGTCACCAGGGTCGCTGTCAGCACTGCAAAAGTCTGATCAGACGGCTTTGCTGGAGTGAGTAGGTTCCGTAGAAGGGCGTATGCTTTAGGCCCGATTACAGCTAGAAGCACACTCACACGACGATCCGCTGTGCCGGCCGGCGTAGGCTCACCAATAGCGTTAGCCAGCATCCACTGCTCCAGTCTTTCCAGATAGCTGTTGACCTCCTCTCTTCGCTCATCGAACTCGCACATAGCACCGATGATGCTCGAGGAAGCCATCGCGCAGGTTGGATTCAGATACTCGTCGCCAGTGTCATATATTCAGGATATAATCAGACTGACTGAAGCTGGATTCGTTTATTAACATGAACGGAACAAAACCAAAACACACAAGCCGGCGGATATACTACTACTGCGGCTCTGATAATACGACGTAAACCGTGTAGTTCTTCCTAGCAATGCGACTACATTACACCTGGAATATCACTTAAGTCGTTACATGAAAACAATTGCAATGTTGTTTTCAACACTTCTGTATCACACAGTAGATTTGCAAAACAGGCTCGATGTTTCACCAGAAGACATTTGATAACATGTTAAGCTATCAGAATCTATCAGCGGTTGTGTTTTTTCCGCAGACTGAGAATCTTTGGCATTGATGAGAAAATACTCTTTTATCGCACCAATATTGAACGCGTATTGCGCCGTGGGATTACTGCTTGGTTTGGCTGGTTGAAATCACAGTTTTCTCGCTTGACGAAAACTGCCGTAAAATAACAAGATCCATGTATCCCTTCAGGAGATTTTTGAGCAGACATTGAGAAGACAGTCAATCAAGACACATGTTGGATACAAAACATGTTTTCATGATGAATTTCAACTCCTGCCATCTGGCAAACGCTACCGCACTCATCACTTCTTCGTGCCATTGTCCAACAGCTTAACTCATCATGATGCTTGCTGTTGCACTGTCACTGCCAGTTTTAGTGGTGAAAGTGCATAATAATAATAATAATTACACGCAGGTATTCTTCCATGTTTTACCATGTCTTAGCATAATACGTAATGTGCATGCAATGTCTATAATGTTTATTTCTTTATTTTATCTGCAGTTTTATTGCAGGGTTTTTGGTATAATGCAGTCATACATGTTCTACCTCAAGACACATTTTCTAAGTTGAGACAATAAAGAATATCTTACATTATAGTTACGCCACTTACCAGTTTGACCTTTGAAAATCGATGAAAAATTATTGCATACATGTTAACCTAATTTAGATGTGTCGTTTCCTTAACAGCTGTTGGACTTCGTGACATAGTGATTGAAGCGTTGGAATCACAATCCGTCATTCACTCTTGTGCCTCCGTGAATTCTGCATGGCGTGAGGAAACAAAACACATCACGTGTAAGCAGGGAACTAAGGGCAGAGCCCTCAAGATCAAAACCAAAGCAGATACCCCGTTGCATATATGCGAAGTGCAAGTGTTTGGGGCATATGGTAAGATATTGTTGATATTAATTGATGTTTAAATGTGATTACCTAATAACATGTTTTAAAAGCAAGATACACCTGGTATTTTGTATTTACTGTGACGAAGCATTAAATGTCTGGGTAAATGTAAATAAGTTAAGTACAAAAATTGTCTTTCTGTATTTATTTGTTGTTGCTCGTCTCGCAAAATAATTCACATCAAAAACAGGTAAGCGAGCGAAAAATTTACAACTCCAAACACGTCCAATTTAGCGGTTACTAACATCCTCATGGCTCGTCCGATTCCAACGATCTTGATATCGTTTGAAAGCTTACGCTTTCTGCAATTCTATCATGTAAATAGTTTCTCGATAACCATTCCTAATATAACCTATAAAAGGACACACCTTTAAACACTGGCGAACGATGTTGGTCCGTTGACACAGTTCACCCATCTACCGATTGGGGCTATAAGTTCCACCTACTTTTAAACGGCGGCGAAACTGACATTCGAAGTCGGCGTGACTCACAATCACGTATATCAACCAACCAACACCCACAAATTTGACCTTTAGCCACCGTTGGTTGGCATACGTTATTGTGACATCACGCCTACACCGAGAACGCCGCCATCAAAGCATGTCAGTTTCGCCGCCGTTTAAAAGTGGGTGGAGCTTATTACATGAAGTGAAGAATTTAATGAAATGCGCATGTCAGAATCCTACGCAACTGAGAAGTAGCGCCGCAATATATGGCTCATTACTTCACAAAAGTATTACGTTTATGTATACGAAGTTTCAAAGACATTTGACATTTCATTTCACTTAGTCTTTCATACTGTCCCAAGATCATCGGGATCGGACGAGCCGTGAGAGTGCTTTCTTTGAATGGAATGTTTTTGGACGTGTTAGGAGTTGTACATTTTCGCTCGTTTATCTATTTTTTCTAACATTTAACAAACAGTAATAAATTGTACTAAGGCCTATAAACATGTATATGTAATATCATATAATGCATGACGTTGTTGTTAGGTTATACATGTATAATATTATGTGTAAAGTATATTATGCGCAATTTCACAGTGACCTAGGTCGCTAGTTACAATCGCTTTTCAGTTTGACATTAATTTATTCGTCCAGAAAATTCAAGTTACAACATTTTGACTTGACAAACTTTTTCGCTACCTCATGATATCTACTAATGTTGGACGGAATTTGGTGCACATTCTGAATTTTCACTTATATAAAGTGTTATTACTCTGAAATAATAAACATCTTATAAATAATTTACACTTAGCTAAGAATGGTTGTGTTTACAATAAAGCATAATCCCTATATGGGTGTACATCAATATATTTTATGTACATCCATCAACAATCGTGTTTTCCGTCCAAAATGTCCACTCTGACCAGTGTATCATGCTACATAATACAAACCACTGCTTGATTTTTTCCATAATGAAGGTAATGTGAGACGCAAAGAAAAAGATTGTAAACACTATGCGTAATTGTTGCTAAAGTTAGTAGGTAGGATACCAAAGACTGCTCCGTCCAAACATGTCCACTCCGACACAGGCAATCTTTTTGTTCTCTTTCAAAATACAACAATAGAAAATAACAGTTTATGAGTCATTATTAATTACAATTATATAAGTATTACATGTGGCAACAAACAATAACAATTTACTACCTATTCAGTTTGAATGTGGGACAAATAGAATGTCCACAGAATTTCCACACATGATCTGAAGCATGGAAATATCTTACATTCTGAATAGGTATTGTGCTATTCTATGAAACAAAGTGACTGAAGGATATCAAGTATGTATCCATCATGATGTATTAAGCCTGCCAAAGGATGCTTATAGAATGTGGAGACCACTATGATCAAAATTATAGTAGACTGTGTAATCATCATAATGATACCCACCAAGTGTAACATAATCAAGTTGGGGTTTATAGTGGTTTCTACTAAAACTGAACTATTAAGATTAAGTTTTGAATGTTGACTTTCGTTTTAAAAAGAAAAACAATATACAGTAAATGTCCATTATCATTTTTAATTATTGATATATCTGTGTGGTTATATTGATAAGGTTATTTAAGGTTCTTGCTAGTTTGCTGACAATATTAGAGTTGTTTTCTATCACGTGTAAGTGATTTGCTACTATTATATATTTACAAATCCTACTGTTAGCCTTAAAGAGAGTTTAGTTATTCATGACAAGTACCTGATTGACATATATTGTATCCATTTGCAAATGCCCAACGTTCTGTCCATTCCTACACTCAAATGATGTATATTTTATCAAGCTTGTGCAACTATTAGACAAACAATCAACTACTTTTGACATATTGCTAAGATTCTCTTGTAAACATGGCATCAGGAAAGTGAGCTTTGTACACAAGTATATTTAAACAAAGGTTTTTAACAGGAACCACAATTTCATGCACTAGCCTATTACAATAACTATGTATACGTGCACTTCATTCAAGACACAATTCACATAAAACAGAATTAGTCATTATACCATTGTGTTTGTGCTGCCTTCATAATAATAAAATGAGATTCAACGTAGTAGAATTTCTTTGATGTCCAAAAATAAATGTCAACTCCGACCCAGATTGTAAGAGATTGGGTAATAACTTCAGTTGATGCAATAATTATAAATGCTATTGTGGGAATGATTAAACATGTTTGATGATTCATGTTATCAAACATATTTCCATCTCTATTGTAATGTGCTTTGCTAGCAAGATATTAAATGTTACAGTAACAAAATTCTGGTGATCAGATGCACAAAAGGGCTGTTATTTACCCCTAGGATCATATGTAGAACATGTTGATTTCTACCATAAAATGATGTTATTTTGGTTTTATTTTAAGCCGAAACTCAAACAAATTGCATTACAAACAAAGTGTGTTGCCTTGATATTTCCAGTATCCAAATAAAACAAATTTATTATGGACTGCCATTGTTTCTGTCATTGTGTGGTAGGTGCGCTATCTGTAGCCTTCTAGTGTTATGCTAATATAAATATAAGGTACATAGTTTCAAATTATTCTTATCTAAGTCATCAAATGATTTAGAAAATCTGCCTAGATTACTGTGAAACTGCCCATTATTGACTAATTAATTGTGTACAATAGCCTGGACAAGAAAAATGGGCAAACAACTCGCATGTGATTTTATACGTTTAACTTCTTTTTTTAATAGCGGGAATGCATGGTAGATTTACCAATATTAGTATGAGAAAAATGGTGTAGGTGGATGCCACCCTCGATTTTGTATTTAAAGGTCATCTTGAATGTTACAAAGTCAACTTTAATCATTGACATCTACTTGAATATATATTTGCATACAACCAAATATATTATGATGTCCAGATGTATTGGCTGTGTTATAAGGTGTTGAACTTTGAATTTACACATATCTGATTTATGGAATAATCCAATATCAAAATATTATCTTCTTGAAATGCGTTAATCGTGTGTGGGTGAAGTCACGAAAAATGGAACGCTTTTATTTTCTAAACTTCTGAGCTTTGCAGGTCAGTTATTAAAATGAATATCCCATTTTCAAGTTTCGTTAGGGATGAAACATGGCCTTATCTATCAGGAACGACAACTTTATCAAGTTTTATCAAGATTTGCCTCTTCTATAGCTACATGTATTCGAAGACCTAAAATTGGAGTATTTTGGCTTTAAAATGTAAACACTTTTGACGACAGCATTTGAAAACTAAAACACAAATTACAGGTATATCTGGAGGCATCCTTTTATTTTTATAATTAATATATACCTCAAATTATATTTGGGTGAAAAGACTGTCTACTCCCACTCATAGCTGAGTTATTGAGGTGAGAATATGGCATTGTTTTTCAAAAGACAGTAGTTATTGGTGGTACGTGTACTAGAGTCTCACTGAAAAAAGGAAATTATCTAAGTTAATCTTTAAACATATTTTCTGCCACAGAACCTTTCCTCAGTTGATTTCTAGAATAAAATTTACCAAACATTATAAGTCATAGACAATTTATTTTGGGAAAACTGAAACAAATGATGTCCCCTTATGTCTGTCACACCCCCTTTTCAAAAAAATGTAAGGAGAACAACATTTGTATAATGTGCTATACAGTGCTGGACACATTTGCAATTCACAGATAGAAAGTCTTTAATCAGTGATATGTAGTTAACGAGTAGCAACGCATTAATCAATTCTGTCACAATTCTGTCCGTGAAAATGTCACGTCTGTCACTCTGTGATATTAATACATTGTTTTCTCAGTAAGAACCAATTTATACTTGGGGCAGAAAAAAATTACTATTTGCATGAATTAAAAAATAATCGTATTTACCTGCCATGTTTGGCATTAATGCCTACTTCTGGAAAGTTTCTACCATTGTTATTTGTATTGTCCCAAAGATCTTCATTTTGTCAACAGTTGGCCCTCAATCTACTAATAATAGGATGCATTGCACAGTTGTTTTGTTAATGTAATTTTGACATGTAGATGGTTCTACAGATAATTTCAGTTACCCACGTAAAACAAAACAAAATATTTAGATCTATATATCTTAATCTTGGCTGTTCACCATTTTTGAATCATGTCATTCATGTTTTGTTTTTACTCAAATCATCTGACGTAAGGGTATAACACACACGGACACACACTCACACGCACACGCACACGCACACGCACACCCCCCCCACACACACACTGTATCTTAATATCACGCAAATTCATACAAATTAAAGAAATATGGAAATCTGCCTGCCACTACAGAACACACAGAACAGAAACACTCCTGTCAATAATGTAATCCAATGGGATGGGATTATAGCTCAAATAAGTCCACAAAAAATAAATATTTGTTCGCTCGAAACTTCCGGTCGACGCCATTTTGTACTGTACTTTGCCGCGACTTTTACTCTTCACTGGAAATTGAAAATGCAGAACGTGAAGCGTCAGACAGACGACGATGGCAAACATGCTAAAAGAAAGGCCAGGATGTGAAGTACGCTTCCAAATGGCAGCAAACATGGGCGGACAAGTTTGCGAGAATTCGAAAAAGCTCTAAAGTCGACACGTTTGTTTTATGTACGATCTATCAGGACGACTTCTCCGTCAGCCATGGGGCAGAAATGATGTGGAGAAACACGTGTCGAGCAAAAAAGCACAAGGACAAAGTGGTCGAAGCAAAGAGGTGTGGCGTGCAGGCCAAGCTGATAAGCATGCGCTTTCAGTCAGGTGCTACCGGTACGGTCGCGGATAAGGTGACCATTTCACTGATCTCGTGAAGGCGATGTCCACTGACAGCGAAATCGCCAAGAAGTTTAGTTGTCGCCGAACGACGGTCAGTGCCGTGATTAATCATGGGCTGGCCCCAAACTACATGGAGGAGGTGGTCCAGACGGCGAAGACGCAGCCTGTGACGCTGATGGTTGATGAATCGAACAAGAAGAACGACAGCAAGGCCTATGCTATCCTCCTTCGGACCATCGATAGAAGCAGCGGAGAATTGTTGAACTTTTACTTGGACATACCTGTTTGCAACGGACGGACACCTTCCAGTCACTGTCCAGAGAGGAGTCGGATGAGCTGCTGGAGGAGTGGCAGGACTTCCAGGTGGCCCAGGACCTGCCTTCCTTCACCGACGACCACATCGACCTGTGGTGGGAGTCCGTCTTGAAGATGACGCGGCCTGACGGACAGCCGCGCTTCAAGTACCAAGGTCGCCTCGTCCACGCGCTCCTCATCCCCCCTACGACCAGGCTCCGGCCGGTGGAAAGGGTGTTCAGCATGATGAGTATGACAGACACCAAGTTTCGGCCGTCGCTAGGGCATGAGTCCCCGAGTGCCTGCAAAATCAATGTTTCCTCTGCGTGCTACCAGTTGCAGATGTCGCCAGGTTTGCTGGAGTCGGTTGGAAAGGCGACTCACCTTTGCAGAAGCAATAAAGTGACAATTGCACGGCGATCACGGTATTTTGTTTGTCTAATTTTTCATGTTTTGCACTAAACGTCTACATTTGTTAACGTTGTAGGTTTTGCTGGTATGTGTGTGTTTCAGTTTAGGTGGCCTTCAGTAAGCGTTCCCTTTTAAACAAATTACCGGTAAAATCTCCCTATTGTGTTTTGATAATATAGGGATATCTCCCTATTTTGGGTTCATTCAACTTTGGAGCTCTGTAGCTGCCATATCGTCCCATAAAGTAATCACAATTTGCAAAAAGAATAATTATTGTTATTATTATTATGTTATTTAAAGTAGTTTTCATCCTAATATATAAGCCATTTCGTCAGTTATTACTATGTTAAAGTAATCACAATTTGCATAAAGAAAGTGATTTGAAATTATGTAAACCAACAGTCCAACCAAGCAAAAAGTTTAAAAATAAAGGTTAGTTTTATTTACATTGTCGTATATGTCGCGTCTGTCACACTTGCTGCTGAGCCAGTCAAACAGGGATTTTTTTCTAGAGTGGAATTTATGAAAGGCAGTGCTCAGGTGTGAGGGGTAAGATAGACCCAGACAATTAATAATTTTTGTTATGGGGAAAACAAATCTGGGTGGAATCTTTCCCAAACGGATTTTGAAAGAGGAACACAACTTAGCAATGTTAGCACTATCCTTCGACCATTTCAATGGAAAACGTAATAGTTCTATTTTTGTATGGTCAGTACCATCATAATTACACTTCTAAAAAGCAAAATAAAATAATTACCATTGTATAATTTTGTACTGGACACATATTTATATGTGTCACAGACGCAACACAAAATGTGAATGATCTACTTTATTAGCCCATATAATAAACGCCAGGCAATAAGTTATCTTCTACTTATCACATTAGTAGTAGGCATCCTGCAGTCTCGCAAGACTATGGATCTGTACCCTGGTGTCGAAGATCAGTTGTTGGCTGGGCAGCATCTGTTGTGGCTGTAGAGGCCAATTCTTGAGTGGCAGTCTTTATTGCATATGCTGCACTTGAAGGCGCCCTCGGCTCTGTTCTCAGTCTGGGTGTTTTTTATTGCGGTTTCGTTTTCTTCTGCTAGCCTACGGAGAGTATCCTCTCCTTTTTTGAGACACCTGTGTAGTTCCTGTCTCGATGCGGATCGGTCTCCAGCAAGATCCTCCCAATTTTTAACATCTATGTCTAGTGCCGTTAAGTCTCGCTTGCATACGTCCATGGAGACGTCCTGCAGCTCTCTTTCCAGTAACCAGCTCTCCGTAGAGGATGTCTTTTGGTAGTCTCCCATGTTCCATCCAATGCACGTGGCCGAGCCAGCAGAGGCGGCGTGGCCTGAGCAGGGTCACCAGGCTCACCAGGCATCCCGAGGATGCGCTGCAAGCAGCGCATGTGGAAGGAGTCCATTCGATTCTCCTGAGTGGAGTACAGCGTCCAGGACTCACTGCCATACAGAAGGGTACTCAGCACGCAGGCGTTATACACTGTCACCTTTGTGTGCTCTGTCAGCTTTCTATTATTCCACACCCTCTCTGCAAGCCGGGCAAGCGCTGAGGCCGCCCTCCCAATCCTTCTGTTGATTTCTGCTTCCAAGGATAGGCCGTCGGCAACGTTGGACCCAAGGTAGGTGAAGAGGTGGACGACCTCTGGCTCATAATTGTTAATGGTGATGGCTGGAGGAGTGATCACATTCTGCCCCATGACGCTAGTCCCTCTCAAGCCGATTGTCAGTCTGAATCCATGCATGCCCCCGCAAAGTGGCCCATGATGTTATGTAGCTCGTCCTCAGCATGCGTGATGACTGCTGCATCATCCGCAAACAGAAAGTCTCTGACGAAGGCCAGGCGCACATTGGTACATGTTCAACACTATACTACATCATATAAGACAAATTATTTTGGGAAAGAACACTTTTCTTCTTTTTTCGAGACTTCCTGTACATATCAAAGATGTTCACAAATCAAATATTTAAAGCAAGTTTTCAGAATCTTACGACATAATCATTATATACATATTCACATATTGAAATGCGTGCATTTGGTCATGAACATGATGTCCAAGTCAACGAACTTGCCGTGTCAAAATGTAGCCAAGATGTTTAAGAAAAAAGGTGACGACCAGCACTCTGCAACCTGGTTGGGCAACCTTCAGATGTTCCGAGACAATTCAACATATCGTGGAGACACTTTACAAAACGTACTCAACCAAACAAACTTCGCAGTGCGGTTGTCATACATGGACATTATGATCATGCTCGATATCGTGAGAACTGATAGGAATGGTAGTTGGAAATCTTCACTGCAGTTTTGCCACAAAAAAACCATCTACAACCACATATACTATGTCCTGTTGAGACCGGTCTGTATGCTTTGGCAGACATAAATCGCCCAAACATGACGTCGTCAGAGGTTCTTGCAGTGTTCATTAATGGGACCTCTGCTCTGCTGTGAAAGCAAACAACAACAAAATTCAACCGACTTGCTGCAAATCCGGCAATAGGGTCGATGACCAGAACATGGAAGATGCAGAAACCAGTCCTGCACTTTGATTGCCATCCATAGGGTTAGCCGAGTATGGGCTATCAGCTTTCAGACAATCAGATTCGTTCTTCTAGGTACTGGCGTCGGTGTGAGTTGAAACATCTAATGTATTCCTGATCTGCCTGCAATCAAATCTTTTCCTCCTCTGAACAATTGGCAGTTGGCTCAATGCTTCTTTTCTTGAACAACTTGTCTTAGCCACGTGTTGGGCAAGTTTTTTTACGTTCACATCATGTTCCTGACTAAATGTATGTAAAATATTATATTAGTAGGTATGCTGTCTGTACGATTTAAAAGGATTGAAGTGCAAAAAACGTTGATATACAAGATAAAACCAATTCGAGAAAATCACAATTTTATGTCGAACTATTCCATACATTCATTCAGTTATATGCAAAGATGTGGTCAGCATGTATTTTAATTAACATCTACTTATATGTCGTTTAATTAAAATACATTTTGACCCCAAGTTGATTCCTTTACCTTCAAAATAACAGTGAATTTCAAAATCGAGACTGGCATCCATCCACACCTTTTTCCTCATTCTACGAGTGATCGATATAGTAATGAACTCCTCGTAGTCATTTTGTTGTTCCTCTAAACATAATTTCAGAGGAACATAATTTTGAAATTATGCTTACATACAAAGAATGGGTATGCAAACAAATGTGATATACACAATAACCACATGTCGTGAAAATTACAATTGTGTTGCATTACTCCATGCATTACTCCATGCATTCACGTGTAAATTCAAAGTTTAACACCTGATAAGAAAGCCAGTGCTACTGCAAATTGAAACAACTTTGGTGTTAGCCAAAGGTATACTCATGTAGATTTCAATTAATGAAAATCTGTTTCCTCAAGTGTTCTATGAGTGACTTATCCAGCATGGATGCCCACTATTAAAACCAATGCCATTAAACAAACTTTAGAGGACTTTTCCATGCATGTTCAACTTGATTTATCCTAACAGATTGTATTGTAACAAGTTATGAACCGTTACCCCAGGTAAACCTATGTAAGATTCTAAGATGATTAACAAACAGATGGTCGAGTCCTACCATAGTTTGCGATGGTTTGTAATTCATTGTCTTTTCTTCTCGATTTGGGGGTTGAAGTACACAAGATACCTTCATTCAGATCACAAACACACACATATATATATATATATATTGCTTGTTTTTAGAAATGATAGCACATATATATATGGAAATATTGACATGCAAACTCCTAATGCGCGCGCGCTGTTGTATGTGACGCTGTGTGTGTGTGTGTGTGTGTGTGTGCGCGCGCGTCCGTGCGTACGTGTATGTCTCCTATGCTTTGGAATAAACGAAAGTAGTTAGATAAATATTTGACTTTAAATAATTACAGATTATAGCACAAAATAGCCGAACGTATCATACTTGTCACTGAAAGCAAACAGCTTCAGTTATATCGTGATGTGCATTCATTTGTACGGTAACAATCTGATAAAATTTGTATTTTAATAGAACGAACACCTAAACAGTTTTTAATGGATTGAACTTATGTATTAAAACAATCTGGAACTGTGTTAACTTAGTGTTTAAAAAGGAACATTTCATTGTTTTTGGAAGATTTATAGTTTGGGCCTATACTAGTTTTTTCAGTAGAACATCAAGCATAACAGGACACATTGTTTCATGGTATGGATCAGCTATGTCACCCATATAGTGTAGCATCTCAATAGGTGTCTTCTAACACATGAACTGCTGTAAACCATTCGCATACAATAATTAAATAACTTTGTTACCATTTCCAAATCACGAGCCAAATTATCAGTTTCCGTAACTATTACAATACCCAAATTGTTATCATTGAGTTGCTTAACGGCACGCATCTGTTATTCTTTTGTTAGCATACGGGACTTCGAATTTGGCCCTGGGAAAGACAACACTGCAACTGAATACACCATACGCGACACATCACTCAGCAAATGCTGTGGACGGCAAAAGAAACAAACATTGCGCTATCTGTGTAGGTGTACTCGTTTGGTGGGAGGTTGACTTAGAAAGGTTTTACCGGATCCGGGAGGTGTCGGTAACTAACCGTAAAGACTGCTGCGGTGAGTTGATGTAACTGACTTTCGCCAGGTGAGCTACCCCGAAATTCACTCAGAACGATTTTAATTGGGTATTTGACCGACTGTCAATTGACAGTGGACACTAAGAATATTATTAGTTATTAAATTATAATCAACGGCGTTTATTAAAACCAATCTACCAGACTAACATTATAAATGGAAAGCTTGAAAGGAGTAACATTGAATAAATACTTACAAAAGTTACTACAATAATCTAAGTATTTAAATAATGATATCTTCATCAGATTGTATCAATGGTTATAAAAAAAATGAATCATGTATGATTCTGTTAAAATGGGTCATGACATCTTCATATCAGCATTAAAAATCAATAAGCGAGTGAAAATTTACAACTCAAAACACGTCTAAAACATTCAATTCAACAGTTGCTAGCACGCTCACGGCTCATCCGATCCCGACGATCTTGGTATCATTTGAAAGGATGCACTTTCTGTTATTCTAGCATCCATCTATATTTCCCGGTAACCATTCATAGAGAACACGTATAAACGGACCTATAATCATGTCGTTTTCTGTGTTCTGTTTGGTTCCGAACAATGTTGACCACCCAACGAGTCTGAGTTGGAAGGTTGGTTGAGACACGTGATTGTGACGCCACGCCGACTTCAATAATGTCAGTTTCGCCACAGTTAAAAAATGGGTGGGGCTTATACCATCAAATCAGAAAGTGGCGCCTCAACCCATAGATGAGTGAAATTACATGTTTGAATAGGAGAAAGCGTAAACTTTCACATGATATCAAGATCGTTGGAATCGGACGAACCATAAAGGAGCTAGCCATCTTGGACTGAGCGTTTTTGGACGTGTTTTGAGTTGAACATTTTCGCTGGCGTATTTATTTTTGGTATTTTTCATTCTAAACCTGTTTCTTTGACAGCAAGTATATGGTTGTATTTCTTCCGTAACACTGCATCATGTAAAAATGTACATTCCCCTCCTCCTAATATATTAATTGGCTTAACGTGTGCGTTGAACACTGTTCTGTTGAGATACTCCTGCCTGTTGCCTCGTATTATTATACATTACTGAGTATAAACATTATCACGAACGAAACTATCTACCCGTTATGATATACGTATATATATACCACGATTTCAAGACTAATGGGATAGCGTTGGAAATATCGAAGAACGGGATACGTTGGCTGTCAAAGGGAGTGTTTGAATACATAAAGAATTGCTCAAACTGGTTGTGCTGACATTGTTTGATTTCATCTCCCGCAGCCGACAGACTTAAAAACTTTCTGATAGAAGCATACACACCAAACGCACCCCGAACTTGTGCTATTGTTGGGCCGGCCTTGGGGCTTGGTGAGACTAAATACATCGCATGTCATCCTGACACGAAAGGCAGCAAAGTCAGGATCCGACTCCTTGAACGGTATCCGGGACAACAACTTCAGCTGTGTGAAGTAGAAGTGTTTGCTGTACGAGGTAAGAGCATCTTTCTTGATTGGCATTAATGCTTGCTTACCAACAATAATACTAGGCTCCTTACTGTATGGCAGAGTAAGAATGAAGAGCATCGACCAACTGACAACACTGAATATACGGTACATACATTAGTCACTTTATTGATTCTGCGAATTGTATGATTGTGTATGAATTATTTGTAATTCCAGAAGACATGCTGAATCTGGCTCGGGCGAAGCCAACAAAACAAGCGGTAACACCTTGGAAAGATCGTGTCTCCAGTACTGCTGTCAATGGCAAAAGAGGCACTGAATTTTACGCTGTTACTTTCGACTGGTGGATGGTTAACTTAGAAGCGTATTACCTGATCTGGGAAGTGGTGATAACACAAGGACATGACTGTTGCCGTAGGTTCAACAAGTGTAAATAATTAAGTGAAACATTTATTTTATTTCTGTTCGTAGATACATTTGTAGCTGGTCTGGCAATCTTTGATGAGTCGCTGCGTACAAGCTTTTAGAGAATCTAAGTAGAACATATATGTTGTGAACCTTCGTTTACCCACTAGCAATTTCCTTAAAAGGAAGCAATCAGTCAGTTGGATAAATGGACCTTAATTGCGTCATGGATTTGGCAACATGAAATAGACGCTGACACAATAATGTTTATGTCTACCCTCATGCCAATAGCTCAGGAATACAACTATTATTTGATAAGTCTACACGATAACTACTAGGGCCAATCGATGGACGTGAACTTTACATTCTTTTCGATCTTCGTCATTTTGAATAAACAACGAGTAGGTGTTTATGTAACGATGCTGTGTGTTTGCTACAATTTGGCAAATAAAATATTACTTTTACGGCTGTCGACTACCGAGGCGCCCGAAATATGAGGTGACGGGCATCTTTTATAGTCTACTTATAATCGTGCTTGCGTATATGTGCGGGTAGGTTAACGTTTTCCTCTTAGACGGCTTGAACTTCGAGCTCCAACGTTTCAGGGAATTAAATCAAATGTATTTGAAATGAAATTTATTAGACCAATAGGCCAATAATTACCAATATTTTATAACAGAGTATGTACAATAAGTCGACATTTGAACTAGATGTTGAGATCTTCTGTTGAGTTGGATTTATTAATTTATTTTTAAAATCTTTCAAATGGTATGTAATTCATGTTTCTAATAACTTTATAATAACACGCGCGCGCGCACCGCACACACAAACACATTCGTTTCCAAGAACAACAACTTTATGTCACATTTCAACATATTGTGCTGACATATATTGAACGATATCTCTTGCAGAACTTCGTGACTTCGTGATAGAAGCCTTTCATCCCAGTGCACCGCGAATGTGTGCACACATCATTGAACTAATTGTTGCGTTAGGTGGGACCCAACATATCCCATGTCGGCCCGACACGATGGGCAGCAAAATCAGGATCAGAAGTTTAACAAACGAAATGATTATACTGACCGAAGTGCAAGTGTTCGGCGAAAGTGGTAGGTTCATACTCACACTCATGCTTATTACGCCTATAGGCGTTTAGGGCAGCGACGAAGTTCCTTCGTGTCGGTTCATATTGACTAACATTAATTTGCAACTATCAAATAAATGCATACCGTCATTTACTGCGCAAGATAGAATGCAATGCGTTCACAATGGAATCTTAGTGATGAACATTGGCTACAATGGTGTATTATTTACTCAGTTCGTTCTACGACACTTTGAAACAGTGTTACATTCACGACTACAACACGGATGTTAAACAAAGGTCGGAGCCTAATTCAAAGGAATTAAGAGAGACTCCAATCCGCTAATCAGATGGATTATACTTGATTTTGTGGCTCGGCTTATTTGTGAGACCTGGTACGAGTGCACGTTTCGTACCATTGTTAATCCGGCACTGGCAACACGTCCATAGCGAGTCTACACCAGTCTAGCCAGTCTTCTCTTGTGCCTAGCAGCTGTATTAAACTCTTAATTTGTAAATGGTCTTCCTCAAAACGATACACTGAAAGGTATTTGACGACGAATAATGAGTTGTGTTAAAGAAGTGATGATTTCTTTCAGCAACATATCAGCCAAACGAAAGAGCAAATCTTGCCCTGAAGAAGCGTGCATGGCTATTGTCAACAACTAAACTAAAGCGTGCAGATAACACGGTAGATGGGAACACTACTGCTGTCTTAGCTGCTGGCAGCTGCTCGACAACTGGACCAATTGTCGGTAGCTCATGGCTAGTTGACCTTGAAGCCGTGTATGACATCAACCATGTGATCATATTTAATCGGGCTGACTGCTGTGGTAAAATTTCCTTTCTTTTTGTGATGTATCATGAAAATAACATAACGAAATGAAATCCTCTTTACGTACACCACTATTTTAATGTTCTCAGTATATCATTAATTAATAATTATCGATATCGTATTGTGTGTTAATAGTTCCGTTAATGAACAAACTGCTGCCTCAATTCACTGAAAGTGAACCTAGGCCATTAATTAACTGGTATTTCTACGATAATGTTCTGCTGCCACGAATGCAATGCATGAATGAAATAGTGTGGCGGTGCTCGATACTTTGTTAATGATGTGTTTTTGGTGTTTTCCCATTCCGAAGAACTGGATAATCATAAATAAGACATGAGGCTGTTTAACAAATATTTTGCCACATACATACATACTTCATGTAGCTTATATTGCTGCAGACAATTTTGTTTTTATATTATTGCATTTAGAAGAGTACGCGTGGCGTTTTCTCTTTACATGTGGCTTGTCTCAAACCAAAATGTTAAGTTTTTGCGTGGAAATATCACTCTGCTTTGGCACTTGCATTACTTGCAGCTTTTGACTAATTAATGTTATGGCGTTTTCATGTGATATTTCATATTCTTCTGTTCTGCTTAGTTATTAGCTGAATCTTTACACAAAGGACGTACCAAATATAATTTCGTTATCTTGTGGTAAGATGATATTGCAAGGCATTTTGAAATCGACAATCGCCCTAACTAAATACAATGCAGGGGAACCTAAATGATAGCATCAATTGGCGCTTTGCATTGTAAACCCAAGAAGGTATGTACAGTTTAAGTTTAATAAAAACAAATATGGCTATACAATACGGACACAATAGAGTCAATCCATCCATGTTTTAAATGTATATAATTGTATCACCTATTTTACAGGTGAAGAGTTACACGACTTTAGGATAACTGCAGAGCTACGGGCAAAAGGACCTCCAGGTTTTCTGTGTGCTGAAGTAATGTACGCGCTGAATACGAGCGAGATCAAATCCTTTACGTGTCGGCCCGGCACAATGGGCAGCATTGTCAAGATCCAACTGACTGGAGATTCAAAGCGGACACTGACGTTGTGTGAAGTTGAAGTTTACGGAGGTATGACAAGTAAAGATAATACACGTTTTATTAGCTACTCAGTTGTTACTTCAATACAGTCGGTAAAAGCTACATGTACAACGTCGTGCAATAGTAATTTAATCTTCCTTGTATCCGTGTGCATATATTATATATTCTCCATAGGCCAAACACGGCACGTAGATAGGATTATTTTTAATTTATGCAAATAGTCCAATTTTGCATAGAATGGGTCTTAATTACTGAGTAAAACATATATTGAAGTTTTCAGCCAGATCCCCCGTTTCCATGGTAATAAAACAAAATGTTCGCCTTTTTGAGCAAATATTGACAATTTTTGACATTCTTTTTTGAGCACATTTATATTTATCATTCTTGCAAATCCATGTTCTGTATACGGGCAAATTCATAGTAACCTAGACCGCCAGTTATTATTGCTTTGACACGAATTTACAGCTAGTTGCTGGTTGGTACTATTTTAAAGTATGGATGTATCAGGGCAACCTACATACAAAGCTAGAACTTTCTGTCTTGACAACTTTTTTCGCTACCTCATGATGTGTACTAATTTTTGACGGAATTTGGTGTCTCATTCTGTATTTTCACTTATATGAAGTGTCATTACACTGAAACCTTAAGCACCTTAAGTTTATTTTTGTAGAACAGCATTGTAGAATGTCTTTGATGTCCAATAAGAAATGTCCATTTCGACCCAGATTGTAAGAGAAACATGATAATTTATTGAATTTATCAAAAGATAACTTTGTCTTGTGGTCTGTTGATACACAAAAGAGTACACAGAACATAAAAATGCAGTCACAATAAAATAAATATAACTCGTATTCCACACATTCATCTCCCTTACTACTACATTGACAATGGCAGTGATGACAAGGAGAATACACATCTTTTACATTTCATAACCTAAGACAGTTATAAAATAAATATCAGTTTTAAAAGTACCATGTTATCACAGTCAGTATTTATCACAGTCATGAAGTAAACACAGAACAATATTCTAAAATCATAAAATGGCTCAATTAGAAATAACGTTTAGGATTTATTGATAATCTTAATTAACATAGGAACAAAGCTGCTCAATGCCTTCGCCTTCTTTGTAGTGAAAGCTCTAAGTCTCCTGCCTGATGGCAGTGCATCATAGTACTTTTACAGGATGTGACACAAGTGATTTGCAAACCCTTTCTCATAGCTCTTGTCTCATACAGCTGATACAGTCCAGACTGTCTCACTCCCACCACCTTATTTCCCCTATTAACAATACTGTTCAACCTGCCTCTATTTTTCACACTCAAAGTGCCAAACCAGCAGACAAAAAAGATGTCAAAACAGATTCAATAACACTGTGATAGAACATCTGTAGAGTCTCAGGATTCACACCAAAGGATATCAGCCTGAACATGCAGAACATTCTCTGATGACATTTCTTCACAATGCAGTAGGTGTTGGATTCAAAAGTGAGTTTATTACCCAAAACAGTACTTAGATATTTATACTCATTTACTTTCTCCACAGTCACACCTTCAATAACAAGCCTATCCACACACACATGTCTTCTAAAGTATACTACCATCTCCCTGGTCTTCTCCCCATTCAGGTCTAAGTAGTTCTTACACCATCTTGTCACTTCAGTGACCTGCTGCTTAAAATGGCTGTCTGAATTTGAGAAATCTGCTATGGATTGGGTAATAACTTAAATTGATGCAATAACTATAAATGCTATTATGGGAGTGTTTAGATATGTTTTATGATTCGTGTTATAAATTTATAAATCATATTGCCATCTCTGTTGTGACGTGCTTAGCTAGCAAGATATTAAATCTTAAATTTTTACAAATTGCACAAAAGGGTTATTATTTACCCCCAGGATGATATGTAAGACAACATGTTCAGTTTTACCTTAAAAGATGTTATAGTTGTTTTATTGTATGCTGAAACACAAAACAAATTGTATTAGAAACAAAACGTGTTGCCTTGATATTTCCAATGTAAAAATAAAACAAATTTACCACGGACTGCCATTGTTTCTGTTATTGTGTGGTATGTGCACTACCTGCAGCCTTATAATAATAATAATAATCTTTATTGATACATAATGTTCAGTATAGCACAGATGTAGCAATAATATGAAACATGTAAATACATCACGTAACAACTGGAACAAAGCAACACATTGCTTCTGTTCTTTAATCATGTCATACTTGAAATGAAAACTATAATTCGTGTTAAAAAAAAACGTAATACATAAACATCTTCATAATAAAATAACTAATTATTTAATACTGCATTATACGAGTACCGTAATACCGAACACCGGGTGCATCTTAAAACGGAAAAATTACATTAAAGCAAAATTTAGCATATGTTTGCTAGAATTAGACGCTTGGTCCTTTGTTTGAACATATGAAGAGATGTACAATATTGTAAATAGTTATTTGTAATAAATGTATTCCAGATTTTAGGACCAACATAAGCCAAAGACAGTTGTCTGCAATTAGTCTTGCAGTATGGTATTTTATATGTTACTTCCTGCCTTGTATTATATTTATGTGTGGATATTTGCAGAACAAATACATCATGAAATATATCTGGCAACATACCCCTATTATGCTTGAACATTAGAATACAGCATAAGTATTTATTTACGTCATAAATATTCATTATTTGATAAGATGTAAATAAAGGCTGCGTATGTTCAATAAATCCTACATGACTTATTACACGCAAAACTCTTTTTTGGAGTAAATGAATTTTAGCAAGGTATATATTCGAGGCCCTTCCCCAGACGACATTACAATTTACAGTAAGTGATATATGGGTATATAAACATGTAATACAGATTTAACAATGATTTATTATCTAATTTGTTTGTCACCCTTTTTATAATACCAATATTCTTAGAAATGTCATTTGATATATATTTAATGTGTGTGCTCCAGTTCAATTTATTATTTATAAGCAGACCCAAAAACTTTATCTCATGTACAGTGTTAATGTGTATGCCGTCTATGCAAATGTTATTACTCCTTTCTCTTATACTGATCGTATTACTGAAGGTCACTGTGTGGGTTGTCTGTATATTCAAAGAAAGTTTATTAATTTTAAGCCATAAAGATAGTTTTTTTATTTCAGAGTTCAGATCATTTTCCATTTCATTTATGTTGTTGCCTTGTATAAAGATGCTTGTGTCATCGGCAAACATAATGCTAAACGTGTCAGATAAAGCAGATAAATCATTTATATAGATAAGAAAGAGTAAAGGTCCCAGAATTGAACCCTGCGGAACACCACATGTTATGTTTTTAAGGGAAGATTTTGTTCCATAAAATTTTATTCGTTGTTGTCTGTTACTTAGAAAGTTACGAATCCATTGGAGTATATTCCCTCTGATTCCATAATGTGTTAATTTTCTCAATAATATATTATGATTAACGGTATCAAAGGCTTTGGCTAAATCCAGAAATAACCCAATTACGTGCTCTTTGGTATCGATTGCCTTACTAATTTTGTCAATTAGCAGTGAAATAGCCATATCAGTGGAATATCCTTTCCTAAATCAAAATTGGGAATTAGACAAGATGTTATGTTTCATTATGTAATTCGTTAATCTACTGTACATTAATCTTTCAAACACCTTTGAAAATACAGGCAAGACAGAAATAGGCCTGTAATTATTAATTAATGATGTATCGCCAGTTTTAAAAACGGGAACTATATCAGCTATTTTTAGTTGATCAGGAACATATCCTTGATCAAATGATAAGTTTACAATGTAACTTAAAGGATCAAATAGGTTGGAGAAGGCCTCCTTAATAATAATAGGTTTTATGCCATCCCATCCAGGACTAGAGTTTTTTAAATTCTGAATAATTCCCTTTATCTCATCTGGTGTGGCTGGCGACAGATACATTGAATTTGTATATACTCCTTGGAGGTAATCATCAGGTCTCTCTGATATGACTGGTATCTTATCACCCAGTACTGAACCTATACTTGTAAAATATTCACTAAATTTATCAGCTATGCACTTTTTATTTTTGTTAATTTACCGTCAATCAGTAATTTATCATTAGATAAAAATATTTCCTTCCTTCCTATAATACTCTTTAAAACTCTCCAAGTTTTTTTGCAAATTACCCTTGTACTGTTGAAGCTCCCGTCGATAGTATTCTCTTTCTGCTACAGTAATAGGACAGTTTAATTTATTTATATATCTTTTATAATTAGTTTCATTGAAGACAGTCGGCTTTTTTCAAGTAGTACATATACAATTTGTGTTTAGTTCTAATGGAGTGTCTGAGACCCGTAGTAATCCACGGTTTGTGTTTTCTTGTCCTAATATTTGTCTTAGCTAACGGAAATGAATTATTGTATGCAACTAATATCTCATTAATTAATATAGAATAACTTTCTTGAGGATCTCTGCATGCATAAACTTCATCCCATCATATTTGATCTATACTCTCTTTGAATGTAGCAGTAGTCTGCGCATTATATATTCTTGTCGCTATTGTCGTTTCTACCTTTGTGCTATTAGTCTGTTTAGTGAGCAAAAATATTGGTAAGTGGTTAGAAATACCTGTATATATTATTCCATGCAATTGATATCATTGCTGTATATATTATCGATGACAGTGGCAGTTGTTTCTGTTATTCTAGTAGGCTTGCTGATAAGGGGTATAAATGCTTGTTGGAACATTGCATCTATGTAATCTTGGGTTTCCGTGTGACTACCATAATTAAGTAGATTAATGTTAAAGTCACCCATTATGTAACACTATTTATTATCAACCTTGAGAGTTTGTATAATATTGATAACATGTTCTGAGAAAGCAGTAATGTTTGTATTAGGTGGTCGATGGACAACACCTACAGTTGTTTTGTTATTGCATGTCTTAGACTGAGTCTTGACTTCAATAAGAACGTATTCCAAATATTCAGTTATGATACTCATTTCTGGTAATTCAATACACTCAAGGGATTTACGTACATATACGGATACACCACGTCCCTTTTTGGAAGGCCTAGTCAAATGTATACTTTTGTATTCTGGCAATTCATATTGATCAAGATTGTCATTATGTGACCAAGTTTCACTTAGACCGATGACCGAGAACCTATTATCGATCAGTGACAAGAAATCACCCAATTTGCCAATGTTCTTTGACAAGCTTCGGATATTTAAATGCATAAGAGAGAACTCGTCATCAGATATATTATTTCTTTTTATAACTTCATTAAGGTCATCCTCAAGATAATATTTAGTATTGACATATCTGTTGTAAGTAAATTACAATCGGGATCTATATTCCGCATTGCAGCGTTACCAGATTCATAATCATGTACGTCACCTAAGGTAGTATTAGGTAATTGGCTCATAGGATTGAAATGCAGTATATGCATATACATTCACACGGTACAAATTAATGCTTCTATAATTGCATGTAGCATTTACAAACAGTGTTATAAAAACAACGTTGTATGACATATGTTAAGTTGCAGTAGGTTAGTTAGAATAAATGACACATATCGATAAAACATAACAATAAAGTATATATGAGTAATCAAATATCACACGAACCATATGTAGAATACGAAGGTGTCCATGAATGAAACCATGAATGGTACAGTCCCCATGTAATCAAGCACTATGATAGGTCGGCTAGAGATACAAAATGACCACAGTGACTTGGGCCAATGTCCAACGCAGTTACAGTGCATTTAGTTCATCTTCTCGACTGACGGTTTTGATTGTTCCCTTTAGGTCTTTCATGACAATCCTTCCGTCGTACGACCAACAGTCGAGAATCTTGTGCTGTCTCTTTAATGACCGGCACAAGAACAGTAGTCTTGCTCTCTTCTGGGTGAGATCTTCCGATATGAAGACACTTGATCGTTTAGTGCGTAGCCGTTTTCGAGCTTTGATGAAGTCATCCTTCGATTTGTAGTCTTTGAACTGGACTATTATTTGGCGCGAGTGGTTTCTGTTTGTAGCGGATGTTCTGGGTCCAATCCCATGGGCTCTGTTGATATGGTTCACTGTTAATGGCACGTCCATATCGTCAAACAAGTCAGTGATAATCTTATCAAGTTGTTCACCGTCTTTGTGTTCCTCTATTCCTGTGATGCGCACGGAGGACCGACGGCTGTACTGCTCCATACTGTCAACAGCTTGTTCAAGTTGTTCGATCCGTGCGTCCTTGGCTGTCAACTCCTTTTCTAGATCACTAAGCCTTCTTTTTATTTTGTCAGCAACTATTGTAGCAATCCGGCTAGTGAGGGCCGCGATTACGTCATCGTCACCTAGCGCTAACTTTATTTGTTCTACAAGTTCATCGGTGGTCGAGGTCGGTCTCTTCTTACCCATTGTTGCTGTTGGTAGTCTGTTACGCAATAGTTGGGTCTAATCACAGGCCTCAAGCAAACGTTAACGGGTTTGGGCGTGCCGTGGGCGACAATATGGTTGTTACACGATCCGATATATTTTACCGGCGTGCAAGTTCGAAAAAATATCACAAATTAACACCCACCACATTCATGAGTGTCCGCTAGTCGGCCCTGTTCACTTAAGCACAAACACGGGACTTTTCAATGCATTCCTCTTACATTCTCACCCGAAATCGAGGAGTATGAAGAAATCATGCAGTCTGACGCATGGCACGGCCTTCATGTGTTATGTTATGCTTGATCCATAAATAAAAGTCATAGAGGTATGGAATTGCTACAAACTTTGAACAGTATTTATAGTAAGCATACAATGCTATCATTACCATTTTGAGTAATTTTTTGTCAAAAAACAAAATTTTACTTCCTAGGTCTAGAACAAATTCATATATATTCGTAGAAGTTAGTGGCAAAAGGCCTATTAATTGCCCTTATGTATGTATGAATGTATGTATTTTGTCAGGTAGCAGATGATTCCATTAGAGCTTGCGTTCATCTTGTTAAAATAATTTTATATCTCACGCAGTCTTTCAAAGTATGCAGTCGTATTTATGTATCATTTTAATACTGTCAGATAAGTGATTTTGCAAATTGATATGCCACACAATTCTATTACAGGTCTCACAACACTGATCAGATCAGACTGGCTAATTCCTGCTCGTTTTAGCTAATACAACATGTATACTCGTGTAATTAGCTAATACAATGTGTATACTCGTGCAATATGTTGTGGTTTTAGTAGCCAGTGTTACAGGACATATTTGTCTTGCAAACGTTGATTGCTGCTGAATTAAATTGCTAATTAATTTGTAGTAACAGTATTAGATGCGTTCGAAGCCAAATGGCACAGCATCCGTTCGAGGATGAGTGTACTCATCTGAAATGTACTCATCTGAAGACAAATGAAACATAGTTACAATTGCTTATGGGTATATATTCACATTGCCTGAGCTATAAACTTAACATTCAGATATGTTGCCACTAGTTGTAAGGATAGGCCTACGTGTTGACTACTGATACTTTTGTTAAATGTTAATGTTACTATTTATTGTAAAATATGTTTGCCTGGAATTGTTACAGTTACATGTCATCGTAGCGAATGCACCTTGATATAACTGATTATTAAATATAATCGATTGTAATCGATTATTACTGAACGTGCAATTTAATCCAACCATGTTTGCTTTTTTGGGGGATTTATTTTGTGATTTTCTATTAGTCTGATTCTTGATTAATGTTTTGTCTGCTTAATTTTTTTTCCACTGGTACAGCAATATAGCTTTATTTATCAGTTACTTGCCGATCATCAAAACAATCGTACCATTACTGTAAAATTGGTAAACAGTGTTATAGAGATGGTACCTGTTTTAAGATGTTCCAGAAATTTATGGACACAACCTGGCTCTTTGGAAACCGACAAAACAGTCGTCTACATCAAACCCCAAATATGCATCATTAAACGCAGTGGATGGCATCATCAGTCCGATAATAGGACAAGTTCCCTGCGCTCAGACATCTGCAGCTGCCGGCAGCTGGTGGCAGGTTGATCTAGAGGCCATGTACGAGATACTGGAGTTGATGATAACTGCCTACCGCAAAGGTATGTTTATTGCAAGCTGCACGTGTGAGTGTTAGATGGCTGGGCGGTTATGTAGATGGCCAATCTACGACTACGTATTGCATGTCTCCTACTCTTTGATTGTAATGCACATATACATAAAAGCGAAGTCACGAAAAATGGAATACTTGTGTAACAATTGGGAGTGAAGAAATTTTTTCAAAAACAGTTTTCCTATATGATGTCGTAGTATAGGGTTGAAAGTGTACCAAAATGATAACTAGAAGATATCTTATTGCCTGGTATCTGTTATATGGGATGAAGAAACAAATCTTGTTTTGTGTCGTGTCTGTTACACTTATAAATCTGTATCCAGCAAAAAATCTACAATGGTAATTATTTGTTTGCTTGTAGAGATGTATTGTGATGGTAGTTATCAGGCAAAAATATACGTTTTAATTTTAATGCTTCTATTTATTTATTTATATAATTTATTTATTTATATATTTTTATTTTATTTAATAATCTGAATAGATACTACGCATGTTTTAGGATTGTAATGCGCCTCTGAATGGTAGTAATGCCAGATTTATGGCGCAGAGAAATGCAGTAAATTATTATTATTATTATGTTTTAGGTTTTTAATTGAAATGAACAAATGATATTGTAAAATGTTGTCTCTTTTTCAAAATCCGTATGGAAATGTTCCACCCAGATTTGTTTTATTAATTACCTGGGTCTGTCTTATACTTTACACGTAACTCAGCATACCAATCATGGGACACCGAGTCCCATAGATTCCACTCTAGAGGACAATAATCCCTGTTTATCTGGCTCTGCAGCAATTTTTACAGACGCTACATAAACGACAATGTAAATAAAACAAATCTCTATTTTCAAACTATCTCTTTATATGGTTTGCCTGCTGATTTGCATGAAAATAACCACTTTCTTTATGCAGTTTGTAATTACTTTTACATAGTAATTATAATAACTGAATATCTGACTACATGAGTTTTAAAATGGCTACATAAAGCTTAACGAAACACAATGTTATGACCTGTCACGTTTGTAGTAATTCTGAAGGATCTCATATTTTACTTTTATTCTTGATGACTTAACGAAGTGTAGCTACTGGGGATCCGTTCCTATGAGGCCTAGTGGTAATCGCCACATTTGATAGATGTAATGGCTTGATTGTCAGCAGAAAGTTCTACAAGGAAGGCCAGATTTTCATCTTGAAGTACTTTATGGGAAAACCTTTCCTTTTCAAAGCACATGCTAATACACTTGAACTCTGCTTATAAAGAGAAACAGCCAGTATCTTAGCTATTTTTTTTAATATTGTTATATTTTCCTTTGATCATCCCTTTAAATGCTGATATATATTAAAGTACATCAAAATACTAATTTGCTTTGTGGACTTATTTGAGCTATAATCCCATATTTCTTGTTTGAGCAATAATCCCACATTTCTTATATGGTTACCTGGAGAGGTGTAGCACTTAGAATTATTGACAAGAATGTTTCTGCTCTGTATGTTTTCTGTAGTGGCAGGCAGAATACCAGATTTCTTTAATTTGTATGAATTTACGTGATATTCATTCATATATTCATATATATTTTTGTTTTACAGAGGTAACTGGAACTGTCTGTGGTGCCATCTGCATGGCAAAATTACATTAACAAAACAACTATGCAATGATCCCTATTGTTAGTAGATTGTTAGTAGATTGTTAGTAGATTGTTAGTAGATTGCCAGCCAATTGTTGACAAAATGGGACAGTCTTTGAGACACTACAGATTAAAATGGTGGAACCTTTCCAGAAGTAGGCGATAATGCCAGACATGGCAGGTAGATAGGATTGTTTATGCAAATTGTGCAATTTGTCTGCCCAAATCATAGATTGGGTCTTACTGAGTAAAAAGGTATTGAACTGTTTTCACTCAGATCATCGTTTCCATGGTAACAAACAAAATGACCGCCATTCACAGTGTGACAGATCTTGCTACTCGTTAACTGCAAATCACTGATGATTTTGTATCTGTGAATTGCAAATGGGTCAAGCACTGTATACCATACTTTTCATATTTTTCTCATTACTTTTTTGAAAAATAGTGTGTAACAGAGGGGACGGAATGTTTTTAGTTTTCCCAAAATAAATTATCTATGACTTATAATGTTTGTTAAATTTCTTTTTTTCTAGAAATCACCCGAGGAAGGGTTCTGTGGCAGAAAAATATTTGTGTAATGTTGATTTAGCTAATTTCCTTTTTTCAGGGAGGGTAGACACATACCGTCCAAAACTACCGTCTTTTGAAAAAAACAATGCCAGGTTCTCACCTCAATAACTCAGGGTGATGGGAGTAGACAGAGTTATTGTTTTCACTCAAATGTAACTTGGGATATATATTCAATATAACAATATAAAAGGACGCCTCCAGATATTCCTGTAATTACGCTTTTATTTTTGAAATGTTGTCACAGGTTTTTAAATTTTTCTGTCAAAATATCCCCATTTTTAAATCTTCAAATAGCTACCTAAGAAGCAAAGCTTGATGGAACTTGCTAAAGTTGTCTTTCCTGACAGATAAGACAATGTGTTATCCCTAACAAAAAGTACAAATGGAATTTTCATTTTAATAATTGAATGGCAAAGAAGTTTAGAAAATGAAAGATTCCATTTTTCGTGACTTCACTCGTATACATTCAATTACCAGTTTAGTAGCGCATTGTGTATATTTGTATCATGCACATGTATAAGGAAGAATAATAAATAAATTTACATCGAACTGTCCGGTTAATTTAGGATCGAATGTTAAAACACATAGACACCGGCATAATCCCTCTTAGTGAGAATGCTGACGTCAATCCATTGAGACGGCAATGTTTGCTCTATTCAGGCATCACTGATATCCATTAACAAGGGGATTGTTTACTTCAATTTCACGACAGAGATGCTGTCGGCAGGGGAGCTGTATACACACAAGTTTAAATTAATTACCCTATTGAACCACTGGACAATTAAACCAGTTTTAAGATTTAACATGATTGCTGTCAAAAACTACAAGCTCCAGATAGCATGTGGTCAAGCAGTCATTTGGCTTATCGAGTGCCCACCATTTTCCACCTAAGTACAACTCGCCCACCTTCACCAGACAGTTGTCAATTTTATTTTTGAATATATTCACACTTCTAGCATTACCACAATCATCAGATAGTTTGTTCCTGTCATTTAGTGCCCTTAGTGAGAATCACTTTGTTCTCATATCCAACACTGTTCCTTGACGACTGTTGCATTGTGCCCTCTGGTTCTAATGCCTTCATTAAGTTTGAAGAAAATATTCATTTAACAAAATCTTCATAACCATTCAGTATTAAAAACTTCCGTTCTCCTATTAGTCGCCTGATCTCTAGTGTTGTCAACCCACATTCCACTACACAATTTTCATAACAAAGATCTTTCACTTCAGGATTCAGCTTAGTCCCTCTTCGTTGCACTCTTTCTAGCTTATCTGTGTTCGTCTGGCAGTATGACCCCCATGCTGGTATGCACTATTCCAAATTAGGCATATTGCTTTGCAGTGATACAATTATTTATTTGTTCTTACATGTGATATTTCTCCTTATTAGCTCTATTTTCGGTTACCCTTTGAAGCAACAATTCCACATTGCTCTGAAACCAATGATCCTTTGGATTAGATGGACTAATCGTATGACCAATAAAGAATTCCTGCAACGTGCTGACATGATGAGCATTTCTGTCATAATCTTAAAACGACATTTCACCTGGATCGGCCGCAATTGCGGACTGGCCACATGGTTCGCATGGACAACGAGAGACGGCCGAAAGCTGTCATGTACGGAGATCTACGGCAGGGTAAACGTAATGAGGGAAGACCATGTCAACGATACACTATGTATCAAGAGACACATTGGCGCTATTGGTTTCGATAAAACAACTTGGGAGGAGACATGGCGTGCGACCGTCCTACAAGCATCTGTCAATGTTGAAGCAGCAAGGGCAGCCGTTGTAGAGAATATAAGTCAACGACGTCACCAGCCAGTGAGCACACAGGCTACCCCAATAGGACTGCTACCAACATTCGTGTGCCGACACTGGTCGAATTGTTGCTGCCAATAAAAAAACGAAAACGAAGAGACCGCCGATGATGATGATGACGATATGCGTGCGAGTGTGCCTGTGTGTGTAATGTTTGATTATTCCTATTCTAGAGGAACGATTCCCTCTTTTAGTGACAAGCTAAAAATTAAGCAAGTGTTGTACTGATTTACTCTAGACATTTTCTTAAGCAGTTTCAGTAGTATCCCGGCGAACTCAGGTGAATTGTTTTCTTTGATCTTCTTAATTTTCTTTGATATCATTTCACGAGTACCAACAACCAACTCTCGTAAGTGGTTTGATTTATCCCCCTCAAATTTAGCATCTGGTACTAGCAGTCTGGCACAGATTTTTATCTTATGTGGTAAACCCTGAAATTCGGGGCCTATGTCTCAGATATTATGTTTCCTGCGTAGTTTTCTAGAGGTCACACTTTATCTAAAACTTTCTGTTTACTCCTTATATAAATGTAATTCTTGCTGTCATGTTTTGTGTCGTTTGCCAGTTGTTGCTCAAAGGTTCGTCTTGATTTTCGATTTTCGGTTGTAGCTAAGTTAAGGGCCTCATCATAGTTGTAGTATTCCATATTTCCAGAGTCTCTGTAAACTCTCCACATAATTTGTTTGTACGCAATTTTTCGTATAGCCTATTAGTGTCCGGGTCGCTGTAGGTATTCCATCCGCGCATATAGTTTAAATACTATGTGCCTGTATCTTCATCTATGCACCTAACGAAGCCTTCCCTCACCGTTGGACAATGGTGTCACCAGGGGTAGCATATGCAAATTTCCGGTTACTTTTTGTACTCCGCGTGTGTGTACATGGTATGACGTTACAGTGAACCTAGTAACATAGTACAATAATACAAGGCGAAAAAGAACAATTCACATTTGTTCAAGGTCATTAAAGGTCAATAGACAAAATGGCAACATCGGTTTTCATAATGCAGATATAATGGCCGCCATAAATTAACATTGAAATCCTATGGAAAAACATTGGCCCCCCACTATGTTGGCTGATGGTCGCACCAGGCACCACTAGACCCTGTTGAGTCGTCTGTTTGATCATCGCAGCCCCCAGTCTCACATTTGTTGGACCCACCCACTATCGTGGGGCTGAGATGGTCGCGGATGTCGATGAAAGAGGCATCGGCTCCTCCTGACTTGACACATCGGCCCTCCTCGGCTGACCGGTGACGGACCATGGTGGTGATTTGAGACGTCTAGATCTCCGCGGTGGCAATTTGGTCGTAGACACTGCAGTCCATTAAGAAGCGGAGTATTGGCTGCCTCACAACTAGCATAATAAATAACAGGTGGAAACATATTGTAATCCTCGGCTGTACGTTTACAAGTCATTGTCAATTGTAACATGCAGCGCTAAGTGCATCGATTAAGACATTGATTGCAACTGTGGAGTAACGATGAACGTATATAAAGGTATTTACGTTTACTAAACTGATTATATCCTTTAATAAATTTCATAATATGCAGTACGATTACCCTATTCCGAAATGTCTCAAAATGCCTCTATTTGTTACAATGAAAACGTCATTAAAAGTCAACATGAAAATAGCAACATCAGTTTTCTTATTGGTTAGGCATATGAGAATGCATTTATGAAGGTTGCTATATATATATATTAACATGCCATGCCTATGGGAAGCATTGGCTCTCCCGCTACAGTGGAGTTACCGTCATTCCTGATGTGTTAATTACCTGTGATCGCTCTGACCTTGTAATTTACTATCCAAATTCAAAACAAAATCACTTCATTAAACTGACTGAAATTAACATTGAGAAAGACCATCTATTCATAACTAACACTTATGCCTCACTCATCTAAGATATGAACAATAACGATATAAAGTTAGACACAACATGTAACTAACTATATACTTGTGTTGTTTAAACCTGCTCTGCTAAAGTCATTCGCCCTTTTCAAATACAAAGATGAACCCCAGTAGTTTGACCAGACATTAATTGAAATAGGATGACTATCGACTCATATTTTACTGATTCTAATACAAGATTCTTTAATCAGTAAACGTTCATGTGCATAAATGAGTTCATCATAACTATGATTTACTTTAACTGTTATTTATCATTTACACACTTACGATTTGTGGTGTTTTCCTGCCTGAAATAATACATCGTAGTTGTGGTGTTTGGTGGCCATAATTCAGCAGTATTTAACCTTTTTGGTACTACCCGGGGTATTACCCACAGAGAGAACCAAAACTTGTAATTACAAACCCATTTTAAAAACACCAGCTTAGCAAAACAACTTAAGAAAATGAACTTTTTAAAAGAACGTTTTAGTCACATAATTGATATATTTATTTGAAAAATACAACAGCAGCTATATTTTGGCTTTGTATCTTTAAGTAAAATCGAACGTATGACAATACTTTGTAGATTGAAGTTGCATCTTCTTGATGCGTTTTGAGACTTGATGTGTTGTCACAGCGAATACATCACAGGTCATCAGCACACATCACAGATCACTGAAAGAGTACTCCATGAAGAGCACTCAATCGTAAACAGTTTAGAGAACGGACAGTCCTCTTTTGCGGAGATACCGTTCGGGTATAAGCAAATGAGCACAACATGTGTTTACTCATTCAGTTGGAGCGGGAAGCATCGAGGGGTTTGCTAATACATATGCAAATAAAACGGCCTGATGCAAAAGTTATCTCGCTATAATTTCAAGTATTACGTTTTCGCAGTTGTATCCTAAAGTGATATCTGGTTCATATGTCGCCCTTGTTCCTTGCCAAAGACGAGCCCCGATGCTTCAAGTAGACATAGTTTGATGAGTTCTCCGATTGTATGGGATTTCTTTCTTTCAATATGAGGTGTTCTTAACTGCTCCACAACATAACAATTCAATGTGGCGTACTACAAGGGCGTTGTCGTGAGAAATCCATAATTTTAAAAGCTTATGTTATCCCCGAAAGCCCCCAGTTTAATACCGTTATCCTAGTTGATGTGTTATCAGGTATTTGCCATTTAGAGTTTCTTAAATTAAAATCGTCGTTTATGATCCATTGCAGAGGATATTAATCTTGCATTTGGGATGCCTGCAAATATGTCCTCCACATACTATCGATCTTGGGCTTGGAAAGCAGTGGATGGCAGAAGAGAGCCTAATCTTTGGGGCACGGACTCATCAAAGCACACCTGCAGCTCTACCATAGGGGAAGTTGGACCTTGGTGGCAGGTTGACCTGGGATCAGTCTACGACATCAAGGAGGTGGTCATATATAACCGAAAAATTTGTGAGTTGGACTATTTGAGTTTTCCTAACTTGTTTGAGCTTGGCATGCGGTCAAACATGTATTGATATAACTTGGTATAATGTGAAAGAGATGGATTGATGAAGATTATATAAATTAATCCAAATTAATCTAAAATAACAACATTTATGTATTTATATTAAATGGCCGTAGCTCATTTGATGTGTCAGGGTCTACATAATAAACGAAGACGTGTAAATGCGTATAATGGGTAAATTGTGTACATTTATACAGTAGACAGTACTAGCCACAACACGCGTTGTAAACAGCAATACAGTTTTAAAATACAACACTTATGAACTGTCTGTATCTACAACCAGTATTGAGTACATTGCTGTTTACAATAATGAATCTCATTATGAACGCTGATATTCGTAAAATATATAGAACGTTTTGTTTTACCGCTTCTTAGCAATTCCATCTGTTGACTACTGTTGCTATGTTCATTATTATGTGCACGCTTAATCCTTTGGTTTTGTTATGCAACTGAGCTCGGAATTTCCGAGGATATTGGCGCTAAAGAAGTAATTTACTATCATTATTAATTATTCTGTAACAAATGACAACTGCTTGTCTACTCAGTTGCGTACTAAAGTATTACTGCCAATTTTTTGTAACGATATATCGTAGCAATTTGGATAGACAACGATGGAATGCTGAAATGACTTTCAGAAATATAACAGAACCGTTTTCTTTTCATGTTCGTGCATCAAGTATACTCATTGCCATTCTCCATATCATAATTGAATGTTGCATGGATACTCTGGTAGAAGTTAGTAACATCTGAAAACAAAATAAAAATTAAGAATTTTTATATATTTGGGCTTGTATTAACCCTTGTATATATAATCGCAAGCTAGGGGTGGTGACATAGACACTACTTTGACTGGTGTAATAAACAGCGCTCCCTGTCGCGCTGAATTGCTCAATAGAGATTTGTTAGAAATTCAATGAATTCTGAGACATCATCTTTTGAACATTGGCTGTAGCGGATTATCCAATAGGCTGTGTAGGCACGTGCCTATGGTCCACGTAGGCCAGTTGCCCGCGACAGCAGGCGAGCATAATTTGTGTGTACTGAATATTCCCGAAACCAAACTAGCAAGATATAATTTTGCAAATGATGGCTACTGCATAAGTTTGTGGTAAGCTCTATATGTTTGGATGTTTAACATACATTATAAAGGTGTTATTACATATCTTAATTTAAAGGATAAACATCTTCAACAGCATCCTCCCCCCGCCTTCCGATGCCATGATCCGACAGCAAAGTTGTGCCGAAGCTCCGGCTCTCCCTACCCAACGTTAATTTCGTTCCGGCGCCAGTGGGGGTTTTTGGCAAACTTGAAGGAGGTGCAATTGGAGATTTTGCTCCCCCCAGCTCTCTGGATCCGTTTCTGAGTATATCTGATTCTAAGGCCCACGACAGTACCGGGTACCTAGGGCACACGTATGTATTAACGCGTCATAGAACATTGGTTGATTTTGTCACGGAATAATCCCCAGGATCTTTCTCCATTTTTCATTGTTATTTTACAAAACGAGCCTCGTATCGCTCATAAAGAACACAACTTTCATAATTATATTATGTCACATGAATGTATAATTAACAGTGCATTGTTATCAGGGCAGTACAATAGCCAACTCGCCATAGAAGTACTGATGAACTCCAAAGTGTCTGTATGCGAAGTCATGAACTACACATTGTTGCCGAATGAGAATAGATTCCCCTGTCGGCCAGGCGCAATCGGTAGTGTTGTCAGGATCAAAAGGACTGCTCCGCGTAAAAAGTATATGGCACTATGCGAGGTGGAAGTTTATGGGACGCCAGTCTATGTGACGCCGTCAGAGTACACAAGTACGTATTGTAATCATACACACACACACACGCGCGCGCGCACACACACACACTCACGCACACATACACACACACACACACACACACACACACACACACACTTCTAAGGGCAGAATACGCATGACGCTCCATTATGAGAGGTGGGATATACAACATCCGAAAACAATGCCCTCAGACTCATTAAAATTGTTTTGATGCAACGTCTGGTGCAGCAAACAAAGGAGTTACACATTGATAAATACCATAAGATCGCGGAGATTAATAACCAACCCTGCATTGCTATATATAAGTATATATATATATGTGTGTGTGTGTGTATATATATATATATATAGTATTTAATCAAACAGGTTTCTCCAATCTTGATGACTTCGTCATTGAAGCACTGGTGCCACATTCTTCTATGAGAATAACATGTGCGTATGTGGATCGAGCGTTTCGCTCGGGTGAGACAAGACGCATCATGTGTGGCCCGGGAGTCATCGGAAGTATCGTCAGGATCAGCCGTATTGGAACTATACCACAGTCACTCATGCTGTGTGAAGTGAACGTATATGGAGCATACGGTAAGACGGTAGTTTTGTATTGACATGTCATTTTACTGCAATATCGTAATATCTGAAGATATTCTTTGTGGTCAGAAACCATTGTGTGTGTGTTTGTGGTCGTGCGTGCGTGCATGTGCGCGCTCGTGCGTGCTGGCGTATATATAATAAATAAAATATGTACATTGGTGCGTATGGGCGGATGTCTATTGGTGCGTGGGTCCATGTGTGGTTACATACACATTTGCGCGAATGCACCAAATGATGGTGAAGAATACATAAATTTATACTAGCTGAAGCATTTCCAGACTTGCATAAATAAATGTAAACTTTAGTCTTACTGTCGGTGCTTCATCCTTGTGTTATGATGTCCACATTACACCAGCCGGCGTTGTATCAGGAGTCACTGTCGACGTGTCGCAACCCGAAACCTTTTCTCGAATGCCGTGCGGTATTTCTCGGGAATATTTCGTACCCGGAACGATGAACAACATAAAATGTGCTTCCGGCAGTGAAGGTCGATTTGTGACGATCACAGCTAATGATAAAGACCAGATACTTTCGTTAAATGAAGTGCAAGTCTACGGCGAAGAAGGTAAGTAAGCAGTTGTCTTTCGCTGACATACTGACCTGATTAGCTTAGTTTTCTCTAATAATGAAGCTTATTTGTTGATTTAAGATGGTAATTAAGTTAGAGTATATTAAATTATCTGAAATATTTTTTCGCCGGTATTTCCGCATGACCATTCACCGAATTAAACCCGTATTAGGCGAGTTCTTCAAGAGCATTCAATTAGGACATTTCGATAACTACAAACGCCATCTTGAGTAAGTACAGATACGCACAGAATAAAACTATTGCAGAAGAATTTATAGTCGGCCAAATCCACGCAGTTATCAGTTAAAATGTCGTCAAATGTCAACGAACAGAGATAATGAAGCCTATAGATAAGGAATACTAGTGATTAGAGGTGATTGTTGTGGTTAGCTTTACTATTGTAATAGTGTTGCGATAGCTGTATTACTATTACAATACTATTAATACTATCACAATAGTTATGCTACTATTGCAACAATACCATGGACTAGCGAATATCCAGGAAAAGCAATCCCAAACCAAAATGACGTTGGAAAAGCAGTTCCAAACTAAATAACACCCTTGTGTATTTGCATCGATGTTTATGTAGTGTGACAACTTACACGCATCTTCAGCAATGAATAAACGAGTCATAAAGCAAAGTACTGTATAGGTAGATACAATAAACTGTAGCGTTGTCAAATGCTCGAGAAATGATGCAGGTTCAGTTCTCCTATAGTCCGCTTGGGGTACACTCCACTATTTCCCCCAAGTCCTCGAGCCAGAGGGCTGACAATGGAAGTGTGACCCTCTACATTTCCTCCACTAGTCTCCTTGGAGGTCGCCGGGTGCGACCGCCAAGTCGCCGAATAGCGGGTGTCGGAGCAGGGATCGGTGGCGGAACTTCAGCGGCCGGTGTGGGTGGAGGCGCGGCCAGCTGGAGCATCTCACGACTAGCACGAGGAGGCTGCCCGGCGCTGGACTCGGGCCTGGCCGGGGTCGCTGGCACGGGTGTAGTCGGCCTGGGTATAGGCGACACTGGGTCGGCGGGCTGGGTCGGTGTCTCGGGTAGCATGGGCGACGGTGGCGTGGTCGTGGCGGGGGGAATAACAGATGGCGAGTTGATCAACGGGGCCCTGGCGATATGCGGCGCGTACATGCGTAGGTGTTTCCTGTTACGGAGTGTGATACGCCCCGACCCGTCCACTCGTACGACATATTGGTCGTACTGTCGTACCTCAACTACGATTCCAGTGCAGTTCCACTTGGTTGGGTGCGGGCCAACCAGATTCTGCAGCCTTACGCAGTTGCCGATAGTGAGTGGAGGTAGGACACGTGTGTGCTCCGACAGTCGCTCATGTGCCCTCATGTGTCGGACATGTAGTGCGTCCTCTCAAGCTTGCAGTGTTTCGAGCCACGTCCAATGGGGTAGGTACTGTCCGGGCGGTCCTGGGATGAAGTCCCGGATGCGGCGTCCAAAGATGATCTCGGCAGGAATGACCTTCGACATCGGATCTGGCGTGTTTCTGTAGGCTAACATGGCCCGTTGGAATGCGTCGGTGTTCAGGGAACCACCTGGGCCCGTGCTGCCAACCAGCATCCGCTTGACCGTTTTCACCCCGACTTCCGCCCTGCAGTTGCTGTGTGGGTTTGCTACGCTGCTGATGCGGTGACGTATACCCCAATTCTGGAGGAATGTCTTTGTAGCGCCTGTTTTGAACTCAGGTCCCCCGTCCGAGGAGAGCTCCTCGGCGATGCCGAAGGTCACGAACACTCTTCGGACCGCGGCAATGAGGCCTTTGGAGCCCTCTGCGTTCTCTTCTACGATAGGCCAATTAGAGTATCTGTCCACGGCGACGAGGTAGTGATGGCCGCAGTAGCTTAAGTAGTCAGCACATATCGCCTGGAAGGGGTAGACTGGTCGTGTTGGTGGTGTAGGCGGCGAGTTTGGTTGTGACGGCGCCATGCGGTTGCACGCTGTACAGTGTGCACGTGTCTCTTCAATTGCCGAAGTCATACCTGACCAGAAGAATGACCCCTCTGCTCGCGACACCATCAACGAAATACCCTGGTGAGCCGAGTGGAGTGCCTGCAAGACACGTGCTCGGAGAGTGGGTGGTATGACGATTCTGTCCTTGTAAAGGATGACGCCGTCGTTCTCGGTTAGCTTCTCCCGGTACTGGTGGTACGTGCGGATGGCACTGAGCATGGCTGATGGCGTGTCAGGAAAGCCGTTGTGGATGACATCCACTAGAGCGGACATGTCGGGGTCGCTCGCCGTGGCAGTGCGCACATCGTCCCATTTGACCGACTTGATGAATTCCGTGGCCGTGGACGCGCAAGTCTGTGAGCAGCGAGGTGGCGCCGGATCGTCGCGGGATCGGAGGGCTGCGGGGGCTGCCGCGGGCAGGTCTGGAGTCTCGGGGATGTGGAGCACGCGAAACCGGTACCGCAGCGACTTTTCCTTAGTGTTCCGCAAGCGAGGGTTTGGGATGTCGTCGAGGGCGCGGTCACCCAGCACCTTGAGTAGTGAAATGTCGAGCCTTGTTAAGTGCGTCTACAACTGCCAGCGCCTCGCCCTTGATGGGGGCATAACGTGACTCAGCGCCATGTGTAAAACGGCTGCCTTTCAGCACTACTTTCCAGCCCAACTTGCAGCAGAACGGTCAGACACCAGCGCAGTCACAGCGTTTCTGGACTAGCCAGTACCCGAGCCCTTCCTTAGACCAGTCTGTGGCGAGGCACGTCGGGCGTGACTGGTCGTAGATATCGACTCCTTGCCTGATCTGGTCGATGATCACGACTTTCGACTGCCTGAACAGGCGATCCAAATGTTCCGTCCAGGCGAACGGCTGATCTGGCTTCAGGAGGTCGCGGAATGGTTGCATGTGGTCCGCTACGGCGAAGGCATAAGCCACCTGGTTAACGAGGCCGAACCAGCTTCTGACGTCTGTGACATTCCTCGGTGTCGGGAAGTCCTTTATCGACTGCAACACTTTCGAGCATGGTTTCACTGACGTGGGTGATATCTCAAAGCCTGCAAACTCGACGGTGTCTTTACCGAACACAAACTTGTCCGGATTCTGCGTGATGTCATTGCGGCCACACGTGTCCAGCCACTCCACTGCCTGCCAAAAGGCCTGCTCGATGTTGTCCACCCACAGTAGGGTATCGTCGATGCATTTTGTCTTGTTGGGTATGTGGGCGACGATCTCATCGAACCGCCGTGTGAAGCCATCGCCAGACGCCACAAATCCTTGGGGTGCTGAGCGGTATCGATAGCGGCCCCAAGGCGTTATGAACGTCGTGAGGTGGCTGGCGGTCGTCGGGGTGGAGTGGGACAGCGTGTTAGCCGTTCCAGGCGTCACACACCGTTTTCTTTGTTCCATGAGGCACCGATCTCGCTTGGTGAAAGGGTCTCTGGGTGTGGTGGGTCTCCCTGGTGGCACTAGCGTTAAGGGCCTGAAGATCCACAGTCCGTCGAGGCTTCCCGTTCTTCTTTGCGCCGATAACCATGCGATGACACCAGGTGACAGGGGTGCCAGTTGGTATCTCCTCGATGACGCCCATACTGGGCGTCTGGGTCAATCATTAGCCGGAGTGGCGGGCCCTCCATCGGGAGGAGAGGCTGGTGGTGACACGTGTTGAATGTGCTAGCCTTGTAGTGCGACAGCAACCACTGCTCCAGTTTTCTGCGGTTGTCCTCAATGGCTGGATAGGGCAGCTCTTGCGGAGGCAGTGGTGGAGGTTGACGGCGGGGGCACTCACAGGCCGCGGTCATCGACCACTCTGAGGCGGCGCTGCACGTGTTCACCTCCGCTGAGGGCTTTCAGGGAAGTTACGCGACACAATGCCTAGCGCCACACATGCTCCTCGAGACAAGAAGAAGTCGCTCGTGTCTCGACATATGTAGACAATTTGGCGTGTTTCTGTGCCACCTGGAGAAGCGGAGTCTGATATGCGCAGGGCGATCGCCCCGATTATATCCAGATTGTTTCCGTTGGCAGCTGACATCTGCAGACGTGTTTTGCTCAGGCATTGCTCGGTGAGTCCGAGCTTGGAGAGTAGATTCGTCCCAGCCAAGCACGATTGGCAGCCTGTATCAGCCACTACCGACACCAACGCAGCCTAAGTCGGGCGCCTCAGTGGCGTGCGGAGGCCGAGAGTGCGAGTGTCGCACGGGTAGTGAGTGATGTATAACGACAGTGTAGGTTGTGGGGCCGAGGATTTCTTCACCCACGTGTCTTGAGTGGCGTCGTAAACGCAGTGTTCGAGTTTGAAGTCCCCGAGGTTGCAGACGATCTCGTTGTCGACAGGCGGCGCGTTTTCCACACTGCATAGTGACTGGAAGAGAGCTGTAGCGGTTTCCCTCTGCGGTGACCGGCGCGGGCGGCTTTGCACATAGAGTGTGCCGGCCGTCGACTTTTGCCTGCATACGGTCCCAAGGTGACCTTTCTTGCCGCATTTGGTGCAGGTTTGGCCGTATGCCGGGCAGTTGTCAGAGCGTTCGTTCCTGCTGCTACCATGGCCGATCTGGCCGCAGTGTGTGCACCGCGGAGTAGGGGTGTGGGTGGGGCATGTTGTTTGAAGACCGCTCTCTGCTGTTTCCGGAATGAGCTGATCTGGGCAGCCGCCTCGGATCCGTCGCTCAGCTGCTGGAGGGAAGTCTTTCCCGATTCCTTGCCCTCAACAAACGCCTCAACCTCTTCGAGAGGTGTACTCGGTCCCTTCTCGGTCAGACAATCCAGTTTGATGTCATGATCGGCGCAGCCCAGGACGACCTGGTCCCGCACCACAATGTCGCTGTAATCTGCCCCAACGCATGCGTCGTGGTTCGGGCAGCTCGGGCACTGACACTTGACGACGAACTGGCAAACTCGCGCTTGCCCCTTGAGTCGAGCGCTGTAGGCGCGGACAGGTTCGTCTCGGTCCTGCCGCATCTTCGACAGCACGTCCCGGGCTACCATCGCGTTCTCGGCGCGCACCGCCAACTTCTTAATATTGGCCAGTAGGTCTCGTTCGCTGCAGGAGGCCAGCGCATCACGGTGAATCCGCACGAGGTTCTTCCGTAGTCCCTCGGGATTGCAGCAATCCAGGAGCTGGTAAGTGAGGTCGGAGCCGGCGACTCGCGTAGCGTCTTTATATTCACGCCAACGTTGCTCGAAATATAGCCAATCTTCCAGGGAGATCCCCTCATCAACGGTCGGGCGGCTAATTTTCTCCACCTTGGCCGTGGCGCCGGCAGCGTGGCTGGGCGCGGGTGTGGCGACATGCTGACTCTGCGCGTGGATGGTGAGGAGTGTGGCTGCGAGCGTGGCGTCGGTGACATTCGGGCGGTATTCGCATTTGTCGACGGGACACTTTACATCTACCGTGGGCGTGGCCGGATCCATGATCACGACGGTAGATTATGCACCAGGTGCGACCACCGTATTCGTGTATGCGAGCGTGAGCGATAACAGGCCGGATTGTCGACGAGTGCTTAATACAATGCTGCAGATTGTTCGTTTATCCATAAATAACACCCTTGTGTATTTGCATCGATGTTTATGTAGTGTGACAACTTACACGCATCTTCAGCAATGAATAAACGAGTCATAAAGCATAGTACTGTATAGGTAGATACAATAAACTGTAGCGTTGTCAAATGCTCGAGAAATGATGCAGGTTCAGTTCTCCTATAGTCCGCTAGGGGTACACTCCACTACAAACAATAATTTTCAAAATGACATTGGAAAAGTATGTTTACGAATACTGTGTTGTGCCTTGTTGATCTGTTTGTCAACTATCGTTACAATTGATTGATCAATGTACTATTGACGATAAATAACTATCAATGGCTAAATTTACAAACGATAGCACACTGTCGTCATATCAGTATGTCAGATGCATCGATAGTTCAATGTATTTTTACACCCCTACTGGTGATAATGCAGAACTGTCTATTAATAAAACAAATTAACTCTTTGTATTCGTGTTAAATTGGTATTGGCTTGTCGGGTAGCCGTTCTGAAATTCGGGCTGCGGCCACGTGCCAATACGGCTACCGTTAAGCCAATGTTAAGGTGCTACAAAAACGAACAATAATAACATGCAGCATTTGCCATATTGGTAACAGACTATTGGCGACAGACTATAGGCGATACCAGGGCCGATGCAGTACACTATTTCCTAATTGTAATTGTGTTATGTGTCATGTATAATTCATAACTAACTGTCCGATGTGTTAATAGTAGTAGCATACTATTCTTAATAATACCAAAGAGAATAGAAGGAAAGAGGCACCACTCACGCTAAATATCGGTCGAAAAGTGAAGCACATGGCAATTAGTGGCGCCGCCCGGCGGCTATCTAGGACAAGTACGCAGTGGAGCTATCTTGTCAATGCTGTAGCATACCGACTTCACTAAAACAGCGCACAAATCGTTATACTTGTGCGTATGTATATACACAAAGATACGTTATTTTGAAGGCAATTATTTATTCTTCAAATGGGCTATCGTATTTATAATTTAAAAATAAAATATATTGGACGCAGGTGCCCGCCGTATGCTGATATCACGTATGTAGGTGCCCGCCGTATGTTGCGCCTACTTACCTGTTTACATATGCGACAACTACAGGACTTTCCTATTTCTCACACTTGAAGTTGTGAAGTTGTTGTTATTCATCTTCAACAAAGCTTGGAGGGAAATGTTAATAAATAAGTTCAACACAAATCTTTCAGTGTGCACATTCCGGCAGGACAGACAACTGAGTCTTCGGGTATTTCTTTGACGAGATAACGGCGCAGTCTACTTCGGACTTTATCCATATGTAGAGCGTGGCTTGTTTTCTTGAAAACATACTCCATGTTTTCAACTGTTGACGCTAGTTCCTTAATTGGAGCTACAAGTCCGTCTTTTGCATTCTCTAGCTGTTTTTAAGTAGCAGCACTTATGTAGATGAACTTGTCGGTGAACCAGTCAGGGTTTGCTGACATTGTTGACATACTTTGTCACACAGTTTCCTGGCCATGTACCCTGATATGTATGTCATGGTGTTTTCTTCCTCGATGGAGAGAGGTCTTCCGTCTTAACGTTGAAATAATGACTGGTCATTTATCCTGTTTGAGAGAAAACGGGCAGAGGATCATCTTCATCGGCGGCGATGTGTTGACAAGCAGTACTGAAAGACTTGAGGTTGAGAAGAAAAGTGTCCCCGTCTTCCCTGCGGTTGCTCTCTTTGCTCTGCAGTAGAATATAATCAACCATTACCTGACGAAGGTAGAGTCGGAACTGTTGGCCACCCTTACCCTTGATCACAGCAAAGAGGTTCTCTAAGCAATCTAGATTTAGCTGGCTAGTTAGGAGAAACTTTGCCTGAAAATTGATGTGTAAATCGTTCCACAGCGACAGAAGACTACGAATGGTCATTAATCATCTGGGTAGACATGACAGTTTACGCGTGCTTCCAGACTCAAGTGACAAAAGCCACTCTACGGTAGACAGAAAAAACTCCTTGTGCCCAGATGTGTTTGACAAAGCAGGTCACATCTGTTGTTTGTGCTTGAATGTTTGTGCTTGAATGTCTTGCTGTTGAAACAGTTGAACAGACTCCAAGAGGTTCCAAGAACAGTACTATTTCTTCTGCGTCCTCATATAGCGACTTCAATGTAACCATTGTAATAATACCAGCAACGACAGACTGAGAGAAGACTTGGATCGCATATTTAACTCGCAAAGCTGAAAACGGGGGCAACTCACTGTGTTTGTGTGTCAGTTCAGGAGCCAGCATTTCTGGAATCGATCAGGAAAAACTGACGAAGTAAGCTCTACTTACTGCTTTTCCCATCTCTTTTGAAGCCTGTTTTTGTGAGGTTGTTCCTCATGTCTTTAGCTGATGAGGTGGGTCATACATGACATTGATTTTTTTCTCGTTTTGGAGGCAGAAAGACTCATAGAAGTGCCTCAAGTGTCTTTCGATTATTCGACCCTTGGTCACATATGACCACTTTGATGTCCAAACCAACGCTGGTCATCTAATTCATAGTCGTAACGGATTCTCGTCCATTTCAAATAACGGCACTGTTTGTTGTCATTCCCATAACACCAGTTGAAGTACACAATTATCTAGATTATAGTTTATTACAAACGCAATAAATATTGTACGTAAACTACAAAAACAACTTGCGTTTCTCTCTTCTTCCACCAATAGTTACATATAGGTGAACATTCAATTCTTCTGTAGCCTAGTGTACCCATAGGCTAGGCGCGTTGAGCAAGTGAATTCTTCGATTTATTTGATCAGTTATAAAATAAAACAATTTCAACAGTGATCAATAACACAACCATGTTCAATTGTTTGTACCTTTCAGCATCTTTCGGAAACCAAAAACACACTTATTGGGACATTTAATTTTAGAATTGGAACAATTCGGTGCGCTGCACCAAGAGGTGCTGTCGTGTCTCTGTGCCATCGTGTAGATATCCTAGATAGCCGCCCGAGGGCGCTGTTGCATGTCGGCTTCACTAAAAACAGCGAGTGGTGCCTCTTTCTTTCTATTCTTTTTGATAATACCTTTAATGTGGCAACACCTCTATTAGCGGCACATAATGAAAAAACGTACGCACGCACATATAGTTATTATGTTCAGTTTTAGCATCGAACATGAACCTAGCGTTTCTCTACGCTGTTGAGATGAGCACAACTGATGGCATACATGACGGCTCTTTGTCCGTCGATGGTAACAAAGACCCACGCGGACTATGTGCGTCTACTCTGTGGCAAGTGAAACCATTCTGGCGATTGCAACTGGGAAATCTCTACACCATCCACAGTGTCATCATCTTCACTCCCGAGTGCTGCAGTGAGTTCATAACGAACTAGCTGTAAACGTATTCATGCTTTACAGCTGTTCATAAGGTCCTATATTGCAATAGTCACCATCCGGGATAAAATAGCCACCAGAAACCGTTAAGACGCCGAGTAACCTTGATGCAATTTGATGCATCCCTCCCTCACCCCTGTGTGTGTGTGTGTGTGTGGTGTGTGTGTGTGTGTGGTGTGTGTGTGTGGTGTGTGTGTGTGTGTGTGTGTGTGTGTGGCGATAGTAACGGTACACCTCGACGGAAAGTGATAAAAAAAATCCCTCTAACTGGAATAACACATGGTCAACTACACATACGTTGGTATACCGTTGAGAATCAAGACAAAAGCGATTGTCCAAATATTACCGCGCGGTAAATTTACTCCGACCAATCAGGCTGTTGTTTTGGTGTGGTGTCAAATTGCGACAACAAAATGAAAATTTTTAATTGAAGAGCCATAGTTTTATATTTTATATTTAAATTGGCATAATTTGATTTTTGGGGAGTTAACTAATTCAAGTAATTTGTTGTTATTATTTTGTTGTGAATATTGTGTTTAATGAGCATCTCACCATTCACACTTTGTAGACGTAACAACATGTTAATGATTCTATTCTCAAATAAAAAAATATATGACCAGTATGTATTTCCGTGGAACCCAGATGAAAATCGGCCATCAGATTAACAGGCGCATCGTTTGAGTGCATGGTTTATGCTATAGCATCCACAAACTATTCATGTGACGTGTCACATTTTGTATATACCGTTGATGATAACCGCTCTACGTGTACTAGGCCCTATCTGGAGTGCGTCAGTTTACGCAGGGTTAATGTTAGGGCCATAATGGTAATTATTCCTTCGTCGTCTGGGAAAAATGGCGCATCCCGGACAGGCCGTCGATGTGTATATACTCTCCTTACATTTAACGTGGTCCTGTTTTCAGCCCACAGCTTCCCTGGCATGAATATTCAGATCTACGACATTCTGGCAGAAGACCCACATCTATGTGCCACAGCTCTGGAGAGAGATTGGAAGTTGGGACAGAAAAATGTCTTCCGATGTCTACCTGGCACGATAGGAAGACATGTATGGATAAGTTCCAATGAAGTCAAACCATTCCCAATACATTTCTGTGAAGTACAAGTGACTGGCGAGTCCGGTAAGGCAATTGCTACTTTATCTTTCGTCAAGGTAAAGCAGACGGAGTTATATAGTTGCATTGCACCATAACTTATTAAAACTGGGAATTCGTAATTTGTTGAATAACTGTTCTTTTTTCCACTGAACCACCACATTCTATATGTTGATTATTTTGTCACAATTTGGGATCTGGTAAGAACATGATTTTATAAAGCTCAAATGAGAAAGAAAGGAAGAAAACGGAAAATACTAGTTGCATGAGTAATATACATGCTAAATCAGTCAATTTCAATCAATTCATATCATATTTGTCATACTGTACATAAAGGCATCAATACGCAAGTTTATTAAATTGCAATACTCGCAATTGAAAACTGCGATATGTTTAACTCTCATCCTGCATTTTGATGTTAAACCACAGGGGGTTGTTTGCATAATCTTGTCTTGTTGCATGTCTTGATAGCTTTATGGACAAAGCCAGCGAAAACAAGACACTTTGAGTTGATCAACTGTTCAAACAATTGATTTACAGAATCTAATTTGTAGACGCTTTATTTGAAAGACCACATATTCTACGATGTCAATTACAAAAAAATTGTTTCAAAGTTGAATATTTGTATTTTTATGTTACCTTTAATATGGCATGGCAGGTTGCTACGCGGTTATACAATTATTTGTCGGTGTAAACGAAAATAGTGTCACGTAACTCAGTGTAACGTAAATTGGGCAAATTCACGACTCAAGCTCTCTACACTGTTTCAAGGAACGCCGGAGTGAATGTATTCTCTGGTATTGGTAGTGACCTCTGTTGAATAACAGTGAAGCATTTCTTTTGGCATGCCCCTATATACTTTCTTCAGTATCGCCGTAACGTAAATCGAATCCTTAAAGTTGAAAACTGAAAATGTTAATAGGTTTGTCCTGTGACTGTCGCATTAAGATAACAGCTGCAAATAATTGTAGTAGGTCATTTATATATATATATATATATACATATATATATATACTCCTCACAGCAGCATATATATAGCATAAGCAGACCGAATATGCATAAATATGCATACATAAACACTTTGCAACACACAGCCTTTGCATCTGGCTCGTGCATTTATAACCTTGTGGAACTGTTGGTGCTCTGGACTGCATCAATCCCCAGTTTCATTAATCAGTCGCATTAGACTCTCCCGAGCTATTGTCATTGTTTGATTCTTCGCAAGAACTAGCAGCCGATTCCGACATTTGGTAATTAATTATGTTTATGATCAGATTCAGGTGACGGCGCGCAACAAAACATACAGGGTGTCAAAAGGACAATTATTTGAGTAGTATGATATCGTAATGTATAGCCAATGTGTGAGAGAAATACAGCATTTCGCATATTTAAAGTGCTGTGTAATTCGTTGCAGTGAAGAGACATTTAGAAAATAACGTTAACTTGGCCGTTGGGAAACCTACACTCACGTCTTCAACGGCCAACAATTTCCATGCTTCGCGAGCTGTGGACGGCAGAAGAGACAGTGCATTTAATATGAACAGTTGTTCTGCTACCCAAGCGAAAAAGGGCAGTTGGTGGCAGGTTGACCTAAAAGCCGTCTACTTGATCACGGAGGTGGTTATAACTAATCGGGCAGACTGTTGCGGTGAGTTACTGTTGCTGATTAGCTAATTTTTTTCAGACGTAACGATCTTGATATCGTTTTAAAGTTTACCCTTTCTGCTATTCTAACATGTAAATGGTTTCCCGATAATAATTAATAAAATAACCTATAAAAGGACATACAACCGTGCCGTGCCGTTTACGGTGTTTTAGACACTGGCGAACGCGATGTTGGTTCGTTGACATAGTTCATCCATTTACCGATTGAGGCGCTACTTTCTGATTCCTTTCTATAAGTTCCACCCACCTTTAAAGGGCGGCAAAACTGACACTCGGAGTCGGCGTGAGGTCACAATCACATATATCAACCGCGACCAACGCAAACAAGTTTGTCCTTTAGCCACCGTTGGTTACAGAACACCGAAAACGGCACGATTGGAGGTCCGTCTGTAGGTATTCGATGGATTGTTACCGGGAAACCTACTTAGACGCTAAAATAACAGAAGGTGCAAGTTTTCATACCGTACCAAGATCATCGGGATCGGACGATTCGTGAGGGTGCTAGCGAGCTTTGAGTTTAATGTTTTTGGACGTGTTTGGAGTTGTACATTTTTAGTTCGATTATCTAGTTTTTATGTTATAAGACCCTACGCATAAGGCACGATTATTAATTTGAAGTGATGAACAAATGGTTGTTCAATGCTGCCGGCTTCGTTAACAACCGTTCACCGGCAAAATTCACAGGCGCCATCGGTTGCTAATGCTGCCGACGATTGTGGAGACCCCGTAGTTTGATCCCGTTTTGTAATCACTATCATGTGCCTCTTTTTTACGTTCCCAAAATACTAATTACTCTTGGTGTCATAGAATGTATTTTATAATTTCATTTAATAAAATGACACGTATGAAATATGCAGCATGAAACAATATGGCATGGAAACTTTTTTATTTGTTTTTGTGTTTTAAACAATAATTTCACTCAGACCGCTCACGGTGTTTATCAAGATTCTATATTATCGGATAGGCGGCGATATGTACTCATCGCCTAACGAACAAGCCGCGAACCAGCAAAGTACAAAGTTCGCCATTTGTATGCGAGTGTTAACGAAGTGATTTTACTGGCTTGATGCAATTTTACTTATGTTCCATCTTCGATATACATTTCATATGATAGAAAATTATTTCAAAATATATTTTAATGGGTACTAAACAGCATACGTTTTTGAATTTGGTGATTTGTTTAATTTTGCAAAAATTAATATCGTTCATCTATGAATAATATTAATTTCGTCAAAATTCATGAAGTTCACAAGGTGGTTGCGGGGACGATGGCAAGACCACATGCGCATATTCACGTCTTCGTCTGACTTTGCAGCGACAGCACGGCCAGACGTGACACTCCCAGTTAAATTGTAAAAATAAATTCAGGACTACAGTAGCTTAATGTTGTGTTGCAATTACATCACCCTATCTAGAGCGCAGGGTTCGCACGGATCCCCGAAAACCCTTAAAAACTCTTGAATTTAGAAATTACTTTCAAGGGTACCCAAAAACCCTTGATTATCACCCATTTTCAGAATAAACCCTTGAAAACCCTTTAAAATGCATGTTTTTGCTTTAAATGTGCAATTAAGCTACTATAACTCAGCCGTGTCACTGTAATATAAATTATTTAATAAGTGCAAAAATAAATGTGCGATTCAAATTCAACGTCGGAACGTCAAAACTAAAATGCGATTGACAAAACACGAGGTGTGAGTCCAAGAGACCAAGAATTATATTGATAATTATCCGCTAGATGGCTAGATTAATAATTATCCGCTAGATTTTGCGAAAAATTAAGAAAGATGAAGAGAGGGAAAGAGATAGTGAGGTATGACGTCAGTGATATCAAAGAAGGATACCGAGTAGAAGTTATGAACCGTTTAGGAGTATTACAGACAGTGGCTGACAAGAAGGAACCAGAAGAGTTGGCAGTAGAAATTAGGAACATCATTATGGAATCAGCTGACAAACACCTCACTAAAAAGAGGAGACAAAAACAACCATGGATAAGCAGACACACTGCAGATGATTGACGAAAGGAAAGAGTTAAAGAAGAACAAAGAAATGAGTGAGAATTATCATGAGAAATACAGAGAGAAGTGCAAGATGATTAAACGAATGTGTAAGGAAGACAAGAAGAAATATCTACAGAAGAAATGCTAAAAGATAGAACTATGTATGAGAAGGAACAATAGTCGCAGTATGTTCGAGGAAATCAAGTCTATGACACAGTCGTTCAAACCTAGACTTGGCGTTATTAAAGATGAAACGGGAATGACTCTGACAGAAACCGATGAGATACTAGAAAGATGGAAGCAATATTGTGAAAGCATGTTTAAGAAAGAAGAAACAGAAGAGGCAGACATGGATGAAGGCAGAGAGAGGACAGAACCAGAAGATGAACTTGAGCCTTTGCGTTCAGAGGTGGAGTGGGCAATAAAAAGTCTAAAAGACGGAAAATCACCTGGCACTGATAACATCAGAGCTAATAAGAGCAAGTGGAGAAGCAGGCGGGGATATCTATCACACATTATGCAAGAAAATATGGAGAAATGGAACATGGCCCTTGGACTGTAAACGAGCCATCCTTATACCAATACCGAGAAAAGGTGACATACAAGAATGCTCAAACCACAGGACTATATCCCTCATCAGCCATGCGAGCAAAATTATGCTAAAAATCATAATGAGAATCACAACAAAATTAGAATGTGAAGTCAACAGAACACAAGCTGGTTTCCGGACTGGAAGAGGAACAAGAGATCACATTTTCAACCTGAAGATGTTAATTCAGAAATGCAGAGAATTCAACCATGACCTTAGGATCTGTTTCATAGATTATTCAAAAGCTTTTGATAATGTTAGTCATCAACAACTCTGGAAAACCTTGATACACATGGGATTTGACCAGAAAATTACATCACTTATCCAAAATTTATATGTTGGACAGCAGTCTGCAGTGAGATTAGAGTGTAGTACCACAAATTGGTTCCCAGTCGGCAAGGGAGTGAGACAGGGGTGCATTTTGTCTCCCCACCTATTTAATCTATACACAGAGAATATCATAAGAGAAGTCGAGACTGACACGAGAAGCAAGTTTTTTAATGGACTGAAAGTGAATGGACAGGAGATATATGAATTGAGATATGCCGATGACACAGCATTAATATCCGATACAAAAGAGGGATTGGATAAACTGATAACTACTGTTAAAGAGCACAGCAAGATGAAAGGATTGAAACTAAACGTAAAGAAGACTAAGATTATGGATGTGAAGGGATGTCGAGAACCATCAGAGGTCACAGTAGATGGCGAGGAAATAGAACGAGTGGAAAGTTTTGAATATCTGGGGTCACTGATAGAAGCGGATGGAGATGGGACGAAAGAGATCAAGCGGAGGTTGGCAATGGCGAGTAAAAAGTTGACGAAGATGAAGAAGCTGTGGAAAGCAACGAACAAAGATATGAAACTACGAATTATCCGAGTCTGCATATTTCCAACGGCTACATATGGATGCGAAACCTGGATTCTTAATAAGAACATTACTAAACGTGTAAATGCATTTGTAAACAAGTGTTATAGAAAGATATTACGAGTTTCGTGGACTGAACGCAGAACTAACGAATCCATCGCAGAAGAGCTTGGTGTTATACCCGGGACTTTATTGAACTTTGTAAAGAAACAGAAACTAAGTCATTTCGGCCATGTGAAACGACATCAGTCTCTAGAGAGACTAATAATGGAAGGAAAAGTGGAAAGCAGAAGAAGCAGAGGAAGACCTAGGAGACAATGGGGGAAGGACATAGAGGAATGGATGGGAGCCGACGTCTGGCGAGTGGGGAGACTGGCAAACGAAAGAGCTGTCTATAGACAATCCATCAAGGCTGCAACGTACGGAAATGGATAAGCAAAACTCAAGTAGATGGCGCCATAAGTACCGATCATACGGGTAACGCTACATATGGGTTTGGAAAGCGACAAAAGCGTGTTTGTTGAAAATATTATCGGTCGATTTGAATTTGCATTACGATGGCTCCCGAGAAAAGGAAACTGTAAATTTAAAGATGAACGGTTGGCAGTCACGGAATACAAAGAATTGGTGCGTCGAGACCCGATGGGAAACATTCGTTCTGCGCGATGTCGATTTTGCGCAAAATCGATCAACATCGGGAACGGAAGTCGATACACCCTGGGCTGGGGCTGGACATGAAGTCATGTTACAAGTGCGACGCACAAGAACAACGTGTCCGCTAAATACATTTAGCAACTGCGCCGCATGCTGGCTACAACAGGAACATGTTTAGTTCGCCTGTTGAGTGAGGAGAAATGAAAAGACTAATGTGACACTGACAACAACAGTATATAATGAACGTTATTGTTTCCTGATTAATTTAATGTATCAATGTACACTTACAGGTTAATTGGCTGATTTAAGCCATTGGCCTTTGTTGGTGCCCATATCCCAGGCTATTCCAGTACTTGTCGAGTCTGGCCTTAAACTGTGTGACGGTCTTGGCATCTACCACATGTTGTGGGAGCCTGTTCCACTGATCCACGGCTCTAACTGAGAACTAATTCTGTCTGACCACCAGTCTTGTTCTTTGCTTGAAAAGCTTTCTCGTGTGTCCTCGTGTATGTAATAAACAGGCAGTTAAAACGTCAAGATTGATTTGTTATTTGAATGTTTGGCTGATGAACCCCCTTATTGTTTTAAGCCTAAGGATCCTGTGATTGATTGTTTATTTGCTTCATTCACTCCTGAAGTGTGTACTTGCTTGATTTATTGATGTGTAACCGATCTTTTTAATGGCCGGTTGATTACTTGTAAACCCCAGGTATGGAATGATTGACTGGTCCGATTAAAAATGGGGCTGAAAAATTAAATAAATAACTGAAATATACACCCTTGAAAACCCTTGAAAATGGCATGTTTTTATATCAAGAAAACCCTTGAATTTAATTGTTAGTTGTTTGTATGAATCCTGCTAGAGCATACAATTATGCAGTTCTGTCTACACAAAATGTCAACAGAATTAAGCTTAATTTGTGATTATTGTGAATGTTTTTCTTAAGAAGATATTCATCTGTCATTAACGAATTGGGTTCATTGGCTCAATTGGTTTACATACACAAGATTCTCAAGAGAAACAGCTAGTTAAGAAAGTAATAACGTCACTTCTAATTGATTGGTTTAAACAAAATAAACTGCACTGTTAATGGTGCGTGAGCCGATGTCGAATAAGATATAAACATATATATTTTGTTATTACTTTTTTGGTGTGCATTGTTGGTGTTACAAGCATTTTAAACATGTACTCGTTGGCATCAACGTAAAACAACAACGCAGTCACGTGACACAACTATACTCTTCGCAGTAGTCGGGCATGTTTACAATATGAATGTAGTTCAACACAAATGCTGATATGCAAGAACATATATTAAGTACAGCATACTTGTGCTTGATTTAATCATTCATGCATCAATCGAAAACATAGTTGTGATAACAGTTGACACTACTGTCTTCCTCCATCCATTACTGTATTCTGTTCCTTCCATTTACTGTTTAGTATTGAATTATGAATTCTGTCATGTTTTACATGCTTTTAAAGATGTGCCAAGTATACATTTGACCAAAGCGATACATTGGTCGGTATGATTTACATAGATATAATTTATTCAATGTATATTTAGTTAAATTGACAACACATTTGTGTTGAATAAAACTGAATATAGAATGTTCAAACAATTTTTTCAGCTAATATACTTTCTAAATGTGCGATATCAAAACGTGAACATTCCAATTAATAATTGTGTTTACATGAGTCATTTTGAGAATGCTGCCTAGTGAATGGTTAATAATGCAGCCCGTGTATATAAGACTGCGCGCATGTGAAGCACACTTTAAAATCAATCCATCTTTCATTTGCTGCCGCTATTTTCACTCTCCATTTATTCCACAGATTGTCCTTTTCCATTTTCCTTCTTTCCTTTGCTCAGTCCGTGACATATAAACAGCAGCTGGCTGCATTTTTGCTCTATAAAAGTCAACGGATTTAACCGAAGTCTGACGGACGAAACTGAACATTCATGAGCATGTCTTATACGTATTGTGAATGCTGGCGCGAACTGGATCTCCTGTATGCGGAGTTATGATATCGATAAATTGTCGTAGTCATTAGATATTAATAAAACATACTACTAATAAAATAATTGCATAGAATGACATGAAATAGTCGTATGAACAGGATTAATTAATACTTTGGTACATTATAAAGAGATTAACATTCCCAAAGAATGTCATATATAATTTTCTGAATGCGATACATTGTATTTGATTTACACAGTGAAATATATTATGAATTGACAAAGTTGTCACCTTGGCTCCTTGACTTTCAAATTCAAAGACCTTGATTTAAATATGCGATGTCACAACTGAAGGATTCCTGATTTGTAATGACAACACAATGCTAGTTCTTTTGGTGAAAAGAAATATACCCCATATATGTAAATTCCTTAAAACATAAAAACAAATTATTTAACAAAAAGGAACATGCATGCGTGATATATATATATATGTGTATATACACCCTGTATACATATATGTATATATATATATATAGTATATAAAATCATTCTCGCTCTCAAATTGTGGTTACATATAACACATCAGTTTCATATTATTATCTGACATCGATGTGTAATTTGCGTTGTTACCAGGTGATTGGCTTCACGACGTAACCATAGAAGCACGGAAGGATTCCACAGTTAAGACGTGTAATGTCATTGGGGCCGCTCTGCTGGCGGGTGAGACTAGACGCATCCCCTGTCGGCCAGAAACTATCGGCCAGTTCGTCAAGCTAAAAAAAGATCCAAATGACGTTGTAATGCTTGTACTTTGCGAAGTGGAAGTATACGGGACGAGTGGTACGTAAGACTGCAATGTTAAATAATACATAACATGGATAATTCATTCATGCAAACTAAGTAAAACTGAACAAACCATTTACACCTACTTGTTGGTTGTTGTTGCTGTTGTTTAATTTTTAAGTATGATTTCAACAGTAAAGTGAATGTAGGTAAGCTTACAGAGATATCCCGATGAAGCACATTTTGTAGTCTTCGAGGATTGTAGTTTGTAAACATATCAAGTTAGATATTCATAAAAAGTGCATATAACAGGTGTGATTTGGGCACTTTACTTTTATGTTGTTTACAGAGTTGGGCATTACAGAAAGAATGTTCGCATAATCGTATGCTTTATTTAATTGCAGAAATAATATCAACGCTGTGGCCATTGGTTGTTTAACACGGAATTATTTATTTCTGTGCAGATGTAAAGGCATAATAATGTCGGTTCTTCTCCTGCCTGTAATTTCAACATTTTACCACCACTAGAAAAATCTGTTTTGTATAGTTAGAAGGAAAAACAGCGTTAATGGCGTCGGACATTTTGTTTTTAAAATTTAGAATTATATATTTTATAGATCAGTGTGATATAAACTATTTGCAAGAAGAACATTAAATTGTTCCGCAAATTAGTAGCAACAATTGATATTTAATTTTGCTATCTGCGTTATGCCTGTCTGATAACTAGGTCGTGACGTCACACGGCATTTGTGTGCATTCATCGACTTTTTGCGTTTTTACAAAACTTGTTGAATCTTTTTACTTTTTTGGCTTGATCTTGTACTATATGGATATTTGTTAACATCAGCATCATAAAGACGTGTGTTGTGCTGGTGTCGGTACAAAGCCGAAATTAAACGTCCTACATTATAAAAGGAAACCCGAAGAAACAAGGAATAGATTCCAGACAGTGGATTGGACAAACCGATGTCGTGTACACCGCCTGCAGCTCACCTTTTCGTCAGGAAATTTGTGCAAGGTTGACGTTTAATTCCGGCTTTGTACCGACACCGTCTTGCACAACGTACGTCTTTACCATGCTGGTGTTAACAAATATCCATGCAATGGAAGATCAAGCGTTTAACATGTTTTATAAAAATGCTAAATTTGATGAACGCTGATGAACGCGAAAACCTATGTCGTTGTTTACAACGTACTTTATAAGTTGGCGGGCTGCCGTAATCCGCCGCATGACGTCACGACCAAGTTATCAGAATCTCCTAGGGGGAGATATGGCAGCTAGATAGGATTGTTTTAATGCATAACTAATATTATGTTTTGTGCTCAAGTTTAGGAGTAGGTCTTTTTGATTAAAAAAATAATAATTTTCTTTCTGCCAGACCTCCCCCGTTTCCATGGCAACAATCAGAGATGGCCGCCGGATAGAAAAACTATAGCATAATTGGGAAACATTGTAGCTCTTCCGATAATACAATAATCAATGTAATTATTTCTATTTCCTAATTACAACACCTTATTCTATGCAAATGACGAACACATTTTATGTATTGTCATTATTTAATATTCAAAAATATATATTTAAATTTTCTTGATAAAAATAATTTCCATTGCAACCACCATGTTCATCCCATAACTATAACATAAACAAAAAACTCTTCAACATTGCATAGAAAAGCGAGTGATCTTTATTAATAGTAAACATAAAATGCTATTAGAATACAGCAGAAACACATTTTGAGTAGTTTTGTCAAAAAGTGTAATTTTATGCTGCAGTGTCTGTCCTTAGGCAGAGGAGATATGAAAAAATGAAACCTTCATTTCTGCAAGTAATTCGTGGAACAATCTGGAAATTTGTACTAACTAAATGTCCAGCGATTCTGTGATGTCCTTGTCACTACGCCAATGGAGTGTGTGCCTATCTGTGGCATCTACTATGCACAGGTATATTGTGTATGTGCTGTAATAAAACAATGTTGTCCAGCTGTGCAAAGTTAGAATTCAGCCTCGCATACCTGACTACAGGTGTTATGTTAATTCATCAATTTTGTATACGTGACCGATCGTTTAGCTGCAAGTTCATGCTAATATGGTTGTACCCACACATAACCAACATCTTTGGCCATTTTTGGCATATTATCATCACTACCGAAAGAGTTGTCAAAGTCGTTTGCATCAGAACCAGACTCCACTGCATATGCCATGTTTGAGACATCCCTGTGTGACATCATCAGCCGCTAGGGCGGCGCTTTCATCTTGTATGCACAAATTCGAGAGGCCACTGTTTAAAACACTTAATTTTGTGCGCATGCGTCATAGAAATGTCAGCAACATCAGGCTATATTTCAACAAGTCTTTATATTTTTTCAGCAAGAAATTTTTCTTTTTAGGCCGACCCTTACCTTCCAAAACATAACTTTACGGAAAGGAGGCAGTTTTCGCAGACAAACTGCTACAAACAGTTGACAGTGCCTTGGATAGTCTACATCGTTTAAACTAGATAAGCAAGGGGGGATTCTTTGCCTAAGACTGTAGGCAAGGAAGCCTGTGGCACAAATAAATCAACAAACAACAGCTTGGAAAACTGTTTAAAGTTGGGTATAAATGAGCTTATTAAAGTGCAAGGAGTATTACAAAATAAACAGCGTAGTACAAGATAATGACGTAATAATATGTTTAACTGAATAATGGGTCATCAAAGACATATCTGATGCTGAGCTGGGACTGACAGTGTAATGCTTAGGAACTATAAAACAGGAAAGCGCGAAGGTATGTGAATCATAATTTATGTATTACTATTTTTACATATATATGTTGCATGTACATTATTTTTATTTGTTTTAATGTGCTGTTACACTCCAAATGTTTTAATGTGCTGTTACACTCCAAATGAATTTCCTCCCAAGGGACAATAAAATATTGTGATTGATTTTTTAATATTAAATAATATATTCAGGCTGATGAATTAACATTACAAAGAAACAAATCGTAAAGAAGCTATTTGCTGTAACACATTTACCCCAACATCGACATTAATGTTCGTATTAGTTTACCGAAGTCAAAACGGACAAAGCAGAGAATGAAAAATACAAAACGTTCTGTTATCCGCAATAGCGTCGTTGTGTATTAGTTTTTGTGGTGCCGCTGTCAATAAATTTCCCTCGCGTTCTGTGGTGACGACCAACTCACCACCCATCCTTGCGAAATGTTACACGTATGTTTGATTGTGTGAACGTATGCGACCACTCGTAACGGGAATAATACTACGTAGTGTGTTTGTGGTGTCAGCCAGATAACAGACGCTCATCCTTTCGGTATCTGTGGCTGTTATAAAAACTTATATGCCTGGATTATACGGCTTTCTGAAAGCCTACTTCCTTGTTTGTGTTGTACTATAGTGTACAGTTTCTTAAAGTGATGTTTAATTCGTTGCAGTGACGACGGGTGTAACAGACAATCTGGCTTTTATGAAGCCCTCAAAGATGTCCTCAATACACCAACCTGGTATCTCTTCGAGAGCAGTGGATGGCAATAAAAACAGTAAATATAGTGCCCAAAGCTGCACCCATACCAATGCTGAAAAGGGAGCCTGGTGGCAGGTTGAACTGCAAGCCGTCTACTTGATCAGAGAGGTGATCATAACTAACCGTGCAGACAATTGGGGTGAGTTGAAATGTGTCGGTGACTTGATATCAGATAATCTGAACAAGTTTCATTTTGAGATTACATGACAAAGCGTGGATAATGTTGTGGGTTATGACAAACGAGGTTCCTTTCATGAGACAATATATAAAACAGTGATATTGGAATAACGTACTACTATTTTTCCAAAACAATTCATTATCGGCATTCACAGACATATGTCAAATAGCTCAGAATTTCCAGAAGCAAAGTTAGTTGTAAAATTTGTTAGTTGTAAAATTACGAAGGAGCCAAATTAATGTGAACCATATGTCATAATTTCATTTTACCGGTAATTTGTATATTTATAATAAAACAGCAGAGGATGTGGGAATAATTTTGTCACAAAATCAATACGTGCAATCGAGAGGTGCACTATGGCTCAATATGACCTGGGTAACGTCCATAGATCTCACAACAGCTAAAACACGATTTACGTTAAATGAAAGGTTATAGTTTGTTATGATGACAAGGCACATACCACTTTGTAGAGCGGGTCACTGACTTGGGCAATACATCAATACTTACACCGGCAAACATAATACAAAAAGGCTCACAACGACCAAGGTTTAGATCTCACAATATAGCAAGTATTTTATTTGGCTAACGGTCTGCAATCCCCCTTTAAGGTGTATTTGTTTAACGAAATTAGCCCTTGCAACGTTACGTGGTTGGGTTAAATTTTGGCAGAAAATTAATAACTTCCAATAAACAAATACAAAATGGCTCAACTCGACTAGACGTATTGTCAATGGATGTCCCAATAATAATAACAAATCAATTTAATTTAGTTTTAGGGTTATAATGTCACCTTACTTAATATGTTTGACAAAAGGACTCACGACGTTATGCAATAGGGAAATAACCCTAAAATTGTATTTAGTTTTAGGATTATAAAGTCACCTTACTTAGTATGTATGACAAAAGCACTCACGACGTTATGCTGTAAGGAAATATTTTGGCCAGAATTGCAACATCTGAATCCACAGAGAGGATCATAAATGCTCAAAATTGCCAGTAATGTTATATAATGTCAACAAATGTGGGAATATAACAAAAACAATTTAATTTGATTAATGGGTTCAAATGTTATCTAAATGTGTAAAGTTAGACAAAATGCTTAAAATGAAATCTAGGTTCAAATTGATTGTTGAAAACTATGTGACTTTCACATTAAGGGTAACAATTTCTGTGTGACTTTGATTGATAATATTTTGTCTAGACTTGTTTGTTCATTATGTAATATGTTGACTGAGCGATTAAGTGTATTCAGCATACCTCCATTTGAGTTGTTTAAATTTGCCTAATTATGGCCCATTCATATAGGAGTCATATTATATTATGTCACGCTGAAGGGTGGGGGTCTATGGGCAAACGTGACATGGCCGGCGTTACGTAACCAATGTTTATATGTTGGCTCGTCTACATGTCAATATCCGACAGATAGCACCAATTATTGAGCCTTGTTTGTTCATTTCAAAGCATTTCAACGGCAAACCAGCTATAGGGTCTTTATCAAACGAACTTAATTATAGGGGTGTACTTGCTAGCGTTACGAAGCGTTACAAGGAGTTAGAGGTGGGGGTCTTAAAAAAATCAACAAATAGCGTGACGTACTATATGGATGGCCACATATTATTTGACCTTTTTTTTACTTTACGTATTATAAAAATTATGTTGCTACCAGGGAAAAGGCTTCATCACATCGTCATAGAAGCACTGAATCACCAGAAAGCTTCGATATGCGAAGTCATAGTGGCCGCTCTGAACGATGGTGAGACCAGACGGATCCCCTGTCAGCCGGGAGCAGTCGGCAGTGTGGTCAGGATCAGGCAGAATTACACACAAACTGAATTTCTCTCACTTTGCGAAGTGGAGGTATATGGGATACCTGGTACGTAAGATAATTCTATGGTTGACGCATAAGGAATTATTGCTTTGCCAACTCAACATCCATAACAACAGAATATATTGCAGTATAAGGAATTATTGTTTTGCCAACCCAACATCCATAACAACAGAATATATTGCAGTATAAGGAATTATTGTTTTGCCAACCCAACATCCATAACAACAGAATATATTGCAGTATAAGGAATTATTGTTTTGCCAACCCAACATCCATAACAACAGAATATTTTGCAGCAATTTTATACTATAAAACCAGTAGAAACAACTCGTTTATCACACATGTTTGTACAAACAATAAGGCAGATGTGATTTTCTGTACTCTTTCCGAATGTGCACGCATTCCAGTATTGTTTAACTAGGAGGTAACTATGACTATGTCCACATTGCTATACTTGTTGTTAAGGAAATGTTATTCTATTAGACAGACAAACAAACCATGTCATTAAGACACCACTATAAACCCTATGGCCATCTTACTGATAATTCTAACTTCAAATGCAATCACCTGTTAACAGTTCGTATCATAACGTATACTGCATTGTACAATATTAAACTAGTATGTTTAGGTAATGTTCAGGTAATACCTAACGCATATGTTACATGTATTTGATATTGATATTGTATTAATGTATCATTGTGTTAAACTGTTTTCTTGTAGTACATAGTTGTGATCAGTGAGTTGTGTAAAACTGCATTGGATGAATGAACGTCAGTGCTATTTCAGTTCTTGTGCAGGTTTCCATAGATCACTTTACATTTATTCACACTTGTTCTTAATTTTAATAAATATTTTAAATATCGGTCTTAATAAATAATTAAAATATTATTTATATTTATCTCTATTTCACTCCATTAGAGGAAATGTTTTATTATAATTAGATTAGGCGCGATCAATATTACTTTAGTCAAAATGGCGATTATCTATTTTTGTTTTTGCATATAAAACGGGCGTAGTTTCGTCTTTTTGTAATTGAGGGGACCATGGACCCATCCCTCACATAGGGTAGTTTTATCACGTGATCAACATTATGCTAATTAGAAGGGTGTTGGTTTATATTCGGGGGTTAGAGTGATGTATTTTTGTATTTTCTAAAATTTAAGGGGTCATGGACGCCTCCCACAGATGGTGCCAACATGGATTTTTGGATTCAGCACATCCAAAAACCCTAAAAACGTTTGTTGGCATGTTTTACTAAGAAATGCCTACAGGATTAACATTTTTGGAAATTCGCTCTTGACTACTATGATCGAACAGTTATTTTTTTACGTTTTCAAGATTTACAGTGGCACCGAAACGTTGATCACTGTTAGCCAAAATTTGACTTTGCATTGATTTAATTCCCTTTCGTCAATGTGTGTTAAGCTCAAAATCCACAATTCCAAGCTTCCCAGCAGTGCTACTATAATTATATATAAATGATCATGATGTGTGAATACACTATGGCGATACAGCGAACCGAAAAATATGTAGCAAGTGATGACAAAATTAAGTGATTGTTATAGAATGCATATGTTTTGCAGTGTCTTACTTTCATTCGAAAACGGTTGCTGACAAGCATCACCAACACGGATCGAAAGTTGCCTTTCCCCAGGAAAATTGCTAGCCCAAACACATCATGGACGTATCACTGTGTTTTCATTTGATTTAGATTTATTTACAACATGTCGGTGACCACCAGTTGATCGTTATATAGATTCAACTGCTGCTACACCCTCATACTTGAGACTGTTCGGTAACCTTGTTAGCTTCCCATGGAGTGTCTCATCCATTTTCCATTTTAAACATGTTTTGCATTTCTTCTTCTTAACGATTGACACCTATGCATTCTTTCTGCTTAGCGATTTACATTTTTTCTTTCAATTGGACATCTTGTATATTGGATACGATGATAACTCTTACACCTCGTAATGTATTATATTTATTGATACGGATCTCTTCTTTCATTATTTGTTTGAATTGTTTTCTTTTTATTGGTCAATAGTGGTATTTAAAAAGATGTTTCCTTTAAATTAGTAGTAGAAAAACAAACAATAGTACAACCATGTTGACCATTGAGATATGTGAAGAGAAACAATATAAACAAATCTTTCAGACAATCTGCTAACAGCAACGTGGTATCTATCAAATGTGGTATAATAAATATAAATTATATTTTTAATCTGTTGAACTTCGTAAGGAATATTATTTTAAATGAGTTCGTTACATTTGCGTTTCTATGATAAAGAACACGTCGTAATTGTAATGTTCATGTTGCAGTTATGCAGTGTTGATGTAATTATATATAAAACGTATGTCACGTAAATATGCGGTAATGTACAATACGTTCTGATCATCATGTTGTGATATTCATTGAGTGCAGGTATAATCATTATTCCAATGTGACTGGTTATCAGCGGCGTCTCAAGACGAGTGGTCACCGAAGTTTAGAAACGTGGCAGTAAATAAGAACGCCATGCAGAGTTCTACTGAAGGCAACATGATTGCTTCAGCAGCGTTAGACAGCACGAACAACTGTTCCGAAACAAAGATGTCGGAAAGTCCGTGGTGGCAGGTTGATTTAGGTGTTGAATACATCGTGCAACAAGTCACTATACGGAGCCGCACCAAGTGTTGTGGTTAGTATTGACACATACACATATTCAAGGTTTTGTGAAATAATGTTTCGTGAAATAATGTGTCTTGTTAGGCGAAGGATATCATCAGTATATGCAACCCTATTGCTTACGTCATCGTGATGAACGCTTCACGGTGTGTGTTAAGTGCACACAAACGTAGTCCTCCCTATTCAACACCGGAGTGTGGCAATAAACGTTTTATTCAATGTATTCCTACTACACTCTGTGTGCCGACTACTAACTGTGACTGCCATCTCCACGCCATTGATCAAGAACGTTTACCCTGGGTAACTGTTCACGCCCACGCCAAAGCTGGCCATTTGCCAAGTCTTTAAAGAGTTAGTGAAATTTATTGTTCAGTTTCTTTGAAACTTCGTATAGGTAAACGTAATACTACTGCCAAGTAATATGGCAAATGTGAAGTATGTTGATTGCGAAATCGTGTCACTGAGTCCGCTCAAAAATTGTCAATTGCGTGTCACAAAACAACCAGCCAGTCATATGTAGGTGACGTCACCCGAGGAAGCACCGCTGACCGCGCCTTATCCTTTACAGTGGGTTGGTGTTTCAAGCTGTACATGAAATTGCAATCACGAATTTAATATTTTATATCACCACAAAGATACTAATCTTACCCTACAAACTTGTCCGTCGATGTACACAGGAAGTTTCTTTATTTGTTTGAATTATTGCCGTTTGAGCATCACGAATTATTCGTTATATCGGCTATATATGTATTTATATATATATATATATATATATATATATATATATTCTTCTTGGGTTTGCTTATCCATTTCCGGACGTTGCAGGCTTGATGGATTGTCTATAGACAGCTCTTTCGTTTGCCAGTCTCCCCACTCACCAGACGTCTGCTCCCATCCATTCCTCTATGTCCTTCTCCCATTGTCTCCTAGGTCTTCCTCTGCTTCTGCTGTCTTCCACTTTTCCTTCCATTATTAGTCTCTCTAGAGATTTATGCCGTTTCACATGGGCGAAATAACTTAGTTTCTGTTTCTTTACAAAGTTTAATGAAGTCCCGGGTATAACACCAAGCTCATCTGCGATGGATTCGTTAGTTCTATGGTCAGTCAACGAAACACGTAATGTCTTTCTATAACACTTGTTTTTAAATGCATTTATACGTTTAGTAATGTTCTTATATTAAGAGTCCAGGTTTCGCATCCATACGTAGCAGTTGGAAATATTCAGACTCGGATAATTCGTAGTTTCATATCTTTGTTCGTTGTTTTCCACACCTTCTTCATCTCCGTCAACGTTTTATTCGCCATTGCCAACCTCCACTTGATCTCTTTCGTCCTATTTCCATCCGCTTCTATCAATGACCCGAGATATTCAAAACGTTCCACTAGTTCTATTTATAGCTATTATTTCCAATGTTAACCAGTTGCTTTCAACAACTCACATCAGTTTGAAGCAACTGCTCCTCTTCTATGCGTCCCGTTTGTTGATGGTGCCGACCTACGTACAATGTGGCCACATGGGATCTGACTCAGACGTAGTTGAACCCACACACGTTTGCTTCAGCTAATGAAAGTGGTCAAAATAGCACGAGCAAAACGTATTTTGTAATGTGCATACCATGGTATGTCTAGCATCTGCAGTTGTCGTCTGGAGGGGGTATAAATACAGATACCTGACGTGTGATGTTCCTCATGGTTATACCTATCATACGAACTTGCCATGCCATTTATACTATCGCGCCTAAACCCTCAGAAACATTACCATATAAATTATTTATGTGCTCCCAGAAGGTACTTCCCCTGTTTTGTAAATAGATTAATACACTACTTAGTAAAAATTAACGTCATCCGTGCCGCTTTCATGTACTGTAGTATACACAGCGCATCAATCGCAGTGTAGCTGAAGCTTCTCAAGGAAGTCGAGAACATTGTCAAATGAACAGATCTGCCAGGGAGCGAAGTGTAAAGCGCTTTGACCAGTCCTAAGGACCTGGTATCGCGCTACATAAGAACACACCTTTACCTATCCAACAAATGTTTGGGTTTCCGTTTGCAAGATTTCTTGAGACAACGAGACATGTGGTTCTATTTGTCTAAATGTTGTTTACAGATCGCATGTACAATGACACCTTCATCATCGAAGTGGGAATGGGGGTAAATGATGTGCATCCCATGACGTGTGCTCTTACTGCAATGAGAGAAAAAATGCACCAAAAGTGTCCAGTTGGAACAAGGGGCAACGTTGTAAAGTTCACACTGCCTGGGCCATTACGCAAGCTAGCTTTGTGCCAAGTACATATATACGGCCACCCAGGTAAACAGTATATATTATTGATGTATGTACTACAGAGATGAGTTACATAAGTGTTCATATTGTCCTAACTTCCATTACTGTTATACGGTGAGTTGATATTACTTCATTGCTTAGTTATTGTACGCGAGATTACACAACAATAGAAAATACTACACGTATCATAAACACGTGTTACTGCTAACACATTCATTTCATTATTACTTCTTGAATTGTTTGTTCTTCAGTCAATCGGACAAACTTGGCTAATGGCAAAAGAGCGGTGCAGAGTTCAACTGTTGCTCCGGCATCGCTAGCCACAGATGGCCGGATTGACACAAACGAAAGAAGTTGTGCACGAACTAAGTATGAGAAAAACCCGTGGCTTCAGGTCGACCTAGAAACAGTTTACGAAATATTGCACGTAGTGATTACTACAACTCGCAGTGGTTAGTGTTTTTAATTTACTTGTTCTGTTGGTGTTGCTTTTGTTTTGTTGTTTTTGCAGAAGAACATGTTTGTTTTTGTGTGTAAAGAAATTTTGATTTATGTTTGTAATGTAAAAAAACGAGAGCAAAAGTGCTCTCGTTTTTCTTCCTGTTGTACTGTTAGGCTGACCTCGACAGCAGTCATCGAAGCTGTATTTATACATTATGCTAGACAGTAATTTATTTTACGATAAGTTATTATATGCTTTACATCGATATCTTTATAGTGTTTTGTTTTGTTGTCTTTGTCGCTTCCTTTGATAGTCCGTGTTCGCCAGCCAAAGCGTATTTGTACTTCTTTTGTGCAAGTCCCCGAAATATGTAGATGTCATTACTCCCTTTACTTTGTCCTTGTTGTCCCAGACATACATAAGGATGTGTCCTCATACATCTATCCTTCCCCTGCTATCGTCTTACTGTTGTTTCGTCTTTCTCAGTATGGTTATTCTAGTCCATTGTACGTGTTGGCGGTCCTCTTGGTTGTCTTTATCCTCTATCACAAATTGACCATAGCTGTCTAGCAACGAACGTTTGACGCCGTCTTTTTGTCTAGCGGGTGATGTGACGAGAAGGTTAGGCAATGTAAGTGTGTGTGTGTGTGTGTGTGTGTGTGTGTGTGCGTGCGTGTGTGTGTGTGTGTGCGTCTGTGTGTGTGTGTGTGTATGTATGTGTATGTAAGTATGTATGTATGTATGTGTGTGTGTGTGTATGTGTATCATTTCAGAAGTTACTATCAGCTTAATTTCTCACAACCCTTTCCTCTCCAGTAGCTGGTCCATAGATTATTATTAAATGGCATATTCCATCAGTTGCAAGAAATAGGTAATATATAGAAAGCGCTAATCTAGTTAATCTCTTCACAACTATCCGCGGATGCTGTTGTAGATGCAAGTATATTATCTGGTAATGAAAAAGGTTACCGACTCGTTGTTTTATAGAAGTGTCAGTGAACATAGAATTTGTTTTACAAGTTGTACAAATGATAGAATGTTATGGATGGCTGCTAAACATTGAATGCCATTGGTGGCTAAGTCTCTTGTGCACCATTTTGTCATAACAGTGTCATTGTTGCTGTTCGTCCAGCTGCTTTACGTGATATGGTATTCAATTGTTTGACTGCAGTCATTTGTATTTTAACAGCGTTTAAAACAGGAGATGATAGAGAGGACCTTGTTCGTGGGAAACGAACATCAACGTCGGATAAACCTATACCGGTGCGTAACGTAATGGACAGCAAACGAAACTCGACGAAACCAAGCTGTGGTGACGCAGGCAGCATTCGGGCTACTTGGTGGCAAGTTGAATTGGAAGCTATGCATGAGATCTGGGAAGTGGTCCTAACTAAGATGTCAAAAAACAAAACAGCGACTGGTACGTTGATATGACGAATAATACAGACAACTTCGTTTAACACTTCCATCCATTTAAAATGTGTGGGATAAAAAGGGTACCCTAGAAGCCTGGTCGCTTCTCCACTAGATAATAAAATCATATGCGATAACGCAGACATATATTCCATATAATCGTTATATATTTGTTTATTATTAAAGCGATTCTTTGACAATTTTAATATCTTTGTAATGTACGCATTTATTAAGTAATCCTGTTAATATGATTATTTCATGTAATTCCATGCCTTTATTTCATTAGAATTATGTTTTATTAATCACTAATGAACTTGACAATAAAATACCTCCACGTTAGCGGAGTTTCCACTTAGGCCCCGCTTTCACGATCCGTATAAGACATGCTCACAAACATTCTGGACAATCCGTCAAACTACGATTAGCTAAGCCGAGTTAATAGATGCAAAAAAAACGTCATCAACATTCAGATTTAACAAGATTTAATAAGATTGCCACCCAGAGAATTAACTCTAGGTGGCAGGTGGACAAGGAAGCCCTTTGGCTTATCGAGAGACCGACCCTTTTATCTATGTGTATCCCGCCCTTCTGAGGTATGTGTCGATTTTATTTTTAAACATATTCACGCTACTAGCACCCACACAATCAGCAGATAATCTGTTCCATTCATTTACAGTCCTTTGGGAAAATGAGAACTTTCTTATATCTAATCTACACTGCGCCTTTGCTAATGTAACTTCATGTCCTCTAGTCCTTCTAACTTTCTTAACTGAGATATTTCTATCAATATTTTTATAACCATTCATTATTTTAAACACTTCTATCTGATCTCCGCTCAATCTCCTGGTCTCTAGTGTTGTTAAGCCGCATTTTTTAGGCATATTTCGTAACTAACGTCCCTCAGTTTTGGTATAATTTTAGTTGCTCTCCTCTGTACTCTTTCTAGCATATCTATGTCCTTCCTGCGATATGGCCTCCACGCTTGAATACAATATTCTAAATGAGGCCTAACTATTGTTTTCTATAGCGGTATTATTAGCTCTTTTTCCTTATATGTTATGTTTTGCCTAATTAATCGAAGGATTTGGTTTCCCTTTGAAGCTGCAATTCCGCACTGCTCTGAAAACTTCATATCAGCACTAATGGTTAACCCTAAGTCCTTTTTCTTTTATAGTAGTACTTAGTACAGTACCCCCCATTGTATATTCTACCTCTTCGTTTCCATGTCCTGCATGGAGGCATTTACATTTCCCAAAATTGAACAGCATTTGCCACATTTGATCAACTTGTCAAGATTATCTTGTAAATGTTGTCTATCTTCATCACTTTTAATCCTTCTAAACGCTTTTGTATCATCCGCAAATTTCAACACTACGCTTGTTATTTCATCATCCAAATCGTTGATATATATTAAGAATAATATAGGTCCTAGTACTGATCCATGTGGTACCCCACTCAATACCGATTTCCAGTTTGAAGCCTCCCCATCATCTACTACACGTTGTCTTCTGTCAATCAGCCATTTATCTATCCAGTTTATTATACCATTTCCTATGCCATGGGCCTTTAGTTTAAGCAGTAATCTTTGATGTGGTACTTTGTCGAAAGATTTTGGAAAATCTAAGTAGACGATATCTACTGGTGATCCCTAATCTACCCACATATTTGTTAAACATGACCTCGCTTTAAAAAAACCATGTTGAGATGGGTTGATCAAGTTATGTTTAACAAGAAAATCCACCATGTGATCTTTAATTAGTCTTTCTAATAATTTGCAAATCGCTGATGTTAAACTCACTGGTCTATAGTTCTCTGACTTGTTTCTTGAACCTTTTTTAAATAACGGTATAACGTTTGCCTCTTTCCATTCTAAAGGAACCACACCCTCTTCTAATGACAAATTGAAAACTGTTGCAAGCGGTACGCTAATGTATTGTACAATTTCCAATAGTAGTTTGGGCGGAATCCCATCCACTCCAGGTGATTTATTGTACTTCATAGCCCTTATTTTCTTAGCTACCATTTCCGGGGTTACAATTAATTGTCCTAAATAGTCTGAATCTGCCCCCTTGAACCTAGCCTCTGGTACTGGCAGTGAACTAATATCTCCCCTGGTAAACACTGAACTAAAGTACTCATTCAGGTCTTCTGCCATTAAGAATCCCTCTGATATTATATTTCCAGCACTATCTTCTAGAGGACCGACCTTATCTTGAACTTTCTGTTTGCTTCGAACATACGCATAAACACTCTTGCTGTCATGTTTTATATTACTAGCTAATTGTTGTTCATAGCTTCTCTTTGAATTTCTAATTTCAGCTGTAGCTTGGTTAAGTGCTTCTTTATAACTGTTGTTGTCTTCATTATTTCCTGTACATCTATATGACTTACACATCATTTCTTTATACTTAATTTTTCTAATGGCTTCTTTCGATAAGTGTTTCTTTTTGGACCGTTTCCCTTGTTTTTTGAAGGGTACAAATTTATCAACTTTGCACTTAATTTCACTTTTTAATAGATTCCAACATTTTGTTGCTGTCTTATTTTTCAGTGTATTATTCCAGTCTATCTTTGCTAAATATTTCCTCATGTCCTTATACCTTCCTTTTTGGAAATTTCTCCTATACTGCTTTTTCCTATTCCTTTCTGATTTTACTTTGATGGTAAAATGTATCTGGTTGTGATCACTACTCGCCCAGTGGCTCACATATCTTGACATTGTCAACTAATTCATTATGTGAGGACAAAACTATGTCTAACACATTCTCACACCTTGTTGGTTTTAGCACATGTTGAGAAAGGAAAGTATCTTGAACTAAAACTAAAAACTTGTGGTCCTCACTCCCCATACTCTGTAGAGAGTTCCATTGTATATGCCCGTGGTTACAATCCCCCATAATAATACAGTCCCGTTTGCTTACTTCCCTTATAGCGTTTTGTATTTTTTCATTCTCTTCTATGCTTATATTTGGACTTTGATAAACTAACCCAACTGTTAACGTTGAGTTTCCTGTAACTATGTTACACCAAACAGCTTCTTCGCAATCTGCTTCTCTTTCTAATTTTATTTCATAAGCCTGGATAGATTCTTTAATATATAAAATAACTCCACCTCCCTTTCTTCCTATTCTATCTTTCCTAGACATTACATATTCTTTCAGTCCCAATTCGGCATCTTATATATCGGTGGTGGTCCAGGATTCGGATATACCTATTATGTGAGGGTCAATATCTTCTACCATAATGTTTAGTTCATTTCTTTTGTTTACTATACTAATTGCGTTTAAACAAACACATTTATATCCAGCTTCAGAAGAGTTTTCCAGACTGGTCTTTGATGATTTATTTGTGCTGTCTTTATCTATGCCTCCAGTTTCAGGCTTTTCTGTGAGTCCCCCCTGCGAATCTAGTTTAAATAGATACAACCTGTCCCACTGTCAACAGATCGCAGCAGGTTCTCTGAGAAAACTGCTGCCCCCTTTCCACTAAGATGGAGGCCGTCTCTCATGTACATATCTTCCCTCCCAACAAAGTATCCCCATAAATCTGTGAATCCCACCCCCTCTTCTTCACACATCTGTTCAACTAGTGCGTTGTGTGTATGCCACCGCCATGCGAATGAGTCGTGACCGATAAAATTATCAAAAAGAAACGTGGACCAGCTGTTGTTTATGTCATAGATTCAGCAAAGAAAAGAAGGAAAAATATATGTGGAATAAACGGAGATTGAACATTGCGACAGCTCGTGACAGACGAATTAAGCTCTCTACGCATGAAACCGTCGTATGAAATTGTTATTGATGACATATTGAATGATTGGCATTTTGTTTTGGAATATAAAAACATACGAAATCTCACCTATGGTACTATCATGTTCCTTTTTTCACTGAGTACATCATATATAATGCTATACATTGTTTAGTTTAGTTTGAATGAAACGTTTAGATAACAGAAAATTATTGAAGGTGAGAAAACTTCAATAATGAAACCATTTTGTTTGCACAATAAATCCAGCTGCTTTTCCATAAGCAGTATAAATACCACATTATACATCACATGAAGTATTGTACAATATTAAAATATCATAGGTAGTTATCTACTTACCTATGTACATAGGGTTTAATTTCAGTTTGAAAAATGTAGATCTATAAAGAGCATAATAACATTATTGTCGACAAAATAGTAAAATATATTACAACAGTGTAACAACATGGGACATACCTCAGCTAGATACATGTTTTATTTTGTACTGGGGGTGCAATTTGTTCTGCCCATCATTTAGAATGAAAGATATTGAATTTGTTTCTGTTGAACTCCTTTTTCGATGACAACAAATAAAATGGCCATTGTATGATGGAATTAAAGTTACAAAACTTTAAAAGTAACGCATATTTTAAAACTCTGTTTTCAGTCATCATTTGTGTACTTAAAAGAAGATCCCTAAAACATTTAGAACGTTGTGGAACATTTATATTTGATGAATTTTCAAAATTATTGTAAAAGCAACTTTGTCGACACCTTTTTATACACTACGCCAGTATAGTTCACATTACACAAATTTCTTTCAACACATTTTGAAGAATATGCTGTAGAACACAACCAAACATGATGAGCATAAGAAAGTATAAATGTTATTAAGTACTCCTATTTTGCAACATAATGATGGGATGTTGTGCAGTTGGATGCACAAATCGATCGATTGCTCAAATCCATTTGAAACATGTAGTGATGTACATATTCCCAGCAGAAGCCACACGGAACTAATGTGGCAGAACAAAGTCAGACACCTTCTTCACTACTGTGTCAGTTAACACATTGTTCAATTAATAACACTGTTATGCAGTTTGATACACAAAGCTATCAGATCCACACATCCATTTGAAACACAAAGCTATGTACAACTTCCCAGTAGATGTCGCACAAAACAGAATGGGGCAGAACAAAGTCAGGCACCATCTTATGTCATGTGACCCATTGTCCGATTAATGGCACTGTTGAGTAGAGATCTTCAATGTCCTCTTTCCATCAGCTCGGCTATTTTCAAATTGTTGATGGTCAAAAGGTTCCTGAAAATAAACAAAGTTGAATTCAGGAAACTGAGCCTAAATATGAGTTAACTAATTCAACATTGTGCAGATTAATTCAGTTTAGATATTAGATTATGGGACTTATCATCAAGTGTACAGCTGAATAAATGGAAAACAAATACAAGAGAGCCTTGTTATGCAGATTCAGTCAGACTAAAATCCCAATCCATTACTTTGGCCAACTTTTAATTTGCTTCTACATAATTACCTGTATGCATTATCATATACAGTGCATAACAACATAACATAACATAACGTTTATTTGACCCCATGTAGGTACACAATTAATTGGTTTCTGAACATCACTTATGCAGTAAAAACAACAAATATAAACATTATGCAGGCGTACATATACGTATATACGTTCAACATACTATTTGGAAAATACATACAAACGCATGTACAGCTATTATGGTATTGATGTACCATAGACATTAATCATATAGCTTATTCAATCGGGGTCGGTGGCTCCTATTAAGACACAATTGTCGCTATCATAGGAGCCACCCTATTTACGTGATAATTTATATGGTCCTTTTACAAGGTGTCTATCTCATGTATGTTTTTGGGAATGCTTGTTTTATGTGAGAATGTAAGTTTGTTTGTGTGCTGGCAGTCAATGTACATTATGTCTACAAATTGCTGATTTAAAAAGCCAATGCTTGCAACAATTCACCTCGAAATCTGACATGTTGACTGTGTGACGTCACCAGTCTCTGTGTGTTTCACTGCGCGGGCATGAATAATCGTTATACTTAATCATCCACATGGCCGCAAGCTCAAAATGATTCGCGTAAACACAACTATGTATCGACTTTTTGCGCAGATATCACCCAAATTATGCAACACATGCAAGACGCTTTTTTGAGATGTAGGTGTCATTGTCGTGTTAAAGGCTCCACTCGCGCGTGCACACGCGCGCGCGCACATGCACGCACACACACACTATTTGTATGATGTGAAATATCCGCTAAGCGTAACATATGTGAATTGCCATTGCTCCTTACCTTTTCCTTCACAGGTAGTATAGGTCGTCATTTTGTGATCGAACTGTTTGACGAATTGGTTAATCACACATGCGCGGTTGTGAAAGACGACTGGGCCAGCGACATGAAGCTGATTCCGTGCATGTCAGGTACGAAGGGCAGCAGAGTCAGGATCTCGCTGAGGGAAAAAGAACAGTTTCAAATTTGTGAAGTGCAGGTGTTTGGAATTCAAGGTAAGTGAGAGGGTTGATCACTGACGTTCTCGAATAATCCTTAGACAGGATTCTTGCTTGGCACGTTTTATCAACAAGATACATGCTGGCTACGTATTGCAATGTAAACTCATACGCACAGCCACGACTCGTCCGCTGTCGACGTCAATCTTGGGTGTTTTCTTGAAGTGGCAAATCTAGCACGTGACTAATTGCCGAGCAAGAACAAAGACCCTCAAGCTTAAATTACGAAATGGTTGTCAAACTCGTGATGGTGTCAGACATTCCGTTGTATATTTTCTTTAAAGTCTGACCACAAACTGTGTTTAAACAGACATGAAAATATCATAAGCGAAAACTGTACGCGAGATACACTGATCTCGTAGTTGTAACGTCGCCCTAGTAATGTAACGCACGGATATAAACAGTGTTGCTAAGGCATAGCTTGGTAGAGATCACGCGTATTAAATTGCCTGTGACATCAGTGTCTTTAATCTTAGTACGATATGTAAAATTAATGACATTGTAGAAACAACCAGCGTAAGATTTAACATTCTGATTCAACCACAATTTAGTGCAAGAAGCACGTGACAACATCGTAGACGTGTCAGCATCAGCAGACGGACCGTCCGAAAGATGCGCGGTCGTACGCGATGGTTATCTGTTGAACGATACACAACGCATCACATGTGCAGCTGGTCTGAAGGGAAGATTCGTCAAAATCACAGTTGCAGGATTGAACCAGTCTCTTTCTCTGTGCGAAGTGCAAGTCTACGGCATCACAGGTAGGACAACTCCTTTGTAGTCTCTTAGTTGAAAATGTGCCACTAAAATTGGCATACAATTTGTCCAATACGAGCTGCAGTAAAATGACAATGATACAAACAATAATATAGCATTTTTTTTCAAAACTCGCTATTTAAAGGGGGGATGAAGCACAACCATTTTATGCCATATAGTTCAATATCGTCTATATAAGTGTGCGTTAGTGGTGATAGAAACCTACTCATTTATGAGACATATTGATAACCTGATTTTGTTCGATGGCTACATCGGCAAACTAGAGCAGTGCGTATCACCATCTTTTTTCAGTGCAAGTTCCAAGCGCGTGGTTTGAGTCGCGCCCATCAATTAATGGAGCTCTTTTTCATAAATAGACATTTCTGGACGAGAACAAAAATATGCAGCCTTACTATATGGTGGTCCTTGTACAGGACAACAAATAAGTTGTTTAAATGTAGGAAAAACAGTGAACAAATTGACTATGTTTTAGACAATGAAAATGGAGCGTGAGTTCGCCTGAGTGCAGGCGCACTCAGAATGGGTGATACAAGATAACAGATTTGCCGAATATTACTTCATAGATGCATAGTTATATGCAGAGAAATTGGAGGAAACGCTATCTTTTACCAAGAATTGTGTTAGACGTTCACCGCCATTCCATGCTCGTCACATTCGTATTTAGTCTTGCAACCAGCTTCCAAAAGTTACCACCGCATAGTCTTGGTAGACCTTGCCGCCGGCTGACACGCTAAATTCGTTATCTATAACCTTATCTTTCTCTGGGAATTCCTCCTTGGAAGGATGTGATAAGTTGTTTCCAAGTACTTATGGTATATCCAGTAGCCATTCAGTGCATTAAATATGTGTATTTGTATGTTTTGTATGCGTTTCGACGGTTTTTTGAGAGCTATACAGCGTCGCCTATCAAATCAATATCAAATACCAAAAAAATATTGTCTGTCCTGACCTAAAACAATACATTTTAAAACAGAAAATTGTCTTTAGGCTCATCCGTTGACCATCCAATCAAGTCATTAGCTCTAAAAAAATAAAAATATCAAAACACAATATTATTGCATGCACATGTAAAGTTAAATCGCTGTGTGCCGCTTTACCTGGCATTTCACGACTTTTTTGTAATAGCATAGTAATAGTGCCGCCCAGTGCCGATAATGGCCAAGTTCGAAAAATAAAAAAATATATACCATGGGGCTGTGCTCATCAAATCACGTTGATATGTGCTGTAAATAATATGTTGGTATGTTTGGATTGTTGTTGTCCAAGAGATTAACCCCCCTTTAATAACTAGATGTCGTAGACATCGTAGATGTTTTATTTTAATTTTGCGTATTTTTGTTGGGTATAGTATCTTCACCAAGTTAGATATAATAGAGTTAGGAGTAATAAATAAAATCGTGTTTAAGTCATAGTGATATATATGCTTTAATGATTATGGCCACACACGGCAGGTAGATTGTTTTAAATTTATCAAAATAGTCCTAATTTGTTGTGCCCAAAGTATCGAGTGGGTCTTATTGAGTAATAAATATATTGAACTTTGTTCAGCCAGACCCGCGTTTCCATGGTAACAAACAAAATGTCCTCGATTTTGAACAAACATTGTACAATTTGAAAAAAATGTCAATCTTTATTGAACACATGTAAATTATAATTCCTGTAAACCAATTTTAAGTATACGTTATATTGCGCAATTACCAGAGCATTTGTTAAAATATTGTGTTTATATTTTAAATAATGTTTGTGTCTAGTGCTAAAACGGTTTTGGCAATAAATACTGGTTTATCTTTCAAACTCTTGAGGATTTTTAAATTGTGTCTGTTCATTGCTGAATGGGACATTCAAAACCTTATTTGGATAGCATAATAACTCCCAGAGATATCCGTTTTCCAAATGCACCCACGTGAGAACAAATGTTTTTGAGAAAATGACTGTGAAAGATTGCATGATGTATTTGATTACTTGATATCGATATGCTTAATCCCCAAATAAAGGTAATTTAGAGGTATAATTGATAATAGACATACAAAGCTGGCAGAAAACTTTTTTTAGTATTTTTGTCACAAAAAAACATTTCACCTGGGGTGTCTGGCCTTATGTATCGTTTTTCACATACTCTTTACCGGAAGTTGACATCTACATTTGGTATATAACCAGTGGAAGAACATACAGTAAACTTTGAGACAGAATTTACATATTTCATTATTTTATATAAATTAATACATAGTGGGCTGCTAAAACGGATATATGTTGACGAATATCATTGAGTGGATAGCGGAGAGGTCACCAGTAGATCATCATGATTTGAATCCATATTTTTTTATAACCAACGAAGATGAGTTATGTGTGTCTATTCTTTAGACAAGTCTTCATTTCTGTCTGGTGACAGAGAAAACGATGTGATAATATGAATCGTGCATTCAGGTATCCCGTCTGGCCTGCTCAGATTGGACGGTGTTCCTCCCTCCGAAAGAAAGGATCCTTCGCATCTTGCAAACTACATGGCTAAACACAGTGAGTGCAATATTCGTATAACAACAGGTTTCGTGTGTGTGTGTGCGTGCGTGCGTGCGAGCGAGCGTACATCATGAGTTTCATACGGTATCGTATTCATCCTACGTTACGTAATAATTAATACCAACATGTAGAGCATTTATGTTCATGATTCAGCAACATATTGCCGTTCTAGTGACATTGTGTTCACTTATAGCACAGTTTTCGTTTTTGAATTAAGGGTCGTACAGTGGAAAAACCCGTTTGCATACTTTTCAGGAGAATCGACAATATACATACATACACACACACATATATATATATATATGTGTGTGTGTATGTATGTATATTGTCGATATATATCCATAGATGCTGCATACGCATAACAGTTTTAGCGTCACGCATGGCATACCGCTCCATTACGCGAGATAGGATAATGTAGTCGCTGAGAACAATGCTCTTAAAATCACAAACATAACTTGTTTTGGTACAACTAATTTACTTACATTATTATATTTTAATTTTATTTACTTACATTATTGTATTTTAACAGTTACAATATTAATTCAAAGATGAAACCCTTGCCACTACATATACACACACACACACATATATATATATATATATATATATACAGGACCTGTGTATATAATATATATATATAATTCAAAGACCAAACCATTGCCACTTGCTTGTAGATACTGGCTACCAATGAGTATAACATTAAATAAATTTTATCGCGATCGTCCCACCGAAATCAATATCTATCAAAGTTTCAGTCTCCGTGAAATACCAGCCAATATTTACCATGAAAACTAATAATTCGCAATATAAGGTCCGTCTTATGACAACGCAAACATTGTTTGTCTTTATTATTGGGGAATAAAATCAAGTTACATTCCAACACAAAATCATGATATTAAAAAACACCCGTCTTCAAAATACCAAAATACCATTATTTGAAAAAGAAACCGTTACGATTTTCCAAAAATCCTTTCTAATAACGGGACAATGGGTCCTCTGGCTATGGACCTGATGCCATGTGCAAACTGCAGTTAACATTTCGAAAAATTGCTTTCGTAAGAAAATATTAAATATAGATTTTGAACAGGATAGCTTCTTTTGAGAAACTAGTACTCAAATGTGAGTTTTCTGTCGCTGTAGACCGCGTTTGGCAGCAGCGCGACTCGTTCTTCACTCGTGGAATGTTACGTTCTCCTACACATGTCACATTTCGGCCCAATATCGAGAAACGAAATGAAACCGTACTGCCATCCCCATGCCAGGAAAACCGTGATTGCATGGACGACTACATGAAAATGGCAGACACCGAACTCGCTATGGCGTCCATGCATCAGGCGCAAGATCACGCAACGTTTGAGAGAGCTAAGCGACAAAGTAAGGCCACATCAATGTAAATAGGGAAGAGGGTATATAGTCTCCAGCTTTTACTGCAATGCTAAACCTATGATTGGCTGGTCTATTCAAATATAATGTTTAATAAATTCCACGCTGTTGACAGATAACACATCTAACATTTCATGCTTATCCAGACTACATATGTTATGTTTTAGTACATGTTGTCCTGTCCTACAAGTAAAACAATTGAGATATTCCATGAAACATGATTATGCAGTGTAATACTAATATTAAACCTTCTAGTATTTTGTTAGTGAACATTCATGCCAGGCATTCTGGCTGCCAATGCCCTTATTTGTGAAGCTAAGAAATAACACTACTTGGCAGGTTGTGTGATTGTTCTTTGGCAGTTCTGGGGCATTTATTTATTGAACACAATTTATAATGTTATGATTATATTTATATATGTATGTTTATATAAACATGTTATGTTTATAGTTTAAGAACGACGATGACTAGTTCATAATGTAAACATTTCTTTTAGCCACAGTAGTATTTAATATGAAGACAAATTTAAAAATTATCTTTCACTGTGTGCATACGTGGTCGAAACGGCACACGACATAACTGGATGATCAGCCAAACCTACGCATGTATTGATTTTGATTTTGTGTCTTCTTTCAGATGTTAAGACTCTAAGGAAAACAATCCTTGCAAGGCGGCGATACAGAGACACTCCCGCGCAAAAAAAGTCGACACATATATTAAATGCAGCACCTCCGGCAAATGTACCAATGAAGTTTGTAAGTCCGGATTTAGGTATATTGCGGCGATGAATGGGTGTGGGAACTAAGTGGTTCTGTGTAGGGAAAAGAAGATGTGTTGGGTGTTCAGCAGAAAGATGTTCAACAAACAGTGTCCTTGTTTGTGGATAATGCGTTGTCGCTACCAGAGATGATGATTTTGATTGGTGCGTGTTGTGTTATAAGGAGTGTATTGTGCTAGTTCTGTTCTTGTTGCACTTTTGATAGATACGTTGATGTCGTTATGTTGGTCAGGCAGCTTTAGTTGATAAGGTTTTACTATAAATGTTGGGTAATTCTGTTTTCCCATGAAAACGATCCCATAATTGTGCAGCGTTCATTGAAATATGTTATAAGATGTTACACTTTGTACACGTTCACTGTATTTGCATTATTGCATCCCATCATAGAAGCTAAGATACCACAAATAAACTCTACATTATATATATACATATAATATATATATACATATAATATATATATACATATAATATATATACATATATATCATTATATATGTATAATGTTGGGTTTGAGCTATCATTGTGCAAGCAGCAGCTTGAATTATGTGTAATTATTTGATGTCCCATTTGATTATGTATGTACAAAGATCACTATGAAAGGCATCCCGAGTTTTGCGACGAATAGGGTTTAGATGTAAATGTACCATGTGTTCATTCTTTGGGAGAAGCAGTATGTTCTAGTAATTTGATCTATCCTAGTTTTGATCATGTTCATTGATGATTGTATGAACCAGTCGTGTGGATTCATTACAGAAATTATATGTTAATAAAATAACGTATTAATCAATACGTTCTAAGGTATATATGTTTACTTACTTGCTGATTGAAGCATGACGTATAACCGCGTCATTCTTTTGTTATTGTGCTTTAACGTGTCGTTTGACTGTCCATCCCGGGAGATGAATGTGTCAAGTCCACATTTACTGCGTATTCATTGACAATTTGTAAGTTTAAATAAAACAAAACATTACGATTATTATGTGTTATGCTGTACTACTGTATTATGGAATGGAACCTAGTTAATCCGAAATCCGAACCCCGGGGAGGTCCAGAAACATCGGTATGCCGGTTTCGGTAAAATATATACATTGTTCTGTCCAAGATTAATCTATCCAAAAAAATCGCTAATCCGGACAATCCCTTGGGAACAGTGTGTGGATTAATGAGATTCAATTGTATATTGTTGTTATGATCAAACATACTGAGCTATTGATTGTTGCAATGCGCTACTTGGCGGATTGAACAATTGACAAATCAACCGACTTCAACGGGCGCAGAACTCAGCCTCACGACTTATCAACGGCGTCAGATGGCGAGAACACATCACACTGATTCTGCAATCATTGCATTGTACTAATACTATAAAATGGCATTGTCTGCCGATCAGAATGCAAATCATCTTCAGTATAATATTTACTTTACTTATGCCTCTCGCACCATGAGGAGCATAGGTCATCCACGACAACTCTCCAGCGTACATGACTCCGGGCAGTCTTCTCAATCTTCATCTGTGTGTAATTGTTCCTCTTTACCTCTGCATCTTCGCCAGATATGCACATACATGGCTTAGTCCCGGACTACCTCAACTGAGCGATAGTGCGCATCGCGCGATCACGGACTTTACGATCAGCGAGTGATAACACACTTCTCAACGTGACAATGTCCGAGAGAACGCTCCCACAGAGCAACTTTGCTGTAGCATGCCCACACATATGCGAAATAATTTGCCAAAGTGTGTGTGATCGGCAGGTACATTAACGGCACACCGGAGAAAACATATTTCGCCTGCACTACATAAAAACACTGGCTGCCACATCTAAATGACAATAGCTTCCATTTCATACTATCGGCTTTTAATTTCATTGTTTGAAACTATATTTTAACACTAGATATTTTGACAACTCTTCCGGCAGTGATTTCAACATGCCAAAAGTGACATTTATCAATACAGCCGTTCCAGCATAGTACTACCATGAATTAGCAGATAAACCGACGGTAACGTACACAAGGAATGCAATAACAGTGCTCCCGGATTCCGGTGTGTAAGGTGGAATTCGAAATGCTAAATGCGGACTTACAAAATATTTCGCGGATATCACTTATATTGTTATTATGAGGTACCTATCGAATGGCTAATAGTGTATTTCTGTTGACAGCATCATATTTATTAGGCGACATTTCGTATTCAGTTTGACATAGAACACATGGTGAAACAAATATTTGTATTTAAATTTTATTTCTGATATAATAAACAAAATTAACACATGTTTTTAAACAGTCATTCGCACTAGTCTACATTATACATTTCTTCAAACATACATTATGCTTATACAATATAAGTGGTGGGTGTAGTAGCAAATATTACCATTTTTAATCAGTCATGGCACTATAGTTATGAAAAAAATATGCGCTTCACCTTGTATCGCCTTTCGCACGAATCTCGTAACAAACGGGGTGATTTCGGTGTAATCATGTAATTACGTTATGCTTAATCAGTGCCATACATAGTTAGTATTTTTGTCACAAACATCAATTTAAACTTTTTGTCAACTCCAATAAACCCCTCAAACTTGGTAATTGGCGTGTCACAAAACAATCGGCTCGTCAGATGTCGGTGACGGTAGGAGGAATATAGCACGGTGCGCGTCTTGTACATTAAATAATTATGTTTTTATATCACCGTAAAGATAATTTTACCAACAAATCTATCGTTGGACGTACGCAGAAGTTTGCTTTACAGTTTGAGTTATTGCCATTTGAACATCGCGAATACAACATGACCGCAGCTGTTTGTTCGCTAAGCGGCAATCAAGCAATTCCAAATATATTGCAGGATTAAGCATTTGTGATATTCAAAGAGCAATAACTCAAAAACTAACAAATAAACCATGTATACATTCAGCAGCATATGCATAGATAACATTATTATCATATGGTCCTGTCAGAAAATATAATATAATTCCATTATTGCACAGCTGTGTACAGCGACTCTACGAGATAACACGTTAGAAAAGACAATCTCTTTATTCGGTTTGTCTGTTCAGCTTCCACAAAGTGAAGACAGTTTATCAAGCAAAGCAGCGAAGTCCCAAAATCGGCGCCTATTTGCAGTGGCCGGGTTAGTTAGCTGAATCCTGATACCGCAAAATATGCTAGAAGTTGCTAATGCATAACTTAAATCGCTGACCCCCTTCATGTGGTGCAAATCTAACCCTTTTGCCAGGTAAAATGTGAATGTATACTATATTATATGTGGCCAGCCCAGATATTTACTCCCCAGCCACACATAATCACATGGAGGAGTCCAGGCACTGCCCAAAATGGTCAAATGCTCGCACGGTCAACTTGCTATTGTCCACAACTTGACCAAAATCAACTGGCAAAGCAGAACAAGGACACGAGACGTTTGCTTCCGGACTAGCTGGCCGAAGGAATAGGGCGTTTAGGTTGAGGAGTCCCAAAGAAATCTGATATTCTTTTCACGGTTGCATTTTCTGTGGTGACACTAACTATGGGAAGAAACAACTCGCGCAACAATAGCCTTAGCTTTGACGTAGTCTTTAGCATAAAAATACACATGCTTACGAAATGTTTAAGGAGTTAACGCGCAGCAGAGGGGATTTATGGGGCTTTCGGGATTTCGAAGGCCACATTTTTAGTAAATTGTCAATATCCCACCTAGCAGCAGAAAAATCAGAGTGTGTACTGATAGACACAAGGCATGCTATTGTTGAAACTAATCAAATGCCGTATCAAATGTTACGTCTGCATCCACCCCTGAACAACATAATTTAGTGGTGACTGAATTGATTGAAATCTGAATAACTTACTAATAGGCTGTTTTATGAAATTGTTGAACATGAAAATCTTAGGTGCAGCATATGTGGTTTGTAATCGATATAACTACTATTTAATAATAAAACTACTACAGTCATACGGTTTGAGAAGAATTAGTTGTCAAAACTCGACAGTTTTCCTTTTAAATTATACAGGCTTTTTCGAGAAGAACACCACACCAAATAACATTAACCAAAACAAAAGCCGCAGGTGTTTCATTGTATTAGAGCAGACGGGGGAGCGTTTAGCATCTAAACTATAAGGCGTCTCAAAATAATGTACGGGAAAATAAACTGTCATTAGAGGCCTTTGTCACTGCTTTACCTGCAACTAGTATGTTTTTCTTCTTCCATGCATCCTAACATTTGTATCGCAAGCAACTGAACATTTGTATCGCAAGCAACTGAACATTTGGATCATGCCACATTTGACTCTTATTCAGAGAACACGAATTATTGAGATTTGGCACCTGACCAAAAGTGTTGTGCAGGTTCAACACAATTGTCGTGGACATTTCGATACTGCCCATGCTCCAAATTAGATAACTATCCTGTTGCTAAGTTTTCCACAATGGGAACCGTATGTAATGTTAACAATGGTCACAGTGATGGAACCAGGACAGCTCATTAAACCAGGAATGTGAACACAGTAAGAAAGGCAGTTGTCTGTAGACGGCGGAAGTCAACTCTGTACTGCCTAACATCCCATACATCGCAGCGTTAGGGTAGATGCCTTTCCATATACAATTCAATTACAGTGTGAACTAACACCCAAACAAACAGGCAATAGATTTGCCAAATGGTTTTCAGATAAATGTCTGTTCTCAAAGAAATACCCCTCTGGGATAACGTGGCTGTCAGGATGCAAGCAGTGTTCGGCGGACAACGAGCTTACATTGAACAAGTTGTGTAAAATGTAAAGGGTTAATTTGCTAAAGGTGAACAATTAGATGAAAAAATAGCTTTAGATTAGGGCATATGCTTTGATGATGAAATCCCGTACAATTTTTGAGACAACATATACATTTTAGCGTATATATAATAATATTATGTGTATTAAAATATATATGGTGTACATTGCAACAGAAAGTGGTGAAGATGTATATATATATATATCCACCACTGTCTGTTGCAATGTACTCATTCATTCAGCTGGGTAAACTTGAGCAACGTAGTGAAGGAACTTGCCCAGGGTTTGAAACGGAAGCACAATATTCGAACCCGGATTCTCTCGATTGAGAGTCAGCTGCTCTTTTCACTGCGCTACTGCGCTCCCAATGATATGAATGTCATACTTTCTGCAGCTTAATAAAGATAACGGATATTACTACTAGAACATATTCGAAAGGAATAATATTGCATACCACATAATATCCGGCGTGTCGGCGCGTGTTATATCACATAACACAACTGGCTAAGCAAAGCATCAAAATGTCGGCATTCTACAGCTTCCACTTAATCTTATTTCTACCACCTAGTAACTCCGACAGATCTAAACGACGTGGAAATTCAAGGACTCGTGGCGGTTGCGCCTAATAAAGCAAAGGTAAAGGTACGTTCTTACATATGGCGGGTAAAGGTACGTTCTTACGTATGGCGGGTAAAGGTACGTTCTTACGTATGGCGGGTAGAGGTACGTTCTTACGTATGGCGGGTAGAGGTACGTTCTTACGTATGGCGGGTATATGTACGTTCTTACGTATGACGGGTAAAGGTACGTTCTTACGTATGACGGGTAAAGGTACGTTCTTACGTATGGCGGGTAAAGGTACGTTCTTACGTATGGCGGGTAAAGGTACGTTCTTACGTATGGCGGGTAAAGGTACGTTCTTACGTATGGCGGGTAAAGGTACGTTCTTACGTATGGCGGGTAAAGGTACGTTCTTACGTATGGCGCGTAGAGGTACGTTCTTACGTATGGCGGGTAGAGGTACGTTCTTACGTATGGCGGGTAGAGGTACGTTCTTACGTATGGCGGGTAGAGGTACGTTCTTACGTATGGCGGGTAAAGGTACGTTCTTACGTATGGCGGGTAAAGGTACGTTCTTACTTATGGCGGGTAAAGGTACGTTCTTACGTATGGCGGGTAAAGGTACGTTCTTACGTATGGCGGGTATATGTACGTTCTTACGTATGGCGGGTAAAGATACGTTCTTATGTGTGGCGGGTAATGGTACGTTCTTACGTATGACGGGTAAAGGTACGTTCTTACGTATGGCGGGTAAAGGTACGTTCTTACGTATGGCGGGTAAAGGTACGTTCTTGCGTATGGCGGGTAAAGGTACGTTCTTGCGTATGGCGGGTAAAGGTACGTTCTTACGTATGGCGGGTAAAGGTACGTTCTTACATATAGCGCGGAATCCAGTCCTTAAATTCCTCGAAGTGTTTTACACTTTACTCCCTCTTCAAACACAATCTCGCCTTCTCTGGAAAGCATTCAGCAACGCTGCAATTAGTGCGCGAAGATTATTCATACACAAATATCCACCACTGTCTAATAACTGAGCCTATGTCAAGCAGGTGGTGAAAATGCCGAAATTGTCGGTTACGTTCGAGCATGTGAAACACCGTGTTTAGTTACTCAATAATTTGCCATGCTACCATGCACTGGCGTATTTAGAGGGGGGCGGTCGCTCCCCTCCCGCAATGGTGGCAGCTGCCCCAACAGTCGGCTGTTACCTAGTTCTTGTGCGCTGGACAGGGCAGTACTCGCCCGTTTTTGTTCCCCCAATAACAAATCATTACCAAAGGTGGGGCCAAGCTCCAATACCCCCCCAAAATATGGCACTGCACCACAAGGTTCTTCACAAATACACCGACACAAACAGTTTCATAAAAAAAATTCTCTCAAAATTAGGGGTTTCGTTTATCAGTTTTTCGCATGCATTCTTTTAAAAATGGGTCACATTTGTTAATAAATATTGCAATTTTAGACAAACGTTCTATCAAAATGAACATGCCTGGGGACCAATCAAAAATGAAGTCATTGTACTGTATGCCAGTATTGTGACCACTCATCAAACCCTCGCCTGACATTCCGGGAATATTGCGTGGCTAAAGTAATCTCCAACAGCACCCCAAAATACAGCGGACTCGGTCTCCCTTCCCTGAGTCCTCCCCCCCCCCCGGTACCGACGTCTATGGTATGTGTTGATATGTTTTTAATGGTGGAATATGTTACTTGACAGGTATGCACCAGTAATTGTACTGTACACATGTATCGGTATAGCTATTGCTCTGAGAGATTCACATGCACACATGCACGCGCGCACATGTGTGCATGCATACATGTGTGCATGCATCAATGTGTACACTAGCAGGCCTACGTAACGCATTTGCATAACAATAGTGAAAACGAAACTCAACTACGAAAGAATTTACATATAAAACCGGTACAACGATAGCGGCCCAACAATGTCTGTTTTTATGATGATACAATATTGTTTTATATAAATGATTGTAGGCAGCGTTGTCATAACAAGCAACTTGAACTGTTTCATTTCTGCTACGCGAGGAACAGACTTGGCGAGGTCTTTTCTGATGTTTTGTGCTGCATATTAATTTTTTTACACGAAAACTTCGACATCGGCCAGTGGGTAGTCGAGGTAAATAACAAGCGTCAGTCACCGGTCGCCTGATCTCTTTGCCACCGTCGAAGGTCTCTGTCCGTGAACGCTGCAAGTCATATTGAACATGCACTGAGCATACGTTCATGTAAATTGTACACTTTTGCCAAAATGCATTTCCCACTGTATTCAAACATTACGTGGCTCATTACTAAGTCAGTGTGGTTACCATGCAGTGGCTACATACAACGATACCTACTGGACAAATTCCATATAGTCTACGTCAAATATTTGTTAACAAACACGACACGACACCGCACGTGTTACATTTATCTACTCAGCATTCAAAGAGGGTATCATTCGCAAAACAAACCGACCTATTGACTAAATATTATACTTACGCTTATTACGTCTGAGATCACGTTTAGTGACGTGAGTCAGCGCTAGTTCTCCTGTTGCCCATCAGGTAACGAATGTCATTCTTCACCGCTTGCTTCTCTTGCGGATTGCGCTCAAGATGACGCAGATAAGCAAAGATGGCAGTCGTTCCTTGATCGCAAATACTTTTGCTCGGATATGTCATGTTGGGGTTGGTCCCGACCTTCAATTCGGCCGGGAAGGACAGATGCATATGACGGAACTGTTCGTCCCCGTCCAATCGCTGTAAGATGATAACGTGAGCTGGTTAGTAATAATTTAATATGTAAGTGTATTACGGTCAGTTTGTAATATTGGTGCAACGTGCCAAGGGTAGTCCCAGACCAGAAGCAGCTCCCTGCGAACACTGCCAAATGTAAGCATTGCTTCTAAGGTGGTTTGTGCTAACGACGCGTTGAAGTTTAACCGTTTAATGGTTGTAATACTTAGTATAAATTTTAACAAGATTGCCATCCAGAGAATTAACTCTAGATGGCAGGTGGACAAGGAAGCCCTTTGGCTTATCGAGAGTCCAACCCTTTTATCTACATATATCCAGCCCTTTTGAGGTATGTGTCGATTTTATTTTTAAACATATTCACACTAATAGCACCCACACAATCATCAGATAATCTGTTCCATTCATTCACAGTCCTTTGTGAAAATGAGAACTTTCTCACGTCTAATCTACACTGCTCCTTTACTAATGTAACTTCATGTCCTCTAGTCTTTCTATCTTTCTTAACTGAAAAAAACATATTTCTATCAATATTTTCATAACCATTCAATATTTTAAACACTTCTATCTGATCTCCTCTCAATCTCCTGGTCTCTAGTGTTGTTAAACCACATTCTTTTAGGCGTTTTTCATAACTAAGATCCCTCAGTTTTGGTATCATTTTAGTCGCTCTCTTCTGTACTCTTTCTAGCATATATATGTCCTTCTTGCGGTATGGCCTCCACGCTTGTATACAATATTCTAAATGAGGCCTAACTATTGTTTTGTACAGCGGTATTATTAGTTCTTTTTCTTTATATGCTATATTTCGCCTAATCAATCCAAGGATTTGATTTCCCTTTGAAGCTGCAATTCCACACTGCTCTAAAACCTTCATGTCAGCACTAATTGTCAGCCCTAAGTCTTTTTCTTTTACAGTAGTACTTAGTACAGTTCCCCCCATTGTATATTCTACATATTCGTTCCCATGTCCTGTGTGAAGGCATTTACATTTCCCAAAATTGAACAACATTTGCCACTTTTCAGACCATTTGATCAACCTGTCAAGATCATCTTGTAAATGCTGTCTATCCCATCACTTTTAATCCTTCTAAACACTTTTGTATCATCTGCAAATTTCAACACCTTGCTAGCTATATCATCGTCCAAATCGTTTATATATATTAAGAATAATATAGGTCCCAGTACTGATCCCTGTGGAACCCCACTCAAAACTGATTTCCAGTTTGAAGCCTCCCCATCAACAACTACCCGTTGTCTTCTGTCAATCAGCCATTTTTCTATCCAGTTAATTATACCATTTCCTATGCCATGGGCTTTTAGTTTAAGCAGTAATCTCTGATGTGGCACTTTGTCGAAAGCTTTTTGAAAATCTAAGTAGATGATATCTACTGGTGATCCATCATCTACCCACTTAGTGATATCTTCCAAAAAACATAACATATTTGTTAAGCGTGACCTCGCTTTTAGAAACCCATGTTGAGATGGGTTTATCAAGTTATGTTTAACAAGAAAATCCACCATGTGATCTTTAATTAGTCTTTCTAATAATTTACAAATCACTGATGTTAAACTCACTGGTCTATAGTTCTCTGACTTGTTTCTCGAACCTTTTTTAAATAACGGTATAATGTTTGCTTCTTTCCATTCTAAAGGAACCACTCCCTCTTCTAATGACAAGCTGAAAACTGTTGCAAGCGGTATGCTAATTTGTTCTACAATTTCCACTAGTAGTTTGGGTGGAATACCATCCACTCCAGGTGATTTATTTTCCTTCATAGCCCTAATTTTCTTAGCTACCATTTCTGGGGTTACAATTAACTGTCTTAAATAGTATGATTCTGCCCCCTTGAACTTAGCCTCTGGTACTGGCAGTGAACTAGTGTCTTCTCTGGTAAACACTGAACTAAAATACTCATTTAGGTCATCTGCCATTAAGAATCCTTCTGATATTATATTTCCAGCACTATCTTCTAGAGGACCGACCTAATCCTGAACTTTCTGTTTGCTTCGAACATACGCATAAAAACTCTTGCTGTCATGTTTTATATTACAAGCTAATTTATGTTCATAGCTTCTCTTTGAATTTCTAATTTCAGCTGTAGCTTGGTTTAGTGCTTCTTTATAAATGTTGTAGTCTTCGTCATTTCCAGTACGTCTATATGACTTCCACATCATTTGTTTATACTTAATTTTTCTAATGGCTTCTTTCGATAAGTATTTCTTTCTGGTCTGTTTCCCTTGTTTTTTGAAGGGAACAAATTTATCTACGATGCACTCTATTTCATTCTTTAAGATATTCCAGCATTCTGTTGCTGTCTTATTCTTCAGTGTATTATTCCAGTTTATCTTTGCTAAATATTTCCTCATTTCCTTATATCTTCCTTTGTGGAAATTTCTCCTGAACTGCTTTTTATTATTTCTTTCTGATTTTACTTTGATGGTAAAATGTATCTGGTTGTGATCACTACTTCCCAGAGGCTCACATAATTTAACATTGTCAACTAATTCATTCTGTGAGGACAAAACTAAGTCTAACACATTCTCTCCCCTGGTTGGTTCTAGCACATGTTGAGAAAGGAAACTATCTTGTACTAAAACTAAAAACTTGTGGTCCTCACTACCCATACTCTGTAGAGATTTCCATTTTATATGTCCATGGTTAAAATCCCCCATAATAACACAGTCCCGTTTGCTCACTTCCCTTATAGCGTTTTGTATTTTTTCATTCTCTTCTATGCTTATGTTTGGACTTCGATAAACTAATCCAACCGTTAACGTTGAGTTTCCTGTAACTATGTTACACCAAACAGCTTCTTCGCAATCTGCTTCTCTGTCTAATTTTATTTCATAAGCCTGGATAGATTCTTTAATATATAAAATAACTCCACCTCCCCTTCTTCCTGTTCTATCTTTCCTAAACATTACATATCCTGTCAGTCCCAATTCGGCATCTGATATATCGGTGGTTGCCCATGATTCGGTTATACCTATTATGTGAGGGTCAATATCTTCTACCATAATGTTTAGTTCATTTCTTTTGTTTACTATACTCCTTGCATTTAAACAAACACATTTATACCCAGCTTCAGAACAGTTTTCCAGTTCTTTGCTGAATTATTTTTGCTGCCTTTATCTATGCCTCCAGTTTCAGGCTTCTCTGCGAGTCCCCCCTGCGAATTTAGTTTAAATAGATGCAACCTGTCCCACTGTCAACAGTTCGCAGCAATAATGTAACGACTTGTGCAATAATGTTTCCACGAAACATAATAATAATAATAATAAAAACAAGAAAAAACACTTCTGGCATGTCTGCACACTTGGTGGTCAAAGTTCACATCAAATTAGCAGATCAGGTGATTCACAGCAGCTGATCGCGCAAACGCCTATACTACTACTCCAAGCATAACGTGCATTAAGATAGACGAGGAGAGCATGCAGGGCCTACAATTTACATCAACAGATAGCATAGGCGGATACTGAGGGCCATGTACCCCCTAGACCTCTGGAATTTCCTTTGGAATGTGCCCGCATTAGCGTGACGTGCCTCTAGACCTTTGGAATGTGCTCGCTTTGGCGAGTTTTGAGGCGGGTTGCAATTGGAGGTTTTTTTGAGATCCTCAAGTTTTGGTATTTAGCAAGCCTTAAGAGAGTGCAATCGTAGTTTTTTTGGCCAGCCTCACTGTTGGTATTTTGGCTAACCTCAAGTGGGGGTACAATTGGGGTGTTTTGGCCCCCTTGACTACCCTGCATGGATCCGCCCCTAAAGGGTGTATATTAATGTACAATAAAGTCTATGAAATTGCTCTGGCGTGCATGCTGATTACTGTGGAGATAGTGCAATGCAATCAGCTTACACTAAAGGTCAGGATACATTGGCACCTTTCGCCCGACCAGACCAGACCACACCAGACCACACCAGAGCACATACCAAACCAAACCAGATTCCCTCTACTGCAGTGTATCCTCTACATTGACCTACACTGACTGAACCAGAGCACACACCAAACCAAATCAGATTCCCTCTACTGCAGTGTATCCTCTACATTGACCGCCACTGACTGAACCAGAGCACATACCAAACCAAACCAGATTCCCTCTACTGCAGTGTATCCTCTACATTGACTGCCACTGACTGAACCAGAGCACATACCAAACCAAACCAGATTCCCTCTACTGCAGTGTATCCTCTACATTGACCGCCACTGACTGAACCAGAGCATATACCAAACCAAATCAGATTCCCTCTACTGCAGTGTATCCACTACATTGACCGCCACTGACTGAACCAGAGCACATACCAAACCAAACCAGATTCCCTCTACTGCAGTGTATCCTCTACATTGACCGCCACTGACTGAACCAGAGCACATACCAAACCAAACCAGATTCCCTCTACTGCAGTGTATCCTCTACATTGACCGACACTGACTGAACCAGAGCACATACCAAACCAAACCAGATTCCCTCTACTGCAGTGTATCCTCTACATTGACCGACACTGACTGAACCACATTCGTAGCTGTCGTAACGTCATAATCATGTAAATTTTAAAAATGTCCACTACGTCGATAGTAGTCGGGGCTAGTCGGTGTGGGTCTGACGTGATTTGGTCTGGTCAGGCAAAAAGTGTCAATTTATCCCGATTTTAAACTAAGTTGGTATAGCTTGTACTTTCTCAAGTGCGAATTGATGGAGTAGTATTGGTTTTTTGGTAGCACCAGAACGGAAAAAGCAGCAACAACTATGCATTACCAGAAATACTGAAACAAACCAATTACGCATGCGTCACCGCTGTACCCTTCCCGCGCGCGGCGGCGGTATTAATTTGTATCACGCGCCCAAGACAAACGCGCATGGCACACAGGGAAAGCACACCACCACATTTGCCGACCCCACATTTGATCCGTGGGTATCTTCTGCATATACTGTGAAAAAATCATCAAAATCTGCGAAAAATGTTTGTTAACATCCTATGCGTGAATGATTTGCCTATGTTTGCAATGTAAAATGGCAGCAAAAGGTCGAATATCTTAAGGAAATAGCACGTTCAATAGCCTCTATATATATATATATATATATATATATATATATGTATATATATATATATGAAATGCTTGCTCAGATCGGTCACTTGCCGACTCCACATCTGATACGTATGTATCTTCAGCATATTATATACTGTGAAAATATCGTCGAAATCGGAGAAACATTTTTGTTAACACTGTATACTTGAATGATTAGTCCTATGTTTGCAATGCAAGTGGCAGCAAAAGATCGGATATCTAGGAAATGGCACGTTCAAAAGCCTATATATGACATGCTGCCGCAGACTGGTCATTTGCCGACCCGGCATTCAATGTGTAGGTATCTGTGGCATATATACTGTGAAATTATAGTCTAAATCGGAGAAATGGTTTGGTTAACCTGCTTGAACGTTTAGTCCTATGTTGGTAGTGTATGCTCTAAATAGTAGTAACCGATTAGATAACTTCAGACACATTATATTCCTTAAATAAAATTAGAGTCCCTTTAAGGTGTAGGAATTTTTTTTTTAGAAACTGTACAAATGACACAAAACCTGTCTGATAACACAAGACAATTGTTTTATGTGATCTCACAATTACAGCCAACATAAGAAGCATTTACGTAAACTTTATTACTAAGGTTGAAATATATGTTCAGAAGTAGGTACATGTATGTGAAATGCTAGAGCAAACCGGTCACCTGTCGGCCCGGCATTCGATCCGTAGGTATCTTCGGCATCTTCAGCATAAAATGTAAAAATATAATCGTAATCGGAGAAAATGTTTTGTTAACATCCTATGCTTGAAGGATTAGTTGTGTTGACCATAAATAGTAGTAATATATTAGATAACTTCAGTAACCAGCATTTTGAAACGCCTATATGAAATGCTGGCATATATCGGTGAGTTGCCGACATGCACACTAGTTGCCAGCACAATGAAGCACCGACACGTGAAGTTTCAAGGCAATTGGAAGTCAAATGTTGGTTTTGTGGTTGTCTGGAAGGTAGGTTGGAATTATTGTAAAGGTACGATATACAGTGTATGTTACTCATTCATACATTCCATAGGAATCGGAAGGGGTTATGGGGGCTAAACCCATCAATATTTCGAGTGGATGGTTAAGCACCACCGCCAGTATTTTGTGTATTAGAAAATTCTCCACGCTTCGAAAGTAATGTCCTACAGCAGCAGGTGCTGAAGTTCCGGCTCAGGCCTCAATATACAACTCGTTCCGACTTATATGCAATTATTTGATGTTCTTCTACTAGAATAAATACGTTGACGGTTTGCTGTCCGTCAACTGTCGTTTAATAGCCCGAAACATTGTACGCAATTTGTATTTCACCCCACGAAATATTTTAAATATCTGTCAACAGTCAGATAGATATAGTAAAATAATACTCGCTGTTGCCTCTCATTATCACTTATTGCAGAGCCAGACGTCCCTACCGTTGATGTGTTTGGTTCCTATGGTCTTTATACACACGAAATGAAAAGTCTTGCTATTAAGTATGTATTACAATGACTATTATCCGGTAACTGATCCTGGGTAACGGATATACGACATTCCTTTAAATATTCGGGTACTTCAAAGACTGAGTTAATAAATATTTATAATCTCATTTATGTAACAACATTGTTGCTTAAATTTGCTCTACAAAATGACTACTATACAGCATCACGTTTATAAAATCATGAGAATTTATTTTAAATATAAGTAGTTTTAATTGTGTGTTTAATTATTGACATTATAAATGGAGAATATTAATAACAGCAAATTTTTAAAAAGTTAATTCACATTCAAATTACATCGATGTTCATGATATACATTAGTTTTTAGTCCATTATTTATTATGACATTTATTAATAATCTTAAAAAAAGAAATGTGTCCTCTTCAAAGCATGTAACTAAAAAATTCCTAAATTAAAAAAAGAAGATATCTTTATTGGTGTTACTATGTAATTTACTATGCTATTTTTATTCGATATTTAGAGAAAAATATGGATAGTACATGGGTGTGAAATAGAAAGTTTTATTATTATTAACTAATTAATTTTTTATTCAAGAAAAAAATCTAAATACCATAAACATAACATATTCCAATAATTCCGATATATCAAAGCAACAGTAAGGATTATATTACTCATGTCTGAATTCTGATAAAAACTTATTGTAAGCGCATGCGGTGAATATATGACTTAAATGTGTCTTTTAGGCGTGTACCGATCTACGATGTGCAGGCGATGCTTTAATTGGCTACGTCTACGTGCTGCCACAAAAACACAGTTAGTGCGTTGGGCTGCAACAAAAACAATTAGATCTGTCATATAACGCGAGCTATTGGCATGAACCTACCTAACGTCAACGAAAGCTCGGTATTTCTGGTAATGTATATTAATTGTGGTTTCACACCATGCCATACACCACACGGATGCATACAACACGGATTTTTTCAAAGACCGTTATATTATGATTGTGTACCTCCTACAAATATAAAATCAAATGACAAACTGTAGCTATCGAAGATAAATTACTTTTGATGCGATAAAGAATCCAAGAAATACCTAGCTAACTTGGTTCCATGTAGGTAGATTTTGTAGCCAATACGAAATGTAATACTTGTGTTTACGGAATTTAAACATATGCTGTCCGTAAGACAAGTCCTTGGTGCTACCTTTAATGCTCGTATACCATGCAACCTACAGTATACCTGTCAACATTCCCGGAATTTCCGGGAGTCTCCTTGATTTTGGGTGTATCCCCCGGAATACAGGCAAGTCTCTCGGACGTTCACTTAAAATCTCCAACTGCAGCACCCTCGTCTTCGAGACAGCGCGACACCGTGCTGAGTCGTGCTGAACCGCTGAAGATCCGGCAAAAAATATCCAACAGCACCCCTTCTCCCGTCTTCCGGTGTCAAAATCCCACAGATCCTACACAGCGCGACGAGATCGCGCGACGCAAGAAGCTTGCTGAACCGCTGATGAATCTTCCGGAATTACACAAAGTTGGTAAGTATACTACAGGGTGGCCAATTTCGTAAACCCGGTACCCGGTATCGTTTGCTTCAGGCCGTACACGTCTCGTGTCCCGTGCCGTGTGGTGGGTGGGATTTGATGATGCGGATGCGAGTGCCAAGTATGATCTGGGTGTCTTACCTGTAGTTTGTGCAAGTTGAGAGGCAGATACAGGAGTTTGTTTTCTCGCACCGACAGCGTGTGCAGATTGCTGAGGCTGCATATCGTCTCAGGCAGTTCTCGCAGTTTGTTCTTCGACAGACGCAATACCTTTAATTGTGCAACAACATCGTTAACGTTGACTTGCTCCTCGTCACACAAACTAAAATATTTACATTTAATGCATCGACGTTATGCATCGACGTTTCCAGATACAAATAAATGAAATAATTAGATTTTCAAAACAGGCATTTATAACTGTTAACACGAAAGCCAATTATATGACACGATTAATTGTGTAAACAATGTTTTGTGATACACCCTGACATACTCTGCATTGTGAAAGACAAAACTCCCCACGTAATAATGTTTTGTGATACACCCTGACATACTCTGCATTGTGAAAGACAAAACTCCCCACGTAATAATGTTTTGTGATACACCCTGACATACTCTGCATTGTGAAAGACAAAACTCCCCACGTAATAATGTTTTGTGATACACCCTGACATACTCTGCATTGTGAAAGACAAAACTCCCCACGTAATAATGTTTTGTGATACACCCTGACATACTCTGCATTGTGAAAGACAAAACTCCCCACGTAATAATGTTTTGTGATACACCCTGACATACTCTGCATTGTGAAAGACAAAACTCCCCACGTAATAATGTTTTGTGATACACCCTGACATACTCTGCATTGTGAAAGACAAAACTCCCCACGTAATAATGTTTTGTGATACACCCTGACATACTCTGCATTGTGAAAGACAAAACTCCCCACGTAATAATGTGGCGTCCTCTGCATTATGAAAAACATAACCCCACGTGAATCTGTGGCACCCTCTGCATAATGAAAAATACAACCCCGCGTGGACCTAATGAAGGCGACCCACGAAAACAGAGTAAACGAAGTACCTTACGTATAGTCATGCAGACAATTGGTGAACAGTTTTTGTTTAAAATCGACGTGTCTAAATTCGTGAATTTTGTACAGCTTCATGTTTAATAGTAATTAAGTGCAAATTTGTCGGCGCCAGCATCGTAGTCTGATCCAATTAACTGTGGTTAACAGTGCTTCTCCAGTGTCCATGATATAGGCCTATAAGCACATATATGTGTATTAATAATAATAATGAAAAATAAGAGGATTGACAAGAGCTTGCTTGAATTCGTGTGGAACAACACCATCCTGCATTGACATATTTATAGTATTTCTAATAGGATAAACCAGTTGATCAATGCAACTCTTCAGTAGAAATTTTTGAAAAGGATCAAGACCACAAGATTTGTTAGGACACTTTTGTATGATAATGCGAACTTCACTTGTAGTTGCAGGTGTAAAACATTGCAGTGTATTATCAACAATCGGCTGTTCAGTAAACTTGTAATCAACATAATTAATAACAAAACGTGAAGTATTTTGAAAACAAATATCATAATGTATCCAATGAAGAGGTATCAGGCAATACTTTTGGTATCTTCCAATGACGCACACAATTAATGTATTTCCATATTTGGTGAGGGTTTTCAAATGTTTTGATATTAAATTGGTATAATAGTCTGATTTTTTTTTTTGACATCATGTTGTTACACATATGTAACTGCTTAGTACAGCGGGACCGATCAAGAGGTGAAAGGGTACGTCGCCAAATTCTTTCAAGGTATCCACGGCGACGTTTTGCTTGTACTATGTCTAGTGACATCCAAGGTAACGGTGGACGAACTTTTATTTTTGTTTATGTTTGGGGGCCTGTTTATTAAGAAGATTACTTAATGTAACGTAGTACTGGTCTACTAGCTCACACAGTGTTTTTTGGCTGAATCAAGAGTTCGGAATTGGCAAGATCCTCACGAAGAATGTCTATATTAATGTCATGTATCGGGTCGGAAAGTAATAAATTGTTGTACTGGTCTTGACTCGACTCTGAGACACAGATCAATAATTACAGTATGATGATCTGATAATCCGTCAGTAACAAATACCGTCTTGATGTTATTGCAGTTTGACCTAATGATAAACAAGTCGAGCCATGTGACATGCTGTTGTAAGTCAAATGTTTGAAGTGCATCCAAGAATAACCTAGTATTAAGGATAGATAAAACAACATGGAAATTGAAATCACCTAGAATATATAATTCTTCATGTAATTGTAATGTTGTTTCAAGAAAATCTTGAAATTCATAAAAAAGTACATGTGTTTCCAGGAGGACGATATATGTAAATATAATTAGCAGACATAGATGAACCTTTTATAAGAATACGTAATGCCTCGAAGCTATGGTATACAAGTAAATGAAGGATTTCTACCTTGAACAAATCAGAAACAAAAAATGCAGCACCACTACCCCTACCTGAATGGCGTGGATGATGGTGTGGAGAAAAGCCAGGAGGAGTGATGTCAGCAAGACAGGAGACAGTATCAATTGTTGTCAACCATGTCTCAGTTATTGCTAATATATAAATATATATATATATAAGTATATGTTTATATGCTATTAAATCAGAAAGAGCAGCAGATTTGTGACGAACAGATCTAAGATTGGTTGCCGCATTAGAAACAAGTTGCAAACGCCAAGACTAAGTGCAGCTGCAGGGAAAGGAGTCACAATATATATATATATATATATATGTGTGTATGTGTGTGTGTGTGTGTGTGTGTGTGTGTGTGTGTGTGTGTGTGTGTGTGTGTGTGTGTGTGTGTGTGTGTGTGTGTGTGTGTGTGTGTGTGTGTGTGAACTAATAATGATTTAGTTAATTAGCCATTTTCAACCAGGGCCAACTCCAGTGTGTACATTGTGACTCCAAGGCCTGTTAGATGGAGGAATATCAGATGCTGCAGCTCAGCCTCAGACAAAACAACAAACAAGGAAAACAGTGCATGTATACATATAACCATGCGCAGAAATAAGCCTGAAATAATAGTTTAAGTGCTTGTTATGACAAAAACAAAAAGACGACAGGTAGCATATAAAACATGTGACATGTATAAATGAACATTAAATTACGCTAACAAATAACGTTACAATTTTGAATAACGATCTTAGCTCTTGCGCTTAACGCGAGTGGGCAATATAACGGTAACAAGTTTCAACGTAACAAACAAAGACCAGAAATAAATATGTGTATACTTATCTGAATAATGAGTGGAATAATAGATACCGCTGTATAATCAAGATATTGTTAAATTAAATCATTTAAATGAATGAAGCCGTGACAATGATTAAATAAAGGAAACGTACTAGCAGAATAATTTTGAAAATGACATCGGCGGTCGCCTATCAACTCAAACTCTACGAACCTAGCCAAACTACTACAACGCATCGATCCAGGAAGGCAGTGGCAGTGTTACAAATTAAGTAAACTTGAAGGAACAAAGTACCTTAAGTTTAGTCAGGCAGCTGATTTCAGAAGGAATTTCTTCTAAATGGTTGTTACTGATGCCGAGAAACTCCAACGCCACTAACCGCTTGCATAGTTTCGCCGGAAATTCTTTAAGACTGGTTCCCTACAAAAACATAGTTTTACAAGTTCACAAACTGGATGTCACAATCTGTTCTTTTAATTATGCCATAAGTTTTCACCCACAGTCTATCTTTCTATTTGATACATTTGAAAGAGAGACAGACAGACACACAGACAGACAAACAGAGAGAGAGAGAGAGAGAGAGAGAGAGAGAGAGAGAGAGAGAGAGAGAGAGAGAGAGAGAGAGAGAGAGAGAGAGAGAGAGCGAGCGACAGAATACAAAACAAACAAGAGTAGTGAGGGATAGAGAAGACAGAGAGGAGCGAGAGAGAACAGAAGGAGAGAGAGAGAGAGAGAGAAGAGCGAGAAAAAACTTGAGAAGAGAAGGGAACAGTATAGAGAGGAGAGAGAGATAAGTTATGGTAGAAGAGAGAGAAAGAGACAGAGACAGATGAGAGAAGAGAGAGATAAGAAAGGAAGAGGAGAAACATAAGGGAATAGTAGACAGAGGGGGAGACAGTGGCGTACCCAGGGTTTTTTTTGGTTGCCCGGAAACCCCTCCAAATGTCTGCACGGTTGTATGGTCAAAATTATGGCAATGTACGTGAGTACACGGAAGGACGTTCCCGCGCCACTGGTAATACCAGTTTGAAACTCCCCCCCAACACGTCAATCCTGGGTACGCCCTGCGGAGAGAGAAGAGAGTGCGAGAGAGAGAGAGAGAGAGAGGGGAGGGGGACAAAAGAGAAAGAAGTGAGAAAAGAGACATAGAGAGATAAAGAGAGAAAGAGGGAGAGACTGATACAGACAGACATTCAGACAATAAACAGACTGACAGATGCAGAGGTAAAAGACGACACATAAAGCAATGGACGGACGCAGTGAGGCATGTTTCGATAAGTATCATAACATAGCTTTTGAAATAGTCGAAAACAAGAGAGGAATTAACGGCTGTTCCACGAATCCCAACATTCGGATTTTAATCATGTGTTCTTCAAGAAATCTCATAATTGTTGGATCAATATATGATTTGGTATAAGCAATATTTAAGTAGCTGACAATGTGTCTTCCTCTGCTTTATTAGACTATTAAAATAACAAATGTAGACTTTGTTGAGCGTTAAAGACATTGTTGGTGCTCCGAGCTTATGAATTGCATTTTTATTTATTGCATGAACTGGGATATTTCTCGACACATGTTTCTACATGTGTACTTTATACATTCATTGCGCTCTTTTCGTTCACATTCAGTTTGTCCCCTAATGCAATGCACAGTGTATCATATTGTCTTTAAAACTCAACATTGCTGTATATAGTTCGCAATGTTTCAATGACAATTACAGTAATTACATATACAATTCGTGTTACCGGCAGGTCGAGTATGCGCAGTCTCTTCAGACGTTCCATGCCTTGAGGCAAAATCGTGATCCAATTGCGGCCTAAATAGAGCTCTGTCAGGTTTTCGCACTCGACAATCTCGGGGATTTTGTGCAGTCTCTTATACTCGGCGCCGGACCGGATCTCTTCCTGATCCTATAACAACAAACAATAGGGCAGTAGTGATAGTTCGTGATGGGGATGGTGGTGGTGATGGTGGTAATAGAGGAGATGGCGGTTGCAGTAATGATGGTGGTGGTGGTGGTGGTAGTGGTGGTGGTGGCGGTAGAGGTAACAGTGATGGTAATCATGGCGATGGTTATAGTGATGTTGGCAATAATGATGATGGTGGTCATGTTGGTGGTGGCAATGATGGTACTGGTGGCGATGCATGGTGATGATGGTGGTAAAAATGATGATGGGATGGTGGTGGTGATGGAATGTTGGTGGGGGTGGATGTGGTTGTGTGTGGTAGTGGTGGTGGTGGTGGTGGTAGCTGTTGTGGCGATGGAGTGGTGGTGGTGATGATGATGGTGGTGATGATGATGGGGTGGTGGTGGTGGCGGTGATGGGGTGGTGATGGTGGTGGTGGTGGTGGTGGTGGTAATGATGGCGATGGTTATGTAGTATGTTAGTAATAATTGTGATGGTGGTCATGTTGGTGGTGGTAATGATGGTACTGGTAGCGATGCATGGTGATGATGGTGTTAATAATGATGGATGTGGTTGTGTGTGGTAGTGGTGGTGGTGGTAGCTGTGGTGGTGATGGAGTGGTGGTGGTGTGTTATGGTGGTGGTGATGGAGTAGTGGTGGTGGTGGTGGTGTTGGTGGTGATGGGGTGGTTGTGGTGTATGATAGTGGTGGTGGTGGTGGTGTGTGATGGTGGTGGTGGTGATGGGATGTTGTTGTTGTTGTTGGTGGTGGTGTGTGATTGTGTGGTGGTGGTGGTGGTAGTGGTGATGGTGGTGGTGTGTGATGGTGGTTTATGTGGTGGTCGTGATGGTGTTGTGGGGTGAGGGGAATGGTGGTGATGGTATGTTGTGGTGATGGCGGCGGCGGTGGTGGTGGTGGTGTATGGTAGTGGTGGTGGTGGTGTGTTGGTGGGGTGGTGGTGTTGGTGGTGTGTGGTAGTGGTGGTGGTGGTGATGGCGATGGTTATGTAGTATGTTAGTAATAATTGTGATGGTGGTCATGTTGGTGGTGGTAATGATGGTACTGGTAGCGATGCATGGTGATGATGGTGTTAATAATGATGGATGTGGTTGTGTGTGGTAGTGGTGGTGGTGGTGGTGGTAGCTGTGGTGGTGATGGAGTGGTGGTGGTGGTGGTGTGTTGTGGTGGTGGTGATGGAGTAGTGGTGGTGGTGGTGATGTGGTGGTGGTGGTGGTGTTGGTGGTGATGGGGTGGTTGTGGTGTATGATAGTGGTGGTGGTGGTGTGTGATGGAGTGTGATGGTGGTGGTGGTGATGGGATGTTGTTGTTGTTGGTTGTGGTGGTGGTGTGTGATTGTGTGGTGGTGATGGTGGTAGTGGTGATGGTGGTGGTGTGTGATGGTGGTTTATGTGGTGGTTGTGATGGTGTTGTGGGGTGAGGGGAATGGTGGTGATGATATGTTGTGGTGATGGCGGCGGCGGTGGTGGTGGTGGTGTATGGTAGTGGTGGTGGTGGTGTGTTGGTGGGGTGGTGGTGTTGGTGGTGCGTGGTAGTGGTGGTGGTGGTGATGATGGGATTGTGGTGGAAGTGATGGAGTAGTGGTGGTGGTGTTTTGGTAGCATTAGCAACAGAAAAATCAGCGGCAAAAGCAAAGCACATTAAGTAGGGTAATTATTTTGAGATACAACTTACATTCGCAACTAAAGCTGTCATCGCAATTAATCAACCCGCAAATACGTTTGGTCACACGACTTAGACGATATGTGAAGCCTCCGTACAGACCTGCAGACTGAGCCTAGTCAGTGAGCGCATCCTCTTCAGCGTGTCCACGCATAAGTTCGCGATGCGGTTCCTGTCGAGTATCAAAGTTTTCAAGTTTGGGAGAGACATCGCTTCAGGGGGTATTTCAAGAAATTCGTTTTCTCGTGCGTCGATGGAGATAATATCTGCCGGATCACCCGGCAGCCGGCCCAACTTTGACAAGTGACGATTCGACACATTCACTGTGATCGCGGTCTCTGTCAACGGGACTTCTGTCAACAGAAACAGCACAGTATGTGATTAGTTGATGCATCTGAAGCTAGTGTATACATTTATTTCATTTGTAATTTTAAATTATCATTTCTCTTTGGATGTGGGTACGCTCCGAGGATGGAGTGCGAAACATAATAATAATGATAATAATAATAAACTGTCATATGCGCTACATCAATATTCACTTAATCATTGCGAGTAAAACGTAAAAGACTAGTAATTTTTACTATCATCATTGCTATATCGATGGTTTTCGTACGTGTGGACATATGGAACATTACTAATTAACAACGATAATTCATATTGTTTATATTATTCGTTATGTTTACGTTGGTTGGACATTAGATACGGTCGACATTGTAATACGTGCATGCAATTATGATGAACTTGCACACTCATGTCTTGATAAAAAATAATTGGACTACATGCTTTGATGCGACATCTTGAGAAACCGCGATAGTTATTAATCACGGCTGGTGACGTTTGGTTTGCTGATTATTGTTGCTGGTTTGCACATAGAGGCCTATGTGACGGATTATGAACGACAAGACCAACAGCTGGAGTAATTTACCGTGGATGCGCAGATAGTCAAAGACAACCTGGGTGCCACGTTCTACGACTTCGGTGGGCGGATACTTCCACGGGTTGTTGGCTAGGAGCAACCCATCCAAAGCCTGTCCTTCTGCGTCCGTCCGGGGCGCGCCCAGTTGGCTCAAGCCAGCAACGACTCTGGGTAGTCTATGTAGCTGATTGTGGCGCAACGACAGGGTCCGAAGTCGTTTCAGTTTACCAATGCTATCCGGCAAACGAAACAAGCGGTTGTTAGCAATGCGCAACACCTCGAGCTGCAAGAGATCGCCGACTGTCTCCGGAATCTCACAAATCTCATTTCCGCTGAGAAAGAGCTGCTTCAGTGAGCGAATGCCACATACGTGCTCCGGGAAGTTCTGGAGGTTGTTCAAGCGGAGATCCAGCACGCACAGCGTGCTCGTCCTTGCGAGAGACTCCGGTAGACGGTCGATGGCGTTTTGACACAGCAACAACATTCGCAGCTTCGGCAGTCGGCCGACATCCTCTGGGAGACGTTGTAGGTGTGACCGCTTAGAGATGGACGCTCTGGGTACGGCCGTCTGGCTGTTGAGACTGATGCTCACTAGCGATGTGATTTGGCCGAGTTCGATGGGGAGGTCGATGAGGTGGTTGTGGTCGAGGTTCAGCGCGGCCACTGGCTGACGCAGTGATGCTACGGGTATCTGCGTCAGATTGCACCCGGACATGTTCATCCATTCCTGAATCTGTACCAGCCTGGCAAGTGGTTCGTTCCAGCGCGTCTCTCCTTCTGCCACCCGCGGATCTGGATGTTGTACAGCTGGTTTTCGGTGCATGGTCGTCCGTCTCAGCAATCGACCTAGCGGAATATGGATAGCTTTAGGGACAATACATACGCATCAACCGTTGATAATCAAAATGACTTAAATATTTAGTCAGTTGACGCCATCCCACGCAAGCGTGGCTGCCTTGCACATAATCGACCGATTTTTCCACTTCTTCACCTATGTATATCGTACCATAGCCTACCAAACGAAACAAAATAATACAAAAGGAACAACGTATTGGCTTAGAAAGGAATCATATTATCTACATTAAACACTTGCTCGTGCGGCAGTTTTGATTATGAACGTTACCCAGTGTCAGGCTTGGTTATCGTATTCTATATGATCAGGTTTGCTATGTGTGCATGTGTCATGCCGAGTGCACTTACATGTTGTCTACGTGTCAAGCAGATGCATGAGTGTACATGTAACATCTACTTTGCAATGGCCGCCGTAGTACTTCGTTGTCTTTTTATGGTTCATCGGCAGCAGGTCTTCGTCTCAGTTCTCGTTTTTCTTTGATTACACTGTTGGTCCACTTTGTTTTGGGGAATATACTGTCTGTCTGCCTTTTGGTATCCTTGTTAAAACCGTCCGGGTGTTGATTATTAATCCATTCTCAAGATGTGCTTAATCTAATTTCATCTTATTATATTGACTTACAAATAATATAAACACACACGCACGCACGCACGCACGCACGCACGCACGAAACCTGCTCTTATACAAATATAGCACTCACTGTGTTTAGCCATGTAGTTTGCAGTATTTGTATTATATATATATATATTCTGAACAAATATAGTAACCTGATATTTAATGATCGGGTCGGTGATATATACCATGATACGAATAATTATATATATATATATGTATATATATATACGATTGGTGATATATACCATGATACGAATAATTATATATATATATATATGTGTATATATATATATATATACACACATATATATATATGTGTGTGTATATATATATATGTATATATATATATATATATACACACACATATATATATAATTATTCGTATCATGGTATATATCACCAATCGTTAAATATCAAATATTGTTTTCAGAATAAGCACTTCTGGATGAAAAAAGCGTAGAGGTCACAGATAAAACTTATTTAGTTGAACATTAATTTGGTTAAACTGAGCATGCATATTTGTTTGCTGTACAGGGCAAGTAATTCCCGTAGTCAAACTGTTCACATGTTCAACTAAGGATATACATTCCTCTTTTAAATTGTCAACATTAAACATGCAGGTTTGAGAAGCACTTTTCGATCAATTTGCTTTTTGACCAACATTTTCATGTTGGAACATATATCCGATTTGTTCTTTTTACAACTAAATGGAAATTACCATTGTGCAGTGTGTGGAAAACGTTGTCCTTTTACCGTGAAAGTGACCTGTTTGGGTCCTTGCACCAATAGTAGTATGTACTTCTATAGCATCATTTGCCTTTTTGACAACGGAACGTAGCCTACTGGGACTTGCAATTTTGTAAAGAAAAGGACTTAAACTGAGACTCAGAATGAATCTGTTTGTTCAGGTGAACATTTTATTAAGCTTACGAAGTCATTTCTGTAGTCATTTCATGTGACGGTCTCACGTAGGAGTATGCATTCTCCTTTTCTTTTTTGTTGCAAGGTATTTTGTCACAATTAAAGTGCAAATCTGCATCACTGTTGCCTTTTTCTAAAGAAATTGCTTTTTTTTGACCAGACATGCTGTTTTGAGTGACAACCTAAAATAAATTATCCTGTTACAATTGAAAGAAAATTATAATGCGTCCTTTTTAACCGTGGAAGTGCCCGGTGGGGTGTTTGTCATCAATACTATGTCCCTTTATAGCAGAAGTTATGCTTTCGACAACGGAATGTAACTTTTGACCTGGCACTTTGAGGAAATTTCCCACTGTCCCTTGAAACGTCTCCTTTGATACCAAAACGGGCCTTTGGTACATTGCCCCAAGAGTTTGCGGTATTGTAAAATAATTTATATTTTTAATGAATGTGCTCAAATCATTTCCTCCATGTGATGATACCTTGTGGGACTTTGTCCTACAGCAGTTTGCCCTTTTATTGAGACTGTTGCCCTGTCTACGGCAAGTAAATTCTCGCGAATTTACTCTCAGATAGTTGTTCTTTTTTAAACAAAATTTATCTTTACCATTTTTGAAATTTCCTGAAAAAATTAACAGAAGAATACCCCTTTTGATATATGACAGACACTAGTAGATTGCCCTTTCACGGTGAAATTAGCCTATTTCCACACGGTTTTGATCCCAACTAGTTTCCCTTTTTATAAGAACAAATCTGGATCTTCCTCTCAATAAACTGTAATTTCTAAGAATGTTTATCTTTTACCATTGATTGAAAGTGCCCTTTCAAGACTTTGCCCGTTATAGTAAGTTTTTTTAATACCACCACAAAAAGGGTGAGATTTGGGAAGCAAGCTGACCTGACTGGGGAAAAGCGAAAGGGACGGGGGTCATAGCCCATCTTTGTATGTTAAAAAACGCCTTGTGCCGGCCACTTCATAATAGGTTCAGCCTTCAAAACGATTTGTTTCTCGAGGTCTTCTACTTAACTATCCCACTCCCCCTCTCTCCCAATCTCTTCTCACGATTCCTCTGTCCTCCTTTTGTCATATAGTTTTGCTCTAGATATTCTCTGGATCCAGTTGTCTCTGCTACGAGTATCTATTCCCCATATCTCGCTGCCTTGCGTAGGCCTAATTCCGTTCACCTCACAGTTTCAAACGATTGTTTTCATGGTCTATTTCAATTTTGAAACGCCAGTTCCCTTAGTACTGGGTATGTATTTGTCGTACTGTCGTTGTGCCCATACAGTGTGAGTAAAATGCATGTAAACAGTCCTTACTTTAGAATAATACTGTCCGACGCACTTGTAAAGTAAATATTGATTAACACCTTTGCTTTGAAAAATATGAATTAACCACCTTCTAAACGAAACTAAGTGTGACGTACCCCGTATTGGCATTTATGTTACAATATTATAACACCACATAACCCACTAGACATAAGCCCACCAGGTCATAACCCCATACCAGCAAAACGACACTTGGACAATTTAATTAATATAACCCCACTCCAGTCACATATAATTATGCCACACTCACAAAACAATTTTTTTCATTTAATTCGGAAATGTTAACAATTCAAGAATTATAATATTCTACAAAGTATTTTTAAGAATTCAAATATTCAACAAAGTATTTTTGAAGAATTCAATTATTCTACAAAGTATTTCAATGATTCAAAAATTCCACAAATTATTTACATGATCATGTATGTCAGTGAAATGAAAATGAATGCCAACAATTAAAAATATCTAATTAACATAGTATTGTAATCACATATCCAACTGCAATTCAAATATTGCCAAATGCACTACATCCACTGGACACAATGTCCAATGCCCTTCAGAATCACGGGAAAGATCTTGAAACAATCGCGCCGACCTGTATATATATATACAACATTTTTTTCATTTTATTTAGAATTATCAACAACTCAAATATTCTACAAAGTATTTCAAGAATTCAAATATTCTACAACGTATTTGCATGAACAATGTACGTCAGATTCCATTGAACATATTTATTCTGCTGAAGAATTATTACTAGAGTGGGGTTGTATCCATACGGTTCATTAGTGGGTGGGGTTCTGTCTTGATGTTTAGTGGAATAGTGTCCAGTGGGGTAATGTCCAAGTTATGTCCAGGTTATGTCCTGGATTCTGAAACATATGTATGGGCGATAATGCACCGATACAACTGCGTGCATTTGTACAACTACATGTACAACTACATGTACACGGCTCGTATCTGCCACCTTCGGTATTTCATGGTCGAAGAAACGAGACGTGCCGTTATCTTGACATCTACGGCGATAGGTTCTATTAAATGACTTTGGTTGTTTCGATTGCACTAGTTCACGAGGTAGAACTATCAGCTTAAATCGGGTCGAACTGATCCAGTTTGGACCAGCTGCTATACTTGACAGACAGTTCAAACTGGCAAATTTTTAGACGCCCCCTTTTAAAGTGGGTCGTCCTCGGGGAGTCGTAAGACTCAATCGTGTACCTGGCCTCACCTGACCTCACCTGTCCGCGTAGTGTCCACGCCTGGTCCCTTGCTTGGTGGGTCGATCAGTCACCTCAGATCTGCCGACATCTACGTCAGTCGCACACAACCTAATATGTTACACCCGATCCATCTCACGGGAACGTCTAACAACAAACTTTAGATTGTTAGCCGATAACACACACGTGTTGGTGAACCTTCCACATGAAACTGCGGTATTATCCTGTTGCACAAAATATTTGTAGTATGTCCACAAATTCGTACGATAAATGGTTGTTCTACGACTTGACCGAAGCAGTGAGGACTTTTCGAGGTCTGTTTCGAGCCGACTTGTGCAACCAGGAAGTTTTCATTCCCAATGCTGGTACAATTCAATACATGTCGGTACGCATGCGTCCTAGTTCAATCTGAACAAAATCACTTGTCGTTTTTAGAGCAGTAATTCATTTTTGGCGGGTCAACGATAAAGCGGGATATCAGTAGACACAAACAAGTTTAGGTAATTAATTAAGCGATGGTAGCGGGATAAACGCACATAACATGTCTTTTTAGACAAACCGACTCCCAATCAAACAATCAGTATAATAATTATCAGGTGTGCGACTGTGTTCAGGTGTGCGGTTATTTGTTCCTATCATTACCCGTGCCTTTGTATATATATTCATGGCGCTACAATGTATTCACAGGCATGTGTACGTATATTCATGCATCTATACATATTATATACATACACACATGCATACACACATACATACATACACACACATACATGCATACATACACACATACATACACATGCATACATACACATACATACATACGTATACATGCGTACATACGCATGTACGTACGTACGTACACACACACACATATTCACACATGTACACATACACGTGCACGCACACACATACACCCGCGCGCTCACACGCGCATACATACACACACACACACACGTACATACGTATACACGCATGTACGTACGTACACACACACACACACACACACACACACACACATACCTATTCACTCATGTACACATACACGTGCACGCACACACATACACACGCGCGCTCACACACACGTGCGCGCGCACACACACAATCGAGTACGAGCAAAATATGTGCGTGTGCGATTATGTGGGCGTGTGTGCTTCATGCATGACTGTGTAGGTGTATGCGTGTGTCCCCACTGTCAACGTGATCTGGTATCTCAGCTGAGGTTTCGCGTGTTCTTACTTCCCTCGCGACGTCCAGTAGTTGACACAACACAATAACACAACGGTTCACGTGAGACGAACAATCCGAGTCTCTGCCGTCATGCCCGGCTGCACACCAGGGATCCTCTCAAAACTCGCGAATTTGCTACCTTAGAATGTTCTGTACATTTTATGCACTTAAAATTATTTTTTAATAACAGCTATTTATCAGTTGTTTAATATTGCAGTGTCAAACAGTGTCGCAGTTACTTAGAACCAGTGCTGGTACAAGTACTCCAATAAAGTAACTAAGTAAAAATAAAAGTACCTCCCAAAATTTTTTTTAAGTCAAAGATCCCCCAAGAAAGTACTTAAGTAAAAGTAAAATAGTACTTGTATCAAGAAATACTTAAATAAAAAGTACAAAAATATCCGGCTGTCAGATTATTCCATTATCCAAAATGCACACATACTGCAAGCAAAGTTGTTTAGGTAAACCCTGATACCATTACTATTATACAACAGGAGAGAAGAATGCAAACTTAATTAAACTGCGTTACAACCGTTAACAGACCCGTATGGCATATCGTACGTTGTGCATTACCTTTTCAATGAGCTACAGTAGTTTTCAACAAACAGCTAGTCTTTGCCACTGTCACCTCACTCTGTCTGATAGACTCAAGAAAAATGCATCAGGATGTTTTTTCACACTTCTGGGAGTCACAAGGTCAGCAGTGTGCAGGTAGTTTGTATTAAACGATGAAGTGCTGGTCAAACATTGCCCAGCAATTATCCAGTGAATGAATGGTTCCCCCAAAGTGTAGTCAGTCGAGGATTACGAATGCAAACAAAATCCCGGTGAAGCTGCTTCATCCCTGGAGTTGTAACATAAAAAGTAACTAAAAATATGGAAGTAGAAAATAAAAAAGTACTGATAAACGTATTTCGTTACAAGTAAAAAGTAATATCTGAAACATACTTCGTTACAAGTGCATTTCAAAAAAATCTACTAAAGTACTGTAACGAAGTAAATGTATTTTGCTTCGTTGCATACCAGCACTGGTTAGAACTTGAACAATAACGGTTCCGTTGACTTTTAACGTTCTAGAATCCACCCACAATGAAAGAAAGGAAGAATGAAAGAAAGAATGAATGAAAGAAAGAATGAAAGAAAGAAATAATTAAAGAAAGAAAGACAAAAAGAGAGAAAGAAAGAAAAGGAATGGGAAAGCACTACCTAGTCAAGGCATGTAATGACTTAGCGGACATACCCTCAAACTGAACATAAAACAAATTTATTTAGTTCGTATTTATGTTTAAATGATAAACAATCCATCCGTCGACATTGTGGTATACTAAACAAACACATATGTTCATATGTTAAAACAACAATATAGAACAAAATATAACGCTGCTTATATTTCGCTTTAACGTATAAAAAGAGCAAGCTTCATTATTGCTGGTAACAACACCATCGTACTGTGTTGACAGGTGCGAATATTTAATGGCACATAGTGCGTTCGAACGGATGGGTTTCTCTTTCGAAACAAGTTTTTGCTGGCTACCGTAATTCTTTAGATAGGTAGGTATACTGTCTTCAGAAGTAGAAGTCTTGAGCCGGCATAAAGCCGTGCCGATTGCTCTGCGTGTTTACACCGTTCACCCTGTCTCGCAGCATAGGGCCATACAGCGCTGTCACTGGCTTCTTGTACTGGGTTGACGTCATCTGGTTGCTGAAAGACACAACAACAATTACTGGTAATTCCTCATTACTGTACAGTTTAGAGTTCAGAAACAGAAAACACAAATCACAGATGCATATATGATATTTGTATGTAGAAATGCAAGCATTCATGTAGAGATTTGTACTGGTTAATATACGTACGTCGTTCATGCAAGATTATAGACTGAACCTGTAGATGTTTCTTTTATTTAAGAACGTCTTAGTGCATATTAAAAACAAAAAACCTGTCTTCATAGTAATTATAATTAATAAGATATTAAACTTTTTCCACAATACTATCCTTGCCCTTCGAAGTTCCGGCTACGGATAAATAGCTGACATTGGTCCGGTTACTTGACCAACCTTGTTAAATGGTTTTCACCGTTAACTGTCGGATGACTCTAGAAGTTCTTCCGTCAGGACAATGAAACAGAACATTTATTTCTTTAATCTAGGAAAATTATTGTAATTTAAAAATAAAAAAACAAAAAATATTGTGTCTTAAAACAGTGGAGGAAATATGTTCATAACGACATATTCAAAATTGAGAGCATGTTACAGGATTGAAGAACTATTATTATATGTTGAAAGGTCTTACCTGAACGGGTAGAGGTTGCGCTCCTGTACGACCGTGTTGAAGCGGTTGAAGGCTCGTGCTCGCACCGCCTGACTGACCGGCGTCTCTATGCGGTGGTACTCCTGCCGCCACGGGGGCTTCTCCGGAGACGGGATGAACGTCGGACGCAGCGTGCCGGACTGGAAGCTGATCTTGCGCATGACCGGTGTGTGGCCGTCGTCTCGGTAGTGCTCCTGACGCCACTCCGGGTGCACGTGATGCCACTTGTCCCACCATTTCTATCGACAACATGCGCTCCGTGAAATCCATGTAGATATATAGTATGAGGTGGTGTCGTGCGGTGGGGTAAAGGCATCGTATGGTATGGTATGGTGATATAATAATAATAATATATTTCCTTGCAATCGTAAGATTGAATAAAATACAAGAAATATAATAAAACATTCATTTGGTAAAACTAGTACATTTTGTAAGAAAATAAATTAAGTTTAAAAAAGTATGGTATGGCATGGCATGGCATGGCATGGCATGGCATGGCATGGCATGGCATGGCATGGCAAGACATGGTATGGTATGGTATGGCATGACATGGCATGGCATGGCATGGCATAACTACTGTACTGTATAGTATGGCATAGCATAACTGGTGTTGGTATTACTGACAATCAATACTATTGACATTAATATGCATATTAATAAGCACAATTGATACATATCTGATAAATGCAGACCATAAATTTATCAGCACTGACTCTCGATAACCAAGTGGCTTCCTTGTCCACTGCCACATGAAAAGCATATAGCATCGGCCCTATATCACTCACTCACTCTCACTCACTCACTCACTCACTCACTCACTCACTCACTCACTCACTCACTCACTCACTCACTCACTCACTCACTCACTCACTCACTCACTCACTCACTCACTCACTCACTCACTCACTCATGTCGGCCACTGGGGTCGAACAATAGTGGCTTCAATCATCCGTCTCCAGATCCCTCTCTCTGTCATTGCCGTCTTCAGCTCCTCTGTCTCTAGCAATCGATGTAAGTTGCTGCTGGTCTTCCTGCCTTGGTTCTTCCATGTGTCGGTTGCCACAAGATGGTCTTAGATGCCATTTCATCCTTATGTCTGTAGCAGTGTCCGGCAAATCTCAATCGTCTTCTTCTTATTTTATCAGTGACTTTACACATTCCACTGTATAGTTCTGTTTGTCAAATGCTGTTGCCATTGAATGTTAAATGCGGCTCGAAGCATTCTTGTATAAAATCCGTCTAGTTGTTTGTCAAGATTTTCGTCGTTGTCCATATTTTGCATCCATAGAGTAGCACAGACTCTACTGTTGCAATAAACAGTCGCTGCTTGATTTTGCGTGGGAGTGTAGATGTCCATATTATAGGTTTCGTTCGTTGAGTGCTCTCCATGCCATTGCCTTCCTGGTTTTTATGTCTGTCTGTTGTGCAGACCCAGGAGCCAAGGTATTTTTAGTCATCAACCTTCTCTAAAACAGCTCCTTCCCTGGCAACGATGCTGGTGAATCTTAATTGGTTGAATTATATATATATTTGTGTTTTTTTCAGAATTGATCTTTAAACCAATCCTTGCACGATGTTTCTACTCGTGCTAGAAGCTCCTGTGCCTGATTGATCACTTTTGACAGTAGCGCAATATCATCGGCAAATTCGAAATCGGTGAACACCTCAGGTTGAACACGTTTAATTTTCCTTCTTATTATCTGGAATCCAAGTTCCTCTTCTCTTCCGTCGACAGCTCGTCGCAGTGCACAGTCAAGGACTATCACAAAGAAGTATGGCGCCAGCGTGTCACCCTGTAGCACTCCCGCCGTGATTTCAAAAAGCTCAGTTTTTCCATCTGGTGATTGTACTTTGACACGTGTGTTCCTGTACATGTTGGAAATAGCTGTTACTAGCTCTTTGGGGACACCATAGGCCCTACATATCAATCATACTAAATATTGTTAGATTGGTAAATGTATACTGAACTTCTGGGTTCTCGGCGTGGTCCATTAGACGTTTAATTAAATCGACAAGAAACCTGTGTTACTTCAGAATATTCGGAAGTATACAAAGCCAAATTCAGTTTCTAGTAAAGCTAATTCAAAGTTATGTTTAATGATGTAAAATCTTGTTCAAACATCGAGTTTGTATATTTCAGCAGAGCATAGACAATAGGATAATTACAAACTGTTCTTACCAGATATGCGAGTTTGCTGCCATTTACGGGAGCTGTGTACCTCTCTGCAAGCGTGCGTCTGGTGACAAACAAAACAACAATGATTTGCATGCGACACTCGTGACACGGTCGTGATATCAACAACCATTAGTATTGCCTAGCTATTATAATAGCATGGTTAGATATAACGTAATATGACATGATATCATGTAATACAAAATAATGTGACTAGAATGCATGTGAACTATGAAATATAATGCACGCGATTCCATCCTTTAGTGACCTTTGGATGCAATTCGGACACAGGCTTCCAAAAAACCTGCAACTGCATCTCTAGCCGAGTTCTTCAGCTGCATGCACCCACTTTTACTTTTCCTTGATTAAATTTCATCTGCCAGTCCTTCTCCCACTGCTCCAGTGATGACAGATCTGACTGGAGGACCTGCTGGTCTCTGTCGATGGTGATGCTCTTAAGACTTAAGGAGGAGGCAGTCGTAAACCTGCGAACAGCTTGGTACGCGAGGAGTGTACGACATCTGGCAGATCATTAATGTACGATAGGAAGAGGAGAGGTCCTAGGACGATGCCCTGGGGCATTCACGACGTGACGTCCGCCTGGGTGGAACGTATCCCCTCTAGCAGGACCTCCTGTGTTCTGCCGGCCAAGAACCGATTTAATTGTTAGGCCTATTCGGCTATTGTAATAAAACTACGACCGCTCACCTGAAATACGTGGGAGTATTTACATAGGTGGGTGCATGGGGCGGCATACGCGCCCAATCTGGCTCCATTCTGCTTTCCGACGTCATTTTGAATTGTATAAATTTGTTGTACGTTCAATGTGGCATAACCGTACGTAGCACTCAAAGTCAAGTCTTGATTGTTTACATTCGTTACCAACAACAACTGTCTGTATGCATGCGCCACCTGAATTAGTTTCCCTCGGAGCATCAGTATAAATTCCTGCGTATCGAATTGGCTATTGCAGTAAAACTGGACATGCAGTTTGTCGTAATAAGTTAAGGCAAACCATAGTTATATATTCATTTGTATAGATGAATGTGCAGTAGAGCATTTGGCTTGTTAATGTTATAAGCGGCCGATTATTATTGCACGCTCGAGACTAGCGGTTGCCAGGGACGACGTCACTACACTTCCGCGTGTTTCGCGCAGGTTGCTTGTGCGACGAGCGTTAGGATTAGCGGTGTAGGATAAACGATAATACTGAAGTGTTGTGACCGTCCGAAATGGCTACTTATCCCACAAGGATCGACGCAACATGGGTACACTTGCGGGACCGGCAACCGCCGCTCTTCCAAATGCCGCATATGTGGTACGTAAATAATATTAACTTAATAGTTAATTGATTATAACAGTAACATTCATAACCTGGCCCTGCCCCTGCCCCTGTCGAGTGTCGTGGCATGTGTAACTAGACTGTAGTGTCATTGTGTGTTAGCAGCTGTGTGTAACATACGTCCTAGACCTAGTGCACTGTCACAGTATAGTCTACATTGACTACTAATAAACTTATACAGTAATAATTTTGGGGGCTGTTCTAAGCAATTTAACTGGAAAGTAGTTAACAACGTTGTTTCGTTGTTGTTCTGTGCCAATAATAATTAGATCAGTTTGATCTGGATTTAGCTTCAATTTACTTGCTTCCATCCACAGCAAGATGTCAGTGAGACAGTCATTTAAAGTTGATAGAGATGTCTGTGTATCAGTTGGTGAAAGTGATGTATACACCTGTGTATCGTCAGCATACAAGTGAAGTGATGATTTATATTATGATTAGTTATGACTCGACTAAGGGATGTAGTGTATAAGCTAAACAGAACAGGTCCAAGGACAGAACCTTGTGGGACACCAACTGGAAAATGTTCTGGACAAGACAGTGAGCCAGATATGTTAATGTTTTGGTATCGGTCTGAAAAAATATGAACTAATCCACTGAAGAGCCGTGCCAAATATATACCAAAATGTCTATGAAGGCGATGTAAAAGAATGTTGTGATCTATTTTATCAAAAGCAGCTGACAGCTCTAGTAAGGTGAGAGCAGTCAATTTGCTATTATCCATATTGCATACATGGTCATTGTGTATTTTAAGAAGAGCCGTCTCAGTTGAATGAAATTTCTTATATGCAGATTGTAGATCATTTGATAAATGCTGTGAATAAATGTATTCATGGAGTAAATTTGCAAAAACCTTCTCCAATACTTTCGACAGAAAACTAAGAGTTGAGATAGGACGGTAATTTTTAAGGTCATATTTGCAGACTTTGTTTTTTAATAAGAGGATTGACAAGAGCTCGCTTGAACTCGTGTGGAACAACATCATCCTGCATTGACATATTTATAATATTTGTATTAGGATAAACCAGTTGATCAATGCACCTCTTCAGTAGAAATGTTGGAAAAGGGTCAAGCCCACACGATTTGTTAGGACACTTTTGTATGATAGTGCAAACTTCACTTGTAGTTGCAGGTGTAAAACATTGCAGTGTATTATCAACAATCGGCTTTTCAGTAAACTTGTAATCAACGTCATTAATAACAAAACGTGTTCAAATGTAAGCAATCATATCCGTGAAGTGTTTTGAAAACACAATGTGTCCAATGAAGAGGTATCAGGCAATACTTTTGGTTTCTCCCGATGAAGCACACTATTAATGGATTTCCACGTTTAGTTGTCGTTTTGCGATTGTTGCTTTAAATTATGCATACAATACATATATTTTTTAACATATGGATCTATGTCTTTTGTGTTTTCATACTTGTAAGTCCTCATATAAAGATCATCTGCTTAAGAGGATCAACTGAAATCCCATTCTGGCTTCCCTTGTGTATAATGTGTATGCCTTGGGGCACCATAGCAATTTTGGTCAAAACCTAAATTATGGTGATTTTTATTTAAAAAAACTTTAATTAAATACAGGACATACTTAGTGTACCAGTAATTTAGATGTGAATTATTGAAATTACCAAAAATACGATATACAGTGAACTCTTGCAATGAGAACTCCTGATACAAGTGTATATCTGTTCAAAGGAATAACTTTGAAATTACCAATTAGTTGTACAGCGTTGGATATAAGGAACAATTTGGCCAAGTCTCAACATGTTTCTTAAACACAGATATACGTGAGTCCACCCCATCTTGTTAACAGATACATATGAATGTGCATGCATATGTACGCACACACAAATGTGTACGCACACACATATATGCACTCACACACAACATAGGTGCATTTATGAATATAATATATATATGGACGCACATGCACTAGTGCCCTGAGGTGATCTAGAATTTGAGCCCCAGTCTGGCCCGCACTTAGCAGTTAGAGCATTGAGGCCCGGCTCAAGCCTGCAAAAATATCTAAAGACAGGCTCGGGCCAGGCCTGCAAAGTAGAAATTAGGCCCAGCATGGCCAGCATGTTCCAGGCCCAGTCTATACCTGTGGGCCAAAGACAGGTACGCCTATGGCCTGCAAGCCCATGGCCTACTAAGCACAAGCTACCAATTTAAAGCTATTATAGTATAATGAGAAGAAACACAACATAAACTGTAAATAAACTGTAATACATAGGTATTGTTTTTTTTTATTAATAAAAACAGTGGAATACTTAATAAATTATACTGAAATACTGATTAAGGAGCATGTGATGCTAGCTGGTTAGTTGCTTAGACTCAATGGCGGTTGTTGTTTGCATCAGAGCTCGGACTGCCTACAAGTTGGAGCCATGTACCTCTGGAGTAAAATTGGCTTCTTGTGTATCTGGTATCTTGTGAGTTTACATAGCAGGAGACCACTGGATAACATGACTACATTTTCACATATATGACAATGGATACATAACCCACAGCCAGGCTTCTCTTTCATTCACTGATGATCACTTAATAGATAAGGGTTCTGCCTTTAACATCTGTATCAATCAGGCTGCCCTGCTGTGCAGAGTATATTTGAACAGCAACCAGCAGCTTTTAAGATAGGGGGGTTGATGATCCAGAGAAACAGCCCTGGAATATTAAGACATGCGATTAGAGGTACACATTTGAAAGATGAAATTTCATATTTTTGAGAAAGGGGCATTCACAAAAACAGGGATTCACGTGAACCCCCTAGCTGCGGGCCTGTCATGTTTGACTGTTATTAAATTAATATTTTTATTACATCCAGAACATGTGTCCGACACAGGCCAGCAAATGTTTATCTCAAGCCCGGCCCAAGCCCGCACAGATTAATATTTGTCAGCCCTGACCTGCAAAATATATACCTAGGCTCGGCCCAGCCTGCTAAATGTATGAGGTTAGGCCTGGCTCATAGGCCTAAAGCCTAGCCCATGCAAGGCACTAATATACACGCACACACATGCACACACACGCACACACACACACACACACACACACACAAAACATAGGTGATCTGGTTTTTTTTAACAGTTTATGCAAATGGTTTTATATAGAAATGACATATGCAGTGATGTGATGCTGATGTATTGTACTTGTGTTCACAGGCAGCCAGACCTACACATGCCCAGTCCCTACCACAGCAGTCACTGTGACAGGACACAGGTAAACACCATCCACTCCATGTCTCTCTCTCATAATAATAGCCAAAAGCAAAACATAGGGTAAGATGAGGCATTGTGCCACATTAATCTGCAACTCCTGTCCACCTAGCGATAAAGCAGGAAAATAAGAACTTCAGGATAGCCCTCCGACATGATAATATACAACATTATTTAGCTGGCCATCTTGCCCCACCCTACCGTATGTAAGACCATGGTATGTGTGTTTGTGTGTGTATGTGTCCTACTGTGTAACACACAATTATGTAATGTAAAAGATTCAACACAATTTCTCTGACCACCTTCATGTGATGTAATTTACTTAACACTTCACACCTAACACATGTTCATCATCAACAAGTGTTTTACATATCTGCAGAAAAGTTGATGGTCAGTAAGACCTTCAGCTTTGTAAAGTTGGTCCTCCAACTAAAATGCTAGTGGGCCATATATTAACAGAAAAAGTAAAAAACTTTTGCATTATCAGTTTTTGAAGTAGTTTTTTATTTTGAGTAAAGCGAGTAAACATTTTTTACTTTTTGAGTAAAAGTGACATCATGAATGATGACACTTTTTGAGAGTTGCCAGTCCAACCGAATCATTGTTTTGTATGGCATTAATTCTGTACACTTGGCTCAACATATTCGTGTGATGCAGGATTCAATAGTTCTCATGCTGTAATGTGGCACTGTAATGAGATACCCAACATCTTCATGCAATATAAGACTTAACACTTCCCATTCTCAAGCTAGCACATGTTCATGTGATGCAATAAATTCAACACTTCCCATTACCAAGCACACCTTCATCGTGTAATGTAAGACATATTAGACACAATACAGCCTCTTAAGATGCAGTATACTCAACACTTCCCATGTTCTAGCAAACCTTCATGTGATGTAACCGACTCAGCACTTTACACCAGACTGAACATTTCACATTATAACTTTAAAACACTTGCCATTATCTGTCACTTCTTCACGTGATGTAATAGACTCAACACTTCCCATTCTTGAACACACCTTCGAGTTATGCGACAGATCATAGACCCAACATTTCCCATTCTCTTACACACATTCATGTGATATAATAATCTCAACACTTTCCATTTACCGATCACAATCACATGTAATGCGATAGACCCAACATGCTCCTTTTTTTAAGACCTCATGTGACATAATAGACTCATGTACCCTGGGGTTGCTTGCAGCATGGCTGGCACAAGTGGGGTGCCCAGTACCCGGACATGTACACACACAAGTCAAGCTCAAACGACCCAACCTGGTTTGAGAGGACAACAAAAAAGATTCATGATGGCTACACCAAAGAGAGGCTATGGTCATGGCAGTTGACTTCACGACCCACCGAGAAGCGGGTGTACGGCTATGAAAGGGAGGCCCCAAGACCGGTGAAACGAAGTGGATTCCCACACGCTGTACCCCACTTCATCGAAGGAGAGATCCGCGCCCCACGCTGGGGCATTTACCACCCGAACCACGGCGAGAGTCAACGCTACCACCAGCATTACTACCAGTTCCCGATGCTGGCTGAACCCCTGACTGAGGCCTATGCTAATGAGAAGCATTTATAGGAGACTCTGACACGTCTTAATTTAGTGGAAATTACGGCTGCATTTGTATAATAATTCCAAGGTGAAGTTATTTGAACATAATATTATTATATTGTGTAAATGAAAACCAACTGGAGCATGGGATTTTGGAAATGCTGAAATAATGCATCTGAAAATTGTAGAACTGCAATTTGGCACTCTAAGAATTATCCATGAAATTAGAGGGTCTTCATTAAAGAATGTATCACACAATAATTATATTTTGTCTCCTGAGAGGACGACATGAGTTGGTGCCATCCTGCAAGTAGAAAGTTCTAACTCCTCTATGAGTTGCTAATGTTCCTAATACCACAATTAATCAGTTAATGCTCCGTCTGAGATGTGCTAATAATGTACACTGCATTATTCAACTTCCTAACCTCTATTTCAGTTACATTTGAAGTGTATACAAACTAATTATTTTATAATTTGCCATATAGAATTTCAATTTATATAACAGGATAATTTAGATACAAATATTATATGTGCCAATAAAAGCCACATATGTATATAGATATAGTATATGTACTACATATATGATACAGTATGCCTCTTTATATGATTACTGTCCAAACAAACACTGGCCATCTATTTGAAATACTGGTAAAGGAGCTTGAATGTGAGAAAAAGTTTCATGAAAAGCTCTTGTAACATATTTTTCTTCAGAAGGCATAGGCCAATGCATGTGTTCTCATAGACTATGTATTTATGCGCGTACAAGAAACATGCTATATAGAAGTATAGTTCAAGAACACTGATGCTTAGTGTAGGTACGCCTGCGTGTTAAAATTGGTTTAATAAAAAATCATTGTGAGATTGCAATGCTTTGAACTTGTGAATGTCTAACAAGATGATTAAGTGAACCGAAGTAAAACCGGTATACGGTTCTGCTTATAAAATAAAGCATTTCCTACCTCCAACAACAGTAATAATGACTATAACTTATACCCGTCCACTGAGCAACAAACCAATGTGGTCACATAGGCCGTCGCACAGTTATATCACCATTATAATTATTGTATTTACATCTCAAGATTCACAAGAAACAAGATTGTCACCCAGAAAATTAACTCTAGATGGAAAGTGGTCAAGGAAGCCTTTGGCTTATATCAAGAGTCCAACCCTGTTTATTAATGTGGATCCTGCCCTTGTGTTTGTCGATTTTTTTTATTTTCACGCTGCTAGCACCCACACCCTCAACAGATAATCTATAAAATTTATTTTATGTCCTCTGTGAGAAATTTAAAAACTTTTTCACAGTGGTGCCCTCTGGAGAGTTGCTTACCAATCTACTCGCTCACTGCTTCTCTCTGTGACTGGCAGGTAGAAGAACGTATTGGGTCATACTAATAAATAACTCTCGCAGTAACTACATTTATGTTTTTGGAAAAAACATTGCCAGTAGGTACTAGGTAGATCGATCAGAGACTAATGGTCTAATTTAGAGGCATTGTAAGTGAATTTCCACCCTGTTTAAATCACCTCTTTCTATATTAATTTGCTTCCTAAGACAATTGCCCTCTGATTTACCAATTGTCGATATGTTAAAAACACACAACATTTTAGAGTTATTTACTTGTTTCAATGGAGAAACTGAGTGCATGGTCTGCCTTTCTCCGGGGGCGCCACAGTTTAGTGCTCAATTATATCATTTCTCCTATCTGAGATAAATGGTGATCACTTCACCAGATGGCGCCAATGTAAACGAACGGTTTGTTATTCCAAGTGTGCGCGTGCGTGTATAAATATAATATTATATATATGTACAGCTGTATGTTGAAAACAGAGAGTTCAAACACGCCGAGTAAATTATGTCATGTCGATGCGTTCGATTCCCAGGGGTGTACGTAAGTCCTACACTTCAGCTGGTTTCGAGATTGACAGCCGGATTGATAGTAAACTTTCCTCGCGGCTTTTATCATAATTAATTCTTTATAATTCCGTAATACGTATCTTTTTGGACACAAACTTCGGGTTTCCGGCTCGCAATTCCACGAACGCATTACTTAGATGAATTACTTTTATGCCAGGACATAAACATATATCCGTAAAACCAGTTGGCGCCAGTTCTATGACCGACCGAAGATCCGGGGGTGGCACTCCCCAGGCCGGACAAACCACTAACAATACGTTTTCAGATTAACTCTTTTGGCGACTTGGAATGTTAGTAATATACTATGAATATTCCGTTTGAGGATAGGTAAAAATTAATTTAAGAGCACAGTTAAGAAAATAACCTTCATACATTATTATAGTTTTAACACGCTTTATAAAAAAATGAAACTTACAACTTACAAACAATTAATTGTATATTACACGAAGCCATAATATTATAATCAAACTACTATCCAAAAGGTAGACTCTTTAAATAACCATGACACTAATGTGTATTATTTATATTTAATTCACTCATTTAAAATACATCAAGTTATTTAAAATTGTATTTTTATTAGTTAAGTGGTTTCTGTAAAGTGACATTGGTAAAAAAATGGTTCATAATAAAACTAATACAATTTTTGGTTTGTGACTGCATTTTGAAATAATCCCGCTATTGTATATACCCTCTTTAATGTAGTAGTGACCCCCTTCACAACTGAACTACCATTGACCTGATCAACTTCAACGAAACCCAGCCGCAAAACATAAACAAGACCCGGAGCCGGTTGGAAGCAGTTGTACGTTGACAAGGTCCGTGAGGCGTTTAACGAGATTTATTCTGTGCACAGTTTCTGTTAACAGCACTTCCAAAGCGCAGCATATCCTCGGTAAATTGGTAAGTGTTTCAAGGTACGCGCACCTCTTGAAATTGAACGCTGACAGGCTTAGGCTTAATTGTTTTTAAGGGTCTGCTTGTGTAACTTTATACTTCGTATTGATATTATTGCCGTCCATTCTGCTTGGCGCCGTGTTTACTAGTGACTATAGGACTTAGCGTAGTAGGTACCTATTGCTGTTTACCAAAACAGCAGCACCCCAAAGCTTACTATTAATCCTCCTTACTTAATTTCAAGTGCCATATTTTACAGTAAAGAAATATGTCTATATGTGTTAAACCATGGTTGGTTCCAAATAACACATTTATGTGACCAGTATTTGAATTAATATGCCCGAAAATATGCTTTATTTATGGCCTATGCCTACTAGTCAATTGTTTATAATTGTATTATGTGTCATCACACTATAAACCCTAACCCTAGGGAAATATAGATTAATGTACGTGTACACACTGAATCGAACAACTAAACTCTTGTAATACTAATAGTTGTAGGTTCATGGTTCCATATCATTTATGACTGTTTTGGTGACATATATTTGTATATGACTCTTAATGACTCGTGTAGCTAACTTAACAGCTAGGGGACGTAAAAAATACAAATAGTTATAATTTGTGTGGGCGCACCTTGAACTTAACTTCTTAAGGGCTGATGCAGACAGAAAGCACCGGTGACATAAGGATGGGTTGTAACCATCTACAATGACTCAGCATGCTTCAATCACCCACATTGTTGAATGCATCATCTGATTTTCTTTTCCTCTAACTTACCTGATTGCGTAACACTTGCTGTACAACAAATATGTTGAACACCATGATATGAAATGCAGCTATATGTTGTGTGTGCCAACAACTTAATTTGTTGATGTAAACACAACTAGACTTATACAGTACTTAGTGTCATGTTGTAGGTGAACTCACACTCTTGTATGCTCTATTATGTCCTATATATATATATATATATACAAAATGTTTACATTAGGTTTAACTAATAAATGCACAACAGCTGTTTAGGAAAAAAACACATTGGTCAGTAATAATTATGAATTATTAAGACAAGTTTGGCTGGTATTGAATGCTGACTACTGGTATACATAAGTGATTGTGTGAGCTTTTGCACAGACAGATTCTGAAACAAAAAATCAGTAAACATTTACTGTATAAGTGTAGAACCTTGGATGCATGTTTATTAAACTGTGCACGCCTTGGGTGTTTTCAGTTCAGTGACAGTCATAGTTCTGTTATTGTTAACGTAGGACAGTAGGATAAATCATGCGGTTATGTGAATGTACATGTTATATACTTATTTCTGAATCAGCATGGTTACTTGGTACATGAAAACTTATCAACACAACCATGTTTGACACTCTCTGCCTGGCGGGTAATTTAGTTCCTGATAGATATGTACGTTTTATGTTAACACACATTGGACTTACAGCTCTCTCCGTTGCTGCACTGTCCCATGGGAATTCGCCCCCTCATAGTATTATAATAGGTCAGTAGAAAACATAATAAAATGTCATGGTCACTTAGTTTTTTAACCAAGCTTTCCCTCCTTATTTATAGTGCTGTAATGTTTTCATCCAGCTGTTGACTACTTTAGTATTGCACATACTGGTTTTGGTGTTGGCTTATTGCTTATCAATTTGTCCTTTTAATTTTGAAACAACTCTAAGTGCAGGTTTCAGAGTAATCAGACATAACATCATTTTCTTATTAGTATTATTTTGTATTTTTTCAGATTCGTGCACTTACAAACTACCTCAGTTGTATCTCCTAAAGGAATGGGTAAGTATATTTATTTTTGTGAATACAGTCATTCAACCCGTAACACAAACTTCATATGAATGTTTGCCTTTTAGTTTTACTGATGATATAAAATATATTTATATTTTTCACAAAGCACCTATATATAATATAATAGAGATATCTGGTGACGTTACAACGACACAACCATTATCATATGAAATGTGTTGTGAACTCTAAATTAAAGGTGGCAGCATTGGTTGTGTGTTTTCAGCAGTGGTGTTGAATCCTGTGGATCTCATTGAACGAGAAAACTGTTTGGTCGACAACTGGGTATGGGACAAGACAAGCAAGTCACCAGAAGTGTTGCTGTCATCTGATAGTGAGGCAGCATACTTCTTTATCGACCCGGTCAACGAGAGCCGCGGTACTGCAGGTAAGCAAACATCCTGTTAAAAAAAACATCGAATGTATTAAATCACTCATAGGCAGATAAACAAATGACCAGTATACATACCAGCCTCACAAACCAGGGGGCGCTGCCAATTATGTCAGTGTCAGTATTGCCTGTAACTGGCATAGGGGCAATGATAGACATGCCCTTAGCCAGAAGTAAATTTTGACCAGTCTTGGATTAATCAACATGTGCCTTTTAGCACGTGAACAGCTTGTATGGAAGCCAGTCATGTCAATCACAGCCAGTATTGGCCAGTCATGTCAATCACAGCCAGTATTGGCCAGTTACATTTTTTCAATGACAAACCAATGTCATTTGAGCCATTTGTTTAATTAATACTGATCCATTTTATTATTTGTGCCAATGATGGTTGTTAATGTTTGCCTCTACATTTGTAACTATCAATTAATCTAGTGGCCAGCTGACCTCTCAATTTCACAAGTCTTATCAGTTATACTGGTCTTGGCCAGTCATCTGCCAGTCTTGAAGACAGGTCTCTGGCTAAGCCCCTGATGTTTGGGATTTCCTTGAAGTGCTCTTTCTAGTTACGCTTAGTATTGGTATCGGTTTGAATTTCATAGCTGATCATCAGTTTGGCTAAAGAGGAATCAATCAATCAAATATTTTGTTTGATTGATTGAACATGAGATTTCCGAACAGGCTGAACATAATAGTTTTGAACAATGCCAAACGTATCTTTTTCATAAAACTTGCAACTGATCTTTCAACAATCGTGCATGTATCATTCAACCATTTTTATAGTAAAAATGATCATTGATCACACAAGATTGTGATCAATTAATTTGTTGCTTGAATACAAGATCCAACCCCAATCATTGATAAAATTGTCTAATCGGAATAAAAAGAACTCTGGTTCCATGATTCTTGGGACAATCTTATCCAGCAAACTTCAGTGCATAGCATAGGATAAAAACTAGGTGTAGCATAGTCAATTACCACCCCTGGTTTGATAAAAAGGTGTACACAAATTACGTATACAGAGAATACCACATGTTAACTAACAATCTCACCGTCTGGTATAAGACAGATTTTGTTGTTTTGTTGTCAAGTTGTTTTGCAGACATTTTTTTGAAAGACTACATGTTGTTATTGTCGACAGGTCAGTTGTTGACCCAGACTGGGTCTAGGATCAGTGGGTCAGTTTATCTTTCTTCTGAAGAGCAGTGTATTTATAGTGAACTCTGTAAACATGGCTGATGAGGTCACTGTGACCTAGTTATACACCTTGTGCAAACTAAACACAGACTTACATGTTTGCATAATACTTTTGGCATACTTACAAACACTGGCATGTGATTATCACGTCATTATCAATATCATTAAAAGTTGGTACTGGATGGAATATATATATATATCAGTATCGTTCAATAAAATACTAAAATTGGGCTTTGGTTTTTAACAGTTTCAGGGCCAGTATTCAAATAATATTGTGCCCTCTTGCACACAAGATATCGATAAATTTTGTGTAATATGTTTACAGAAGAAACATTGTTTTTTAACATTTTAATGCCCAAATATGTTTTAATGAGTCACCATTTTTAAATGTTTAATTTGAATGTTTTGGTGCAGATATTAGGTTAATGAATATCAGTTTACATTCTATTTGCTGAATTACCCAGCGTTGCACAGGGGGAAAGGCAGCCAAACATCTTTGCCACTCTCCATTCTGGAATTGACTCTCAATTGCAATTCCGGAATTGAAATATAATGTTTTTAATGGAATATAATTTTTTTGCAGCAGACATGAGCCAAAAATCTCTAATTATTCTTGACATTGAGTGAACAATAGTATTTTTATAATAATGAATTAAATATGATTATGCACACGTTTTTATATACAAATAACATTGTGTTAAAACAAAAGTGGAACTGAAGTTTTTTGTAGGATTTTTAATTTGGATTTGGTATTAATAATTTGGAATTATTCTTGGAACAGCCAAAATGGATTTGACCCGCGACTGCTGTAAATTTGATTCTAGGGAACGGCCCCAAAATGAGCGAAAACATTGAATTGTGGAAGTATCTCTAATCAAATTCATGTCATAATTAATTATTGGTTGTACATGTATGTTGCCACTGTGTATATATTCTGTTGTGTCTTTGTCGCAGGTGTCCGAGGGACAGAGGGATTTGTGTATGGGGAACACTACTGGGAGATCATCTTCCTAGAACCGCCAGTTGGAACGTCGGTGATGGTCGGAGTTGGAACACAGAGATCACTTCTGCACACAGACAATTATAACTTTGTCAATCTCATAGGTCAGTGAATAGCCTTTTTATACCTTTAATTAGCTTAACTAGCCTATTATTTTAATAATTTATTTATTAATATTTTATTGTCTATTTATTTATGTATTATTATTATATATTTTATGTCTTGATACTTTTAGCTTAGGTTTGCTTACCCCCCTGGTAGTACATTTTTTAAATTTAATGCAGTTCTAGTCTTTTTATACGTTTAATTCTGTTATCTACATTTTAATAGCTGTTAGCTGTCAACACCCTTGAACAGAGTCCTACTCTTGATATGAGTGTATAAATAAAGTTAATTATTACTTTTATTATTATTAATAGTAGCAGTCACAAGGACAATGTTTAGTAACCAAACGTGCAGCACAAATATGAACCTAAAGTGCATAATTGAATAAAAAAGAAACACTTTGAGAGCAATTGTATTCCAAGTGGACAATGTTTATTTAAATAGTATTGATTTATATTGGTGGGCGTTTTTATAAGAGTACAAGTAAATAACAGAATACATAATGTTACCATACAAAGTGGGCACTTGTCGTCATGCAAGTCTAGCAACTGTACAAATACACAATTGTTAGAAAATATATAATTTGCACGCTATCTCATTCAACCAGATGTGTTTTGATGTCATCAGCTTTTTTATTCAGTTTCCATACTGGTAATGATAAATTCCCAGTAACCTGCAAAAACTACTCGGGAATGAAATGAATGCTTTGTTTATTGTGCAACAAGAGTAAAACGGAAGTCAGCATTATACTTGATTATACAGCTAAGTGAACTGGGGCAATGTGGATTGAACAAAATTGCCCAAGAGTATTCAAACCACAGTCCGTTTTTGGACTGAAGAATCCACCATTCCAAACACTACTCAGGTCTTCACAGATTTGATACACCTCTTACATTAATACTTGTATTAGTCTATTTAAAAGTTGGGTCTGCTTTCAGGCATAGACAACAACAGTTGGGGTCTGTCGTACAAGGGAACCATCTGGCATGGAGGCAAGTGCTGGCGATACTGTGAGCCATTTTACGACGATCGCACGGTGATCGCAGTGCATCTCAATCTGTACGAAGGAACAATCAGCTTCTCAAAGAACGGCAAGAATCTGGGTGTGGCATTCAGCGGCCTCAACAATCTGGACGAACAGCTATATCCATTGATTAGTTCGACCGCAACAGAGACTGAACTCGCGGTAGGCAAACGCACATGCCGCTATATGTCACTGCAGGAGTTGTGTTACTTAACAATCGCAAAAAGGATGAAGCACAAATATCAGGGGGTGAATAGGCTCCCCCTCCCCATGGCCATGAAGAACTGTGTGACAGATCTCATCTGAGTGTCGCCCGCTTGCTCAAGTTGTTTCCGTTGATACAGCCAGTCAAGACATCATCGTTCATTCTCCACAGTGGCTCCACCACCTGATCGCAATATTGCACCGTTCACACCTGGTGAAACATTCCAATGTTGGGGGGACACACAGCATGGGGCAGTGGCTATATATAAGTATTTATTAAAACTGTTACACATTAGATGCAGGACAATTTGTGTGTAAAATGATTCAAGGTGGATGATGTCATTTAATTAAAGTGATCTTGTCTGTTCCGTTACCTAGAATCACCCTCTCCAAGCCAGGGTGGTAAATATTAGCAGACGTTTGTTGAAACGTTTGGACTTCATTCCACTTGTGGTCCTCTGCAATAATGCCAGTTGCTTGTTTTTACAATTTGAATGTTTTGTTTACAATTTGAATGTTTCATGGGCACAGTGTTCAGATTGCAAACACTAGTTTGGGCATACTAAACGCAATATACGACCCACCACAGCGCACCAGGTATTAAGTGACACAGGCCTGTTCTGTATACACAGCAACATAGCTGTGTAGGTCATATTTGATCAATGTTGCGATACATACAATCTCAGCTTTCAATGTCGAGTTTATTTTCACTGACATGCAATCCAAAACTTATAAAATACACACATTTACGAATCCATAAATTAAAAAACCAATGGACAATATGAGTAAAAACACTGTTTCTCAAAACGTCACTTATTTAAAGTTTGCTTCAATTTTAGCAATAAATCAAAAACTACTGAAGATATTTCAACAAATGAGGTGTCATTTTAAAGCCCATGATCTGTGGAGTACAGAAAGGTAGAACACGTAATTTCATATTGTTGCGACTTGACACCCACTTTGCTATGGCAGGTTACATGTGGCAGCCCTTCAAATTATTTATTCTTGTATTATGAACATTGTAATTGTTAAAAAATGACGAACATACAAGGTTGGTTTAAATGATGTGTATTGCTGTCAAAAGCAGACATAAATACATTGACGATTCATGTGGAAAGTTGTTTGTAGTTTGTGACCGATACAATGACGGAGCTGCTGCAGGGACCAGTCATTGTTCAAACATGTGCTGCACTGTTATACTCCCATTGAGTAGCCAGTTTGGGGTAACAGTGATTGCATATGGGATAGGGGGTGTTCTGTACCATACACAAGGTAGTCTACCATCTACGGGGGGGTCAGACCTGATGCTCGTTTGCCTGTGGTTTTATGCGTACATACTTTTTTGAGGAGTAAGTTTGCTGTGAAAGTAACATTACTGAATTGTGTTGAGCAAATGATAGCACTGCCAGGTAGTGAACATGTTATCACCTCAGGTAGTGAACATGTTATCACCTCAGGTAGTGAACATGTTATCACCTCAGGTAGTGAACATGTTATCACCTCAGGTAGTGAACATGTTATCACCTCAGGTAGTGCGTTGTGTGTGCACAAGACCCGACAAGTAATGTAATATATGTAGTCGAACAAGACAGCAAAATACGTTGTGCTTTATTTTGCATTATGTTGTTAGATTTGTATAAATGCCTGTAGATAGTTCGCTGTGAGCAATGCTAAAGCCGTAATGGTTTGTTGTTCATATTTAGTTTGTAATTCTGGCATAGTATGTCGTGTTAGCTTAAATAGTGGTTATTGGGTGGGGGTTGTCAATAGGAAAGACCAGAATGCCAGGCAATATACATTGTCAAGTACCAGTGTCAACAATTTGGAAACAGGTGCCTGTCATATAACATTGTTTTATTTTATCCAGCTTTACAGGTATTATACTTTTTGATAACGTGTTTACGATGTGCAACAAATAGTTGTTACTATATGGTCATAGGTGCTGATGACATTTTACTAAATATATACTGACTATGTTTTTTGTCATTATGAATTTTATGACAGCTCTGTTATGGTATTTGTCATTGTGTTCTATTACGTGTTGATTTGATAATAAATTAGACATATACAGTCATAAGATTAGTTTGATGTGCAATCATTGAATAGAAACCCCATTAACACGATAATGCTTATAAATACATATTTAATAGCAAAAGTATCAATATTGGCTGATTTTAGACTTGTTATGCTTATTGTATGAGACATTATATATATACAGGTGTATATATACACTTAACTTATATTAGCTTTACTTAGTTAGTGGACAATGCAAAGTAGTTACTTTAGGTTTTCAAGTGTCCATTGTAGACAGGTTATTGTTATGGACAGGTGTCTGCTAGGCAGGTTTCACTGTAGTTGTAAATTTCTAGGAAATCAGAATGTGATGAAAAGGAATGCATGAAGATCAGTAATATTTATATATTATATTATATATACTAATATATCCAAGACTCCGTAGTTTAACTCTCAACACCCCAACTGTCCATAGTCAGGCGATTTGTGGTGCTTCTCAACCACTGTGGCAACCTGACACATGGAAGAACCAAGGCAGGAAGACCAGCAGCAACTTACATCGACTGCTTAAAGGAAGATGTGGGTCTACAGCCGGCGGAGCTGAAGACGGCAGTGGTGGACAGAGGAATTTGGAGATGGATAGTTGAAACCAGTAATGTTCAACCCCAGTGAGACATGAGAGTAAGAGAACCCCAACCACTTGTTAGAAAATATGAATTTTAGCATCTACGTGATGCCGTCTACCAGATAATAGCACGCTATGTGTTTGCCATACATCAGGGATATTTGTAACCGGTCAGAGTAATGTGGGTATTGAGTAATGTGGGTACAGAGTAATGTGGGTATTGAGTAATGTGGGTATTGAGTATTGTGGGTAATGAGTATTGAGGGTATTGAGTAATGTGGGTATTGAGTATTGTGGGTATTGAGTATTGTGGGTACTGAGTAATGTGGGTACAGAGTAATGTGGGTATTGAGTATTGTGGGTAATGAGTATTGTGGGTATTGAGTATTGTGGGTATTGAGTAATGTGGGTATTGAGTATTGTGGGTATTGAGTAATGTGGGTATTGAGTTGCAAAATTGTGAAATGGATTTGTGTACCTTTTTGGATTCTACATATCATTAGCTTTAACGTGGCACCTCAATTGTTGAAATCGCTTCAGTAGTTTTTGTTTTATTGCTAAAAGTACAAAATGTTTAATAATAAAAGAGCAACGTTTTAACTAGCACTGGCATTTCTCCCTCAAAAAAAGTAAAAGTAATTTTCTATCTTTTCCAGCAATCAATGGATTCATTTGTGTTATGTTAGATTAGTCAACTTTCAATGTGACATACCGTATTCGCTCTATGAAGTGTACATGCTCTAATTAGTGTACACTCCCTTTTTAGCAGCATCCGACGCCATGACAGTGATCTCAATGCCAACCTTGACTGTTGAATCCATCATTGTGTTTTAATTTCTACCAATATCACACTAGATTCAAAGCTTGGTGATGAAAAAATATCAAAAGGTCCACCTAACTTACAGATTTTACAGTGTTTTGTATCCTGTTGCTCATAATGTGAGATGTATAATTATACATCATTTGCCAGTCACGTCTGTTGAGATGGCTGTACCAGGAACCAAAGAAACTGTGCGAACACTCCTGTACGCTTATTGGAATGCAAAATTTGATGTATTTCCGTGACTCAAATATTTGTTAAGCGTACTGTAAGATTAAGAGAACTAATATGGTAAATACCATGCTTTGCACATACATGGTATGTGTGAATAATGCAGTATTTTAAATGTACAAAAGAATCTTGTTAATCTGAACATTTCGGGCCTCAGTATTATGATATATGTATCCAGGTTAATGCATTTACCGGAAAAATTTATTATGCACATAACTGGGTATATTGCCATTTGGAAATTCAGAATTCTGTTCCCGTGAAAAAAGTCAAGATGCCAAGGTCCAAACTAACAAGGTTCCACTATAAAATAAAACTTGGCGTTATGAGTATGTTGCTGCATGGTTTATAGTCTACTGCTGGTGATTTTAACTATAAATAGTTTCAGATATATCTGCAGGACCTATGTCAACAGACTTGTTAAGCCAACAAGGAACATAAACTGAGTGACAGAAATTGCCAAAATGTAACATGTATTGAATAAAACCAGAAGAAACATGTCTTGTCAAGGCTGGATAACTCACTTATGTCTCCTGTAGAACAGAGTTATTTATCATGGCACCACAAACAATTCACTGATTCATGTCAAATGGTCAAGTTCATGATCATAATACTGCAGCTGATGTGCCCGGAGCAAATAGAGAAACGTTTTTATCCATTATCTTAAACTGCATTTCCTTTGTCTTTCCCTGTTTCTTCATCCACACAGAAGCATGTTCTACTTCCACTGACTCCCTCTGTGTGACCATCAACTGGAAGGCAACAAGAAAATCAGTTAAGTAATTATTCATTGGATCTTACTTCAAACTAAAATAACAAAGTACTGATGAAACTATATTTAACATCATTTTTGTTTAAACCACAATTTTCTGTTCCTCAATTTATAATACCGGTATACAGTGTATTTAATACTAAAATAAATATGCTGGAGGTGTACTGTACACCAAATCGTGTTTAACCGTTTCAGTGCCAAAGAGCTGATTGTGCCGATGACCGTTTTTGCCAAGAAGTGCCACGCAGCCGATTTCGTTTTGGAACATGTACTGACATTGGCTGGTGTCTATGACACCATTTTAAATTGACCAATAAGATTAATCATTACAAAAGGGAGGTGTTCAGCTGCTGGTTTCACAATTATGCTTAGATTTGTGCTACTTTTACGGCAAAAATAATAAAAAATGAAATTTCATGTTTACTATTGCAATTTTAGGATTAAATAGAACATTATCTGCCCTTTCACGAAATGTATATTTTACTGGGTGATATTTGAACATAAAGCGCATAATAATACAAGTTTAGAACAGCGTGCAAGTCCCTAAAAAAGGCTTGGCATTTTTTGGAAGTCAGCAGAATTTTGGCTGGCACTGAAACGCCTAATAAGCCTGGAACATTAAACATCTTAATGTTATACCCGCAAAAGATTAAAATTATAAACAAAACATTCCTCTGGTAAACAGCCTCTATTATCACTGTTGGGGCATGCATTAATACCCACAAATACTGGTACCTTTGAAGTTGACTGGTTCCCAGGTCTACCTTAAGTGGGATGAAATACAACTGATTAAGCGAACTACTACAATTACCCACCCTAAGTTGAGAGGTGATCCCAGGTAATAGAACAAACAAGGTCAATTCAAGTGTACTGGTTTTCATAATAAATAATCGTTAAGTGGATAGGATGGAAGTAGAAATATGTTCCATCCACACTTTCTTGTTTGTATCAGTAAAAGGAGACCTTAGCTGGCTACGTGTCTGGTCAAAGATTGGTTTTACGGATCATCTCAGAATGTTAATGTCCAATATCAGAAGAAATTACTTTCATCTAGCCTCAAACTCCCACGATTCACCCTAAGCTTAGACATTCCTTATGTATACCATTTAAAGATAACATGTATTGAACATAGCAAAAAAAATGACATTCTGAAGTAACATACTTTTAAAAACTAAATATCTTGTGGTATTCTATAATTTCTATTCCATCATTCCATATTGTTTCAGGTGGAAATGGGAAATCTAATGATAAAATATTGTGTCTAATGCATTTAGTCGTGCACAAGCTGAACAATCCAGTTTGCATCAGTCTGTGCCACTGCATCCATTATTATGTACAGCCTGTTGTAAAACAACCAGTGCAAGGTGAAGCAAATCATAGTACTATTGAGACTTTCAAATTGCCTTAAAATGCAACATTTACTTTAAAGTATTTATGTGCCATTGATCCTGAAATATTGTGAAACATTTATTTAACACAAACTCAATTGGGATATATAAATTAGGCAATCACATAGAACTTTATAACTTATAATGCCCAAAATGACGGTATGACTAAAAGGCGCATGACCACGAACGACCAAAATTTACGGAAGATCGGATAAAATGTTTAAATTGTTTAACTCCTGGGTGAACTACAGACTCACAATTTTTAATACGAAGTGTCTACGCATACGTGAGCCGTATCTTTAGCCTGGTGGCATAAACGTACGTGAGGATGCGCGCGCAGCTGTTTTCGATTTGTCATTTCCTGGAGAAATGTAAATTAATTCTGCGCGCGCATGTTTCCTCCTCCGCGTGTGTTTATAGGGGTCAGCACACTGTTGAACTTCCTGCTTAATTACAGACGAAAAAAAGTGCATTATATTTTTGAGAAATGATTTTTTACAATGTTCACTTGCTCTGACATAAGTGCATTTGAGTAGTCAGATTTCTAGATGTGATTGTAGCAGCTGTTGACAGTAAAATGGTGTCTTTTTAGCTGATTTTACTAAGCGGAAGGGTATCTGGCAGCAATTTGGCTAGTTGACACTTTAGCCGGATTACTGCCTGCATGCATTTGTAAATATTGACGGGTGTCATACATACAGGCATTTTGCAAGAGCTAGAGATATTAGATTTTGACTAAAATCGACCAGCATGTCAATGAGATGATAATAACAGCAGGTGGGAAGTTTAAGTAACTTTATAGATCACATTTTCTTATAATCACACAAAACATTAACATGGTCGCCAATGGGAAAACTGACAGTGTGCTGAGCCCAAGTAGAGAACCTGGCAACGAAAGCCCGCTATAGTCATTGCACAATGTCGGAGAATGCGTTTTACTTCAAATATCTTGAAACAATTACTGAAAATACGTGTATGGCAAAACTACAGTTGAATGGGATAAACCGTTTTTGGATATTACAGACTTCTCATCAGTCTGCAAGTCAAAATCACAGTGACGGAACACATGTCTTATAAGGGGGGTGGGGTGCGTATGCCAGTAGTTAAGCCTCAATTTGAAAATCTGAATGAAAATGAACCAATAACATTGCAGCAGGGTGATTCATCAATCGTTTTTTGTTTACTTCAGCTAATTAAACACAAGTGAATATGTTGTCATTGACCCTAATGAAGTCTGAGGACAGTGATTAGCTGTAGTAGGCCATAGCCCGAGCCTGTTATCAGATCTGTCTATTGACTGGACCTTTTGGCCAATTAAGCAAGTGGCATTGTTTTTTTAATGTCTGCTAATTAAGCTGTGTAATATTATGTAATTGAACTGCTTGAGACGTCTGACCTTTGAAGATTTCACACCCTAAGGTGACTTTTTGTTGATGTTTACCTTTGTAAATAGGGCACAAGGTAAAAAAATCAATATACACTTGAATGTAACGTAACAACTGCCTGTATTGAATTTTCTTGTAAAACACTTATTGGACTTTCTGGAAAACTGTATCAGGAGTTCATAGTGCCACCTGAGAACGTTGTGCTGGATTATAAATTGTCCAACAGCGAAGTGCAACTAATAATTTAGACACTATGTATGGTGGAGATCACACATACATACGTACATAAACAGTATTGTTATTGGTAACAGCATTTATTAATCACAGGAATTTGTTTCTCCATTTATTTAATAATTACAGTACACTGTAAAACATTGCATTTGTTTTGTTACAGTTATCCATTCATGGTGAGGATGATCAACAACCATCAACATTACAAGTGATAGATGACATGCAAACTTCAGCCACCAAGAAGAAGTTTCCCTACAAATGCCTGCTGAGTGATACCAAAACTTTGGAAGATGGCGATGTCGTGGAACAGTTGTCGACCATCTGCATGCGGTCCAGCATCCTCATTGAGTTAGTGAGAGGGCTGTTGTGTAGTGCATGCAGCAGCTGCACGCTTGCTGTCCGGACTGTCGACTGCACTCTTGGGGTCGTTTGTGTGCTGGAGACATACGTGCTAAGCACGTCTTATGGCGAGGTGTTGAACAAGACGTACTCATCTGATCGACTGGGAGGCGCGAAGTTGAGTTCGGCTCCATTTGTGATGGTGCGGTCCCTCGTGTCTGCCACGATGGATATGGGTGTGGGACACAGTGACCTTGTCTAGCTGTGTCGACACATGGACATGCCTTCCATGCACCACTCGACGTTCAACACCCACATGAGGGAAGTGACTTCGCCCAACATTCAGCTGGCTACGTCACAATGTGATGGATGAAGCAGCACAGCTTCGGCCTACAAGAGCTGGACCCATCCATCGACGAGAAGGGCATCATCGACATCATGTAGACTTGTGGACAGACAGTGTATCACAGACAATGTCAGATACTGAATTTCAACGTAATTGTTCTGAAATATGTGGAGTACATCTTGAGAGTATGCTGCAGGGGAAGACAAGGCTGTTTTTTTTAAGAACATTGCACAGTTTATATAAATGCATATGCATCTCTGCAGTCACAACAAAATTAATGACTTCCACGTTTATATGTTTTACCTGTAGTGAGTTCCGCGTATATATGTTTTACATTTGCTGAGTTTTGTGTACAAATGTTTTATATTTGCCGAGTTCCACGTATATATGTTTTACATTTAGTGAGTTCTATGTATATATGTTTTACATTTACAGAGTTGCGTAAAAATGTTTTACATATAGCGAGTTTCGTGCAATAGTCTAGAGAAGATGTGATATGTTATGAAAATTTTACGATAATATGGTGCAATTTATTTATTAGTAATTTACGCAAGTCAATCACATTAACATGTTCTATGTACACATTTTTTTATTAAGCAGTCGACTGTATTAATGATGTTTAAGGCAGCTGTCAGTAGGCTAAGTAAGCCTACATACTAATGTTTAATACTGTATCATTTACACGTTTATAATGTGGTGGTGTAATTTGTATTCAGGCAAGTCAGTCTTATTAGCATGTTTTTGTATTAGGCAGTCTTTTGTATTAATTTATATGTATACGGCAGCTGCCAGTAGGCTAAGTAGGCCAATCAACTGATATTTCATATGATACTGTATAATTTCCATGTGTTTATAGTTAATAAAACTACTCTGATGTTTTACAACATTACTGTTTTGCGTTTAATCAATCATGTTATACCAGTACATAAATTAATTATATATTCACGCATATATGCACTCTATATATATATTGTCCAAACTGTCAGAAATACGTGCGAGGGCTCAGATACGGCTTACGTCTATATTTTTAGAACCGAGGGCTAAGATACAGCGTATGTACAGAACTACATCAAAATGAACGCGTGAAATAACTCCCGTACTTTTAGAACAGAGTGCTAAAGATACAGCTTATGCCTGTACATCAACATGTACACGCAGAAAAGCTTACGTACTTTTAGAAACGAGTGCTAAGATACAGCGTATGTACGGAACTACATCAAAGTGCACGCATAAAAAACTCCCGTACTTTTAGAACCGAGTGCTAAAGATACGGCAGTATGAGTGCCTGTACGCGCAGAAAAACTCACGTACTTTTAGAAACGAGTGCTAAAGATACGGCAATTTAACTGCCGTACTTTTAGAACCGAGTGCTAAAGATACAGCTTACGCCTATACATCAACATGTACATGCAGAAAAGCTCACATACTTTTAGAAACGAGTGCTAAAGATACGGCAATTTAACTGCCGTACTTCTAGAACCGAGCGCTAAAGATACGGCTCACGTATGAAAATCATGCGCATGCGCATATCGACTGCCGTACCTTTAGACAAGCGATACTAAAAATACAACTCACGTAACCGGAAATAATAGCATGCGCATGCGCAGAATGAGTGCCGTACTTTTAGAATGGAGGTCTAAACGTACGGCTCACGTACGCGTAGCCACTGCCTTTTTAATAATGCACACGCAAACCATATATATACCATCAACGACCAATCTATCTACCAACACATTATATTACATGGTCATGCATGGTCGTTCGTCAACTTTGTGGTCGTACACCTTTTAGACAAACCTCAAAATGAGGTGAAGTCAGATTCTAAACACTGGCCCAATTAGTTACCTTGCCGTGGACATCACGACAGAAGCCACTCTCCAAGCCAGAGACGTGAAGAATAACATCGGAGCTGTGACACAGTTGTCGGAGTAATACGTTAAGATCATCATCTTCTATGGTCAGGTCCTGGTGCACCAACACAGTCAAACAGCCACTGCTGTTGTGTGTTGGACAAACAAGTTGACGGAGATACTGCACAAAGTGGATTATACTGAGCACTGGAATTCCCAAATGTTGCAACATCGTGAGATCATCAATCATTAGCAGTACGGTGGATACATCGCCCTGCTTTGATAACTGGTGTAGTGTCGACTTTATGGCTAAATACAAACGTTTTAAGTATGTAGTATCCAATGACAATGTGCCGTCAGTATCTCCGCCGCCGATACTGCTACCACTGGTCGTTTCAATTGTCAGCTGTCCTATTTCCTTCAATGCATCTATAAATACGAATTTTCCACTTTCTCTCCGTTTGTTCAGGCTGGCACCCAGTTTGTCCGCAACATATTTGTAATGACTGTACGTTTGTGCTACGCCAACGAGGCAAGTGTTGAAATTGCCGTGTCCATAGAGCGATATTAGATGGTGTAGAATAAAACTCCCATCTGTACCGCGCTGTTTTACTAATAAACATTTCCCGTTAGGCGGACAAGATGGGCTAATGTCCAAAAAGTTGCTTAACTCGGGAAACATCGCTCTCCTATCAGACGTATAGGTGACAAACAGAAAAAAAAAACCACAAAACAAGTTGTCGGAAAATAAGTACCACAGCGACATCTAGTGCAGAACATCCAGACTCCAGAGTGGTTTTAGTTTTAAATAATTGCGCTAGGTGATGCCACCTGAGTTAGCAGACCACGTTACATTTGTCTCGTTATGCAAATAAATTGTCAGAAAAGTTGGTTTTAGTGAAATACTTAGTTTCTTTACGAAAACAGCGCCGCGCAATAAAAAATGTAACAGCGTTTACCGTGCTAGCGGTTATAACCAATGAAAAAGATATGTTGAAGCACGTGATGTAATTGTTCCTCGATTATCCAGCCGCCGTGAGGTGGCAGCATTACCCCAGATTCGGGTAGAGACGATGATTGGCTTTCAGGCCAACTATGAAATAATAAATTAAATAAGAATACACTTTTATCAGACAATACAGACAGACAGACAGTATTTATTTTGACCATCATAAGTACATAAACTACAATATAATATTCACTGTAAGGTCAGGGAGGCTCCCATTAAGACAATTATATGCCGCTATCATGGGAGCCACCCTACTGATGTAACATAATTATATGATTATCATGTGATCAACTATATATGCATACATATATGTGTATACATAGTATATATATAAATTAGTTTAAACAAATGCAAAGTCGTGTCTAGTTTAAGAATGACAGATGTAACAATTATAAATATGACAACATGATTCATAATTCTTAATAAAGTAATTTTTTTTGGAAAAAACATTTTATTTAATAATTTTATGAAGGGTGATATTTGTAGTATTGTTAACAGTTTGTATAATGTTATGTCTGATGTACTTTTTTGTATATTGATGATTAACCCTGGGAATAAATAAATTGTTTTTACCACGTGTGTTGTATTGGTGAATTGCAAAGTTGTATGTGTATGGAATACGACTGAAGTAGTCTGGTATAAGCTTGTTGATCAATTTGTAATAACATTTGAGCTGTTGGAGTCTATAGATGTCATCCAGCTTAAGAAATTTACATTCTTTGAAGATGGGATCTGTGTGAGAATTGTATGTACTTGAAGTAACTATTCGCACTGCTTTCTTTTGAAGTTTAAAAATGCGATGGGCTTGACGACCCCTCACCAATATGTCATAATTAATCTTGGGAAGAATGAGCGAATTATACATTATAGATAATATATTCTTAGGTAAAACATGTTTAATTTTTTTTTTATTCCAATTATTTTATTGACGTTATTCGCTGTTTTGTTTATATGGCTGTCCCAATTGAGGTGTTCGTTTATGGTGATACCTAAAAAATTAAAGTCATATACACATTCAATATTTGTCCCATCTGTTTCCATTTTAGGAAGTTCGATTTCCTTTTGAGGCATGTGAAATACCGTTAATTTAGTTATTTTAATGTTAAGAGGAAGTTTGTTTGCTTTTAGCCACCTGCATATATTTTCTAATTCTTTATTTATGTTTTGATTTTGGACTTGGCCATCCGGAGATTGGAATTTATTCAATGCACTAAAAACAGTGGTGTAGTCTGCATACATTATTAATTAAAAAAATGATCACTTGAAAATATGATGTCATTAATATATATAATAAATACAAGGAGACCTTAAATATACCCTTGTCATAGTACAATACCGTACTATAACAACTGTTCAACATTAAACTTATATTGAAACATATCACACACAAAATAAACCGACATTACACTTTTGTTCGTAGTTTAGTGCCTTTTAATCACATGCATATTCACTAGGTGGCAGCTCTCATGGCTGTCAACAAGTGGGCAGTCAAAACGCGACTCTGAGCCAGTCTATCTTCCTGGCGAAGTCACGCAGTAAGCGAGACTAAGAATTCAGCGGCTAGATCTCGCGAGATTCAAAGCGATGGAGTTTGGTGTAGGTCGAACAACCATGCACCCAGTAACTATTCAAGTAGCGGTCTTCCATTACAACCCATAACTTTGTGTTATGGAGATAGCTTCATGCAACCCCTTCACGTACAATAATGGAATGCCCTTTTATGGCTGGTGTGATATGCGAAAGACTTACCCTCTCTCTCTCTCTCTCTCTCTCTCTCTCTCTCTCTCTCTCTCTCTCTCTCTCTCTGTGAACACAAATATGATGTTTTCCTTCTGTGCAATTGCACTGTCCGGAAACATTTTGCGAAATGTTGGGTCAATTTTTCGTTTGATCTATATGACACATGATCAGCGACAGTTTTAAATGTCCAAAGAATCTCATCTTCAAATACGTCGTTCCGTACGGCGAAATGCAGCATTGAATTCCTGTTTGGTTTGACTTCCATACCGGTCGAAGACTGCGGCGGTTCAATGTTCAAAATGTCAACACAGCCAACAGGCACTGCCATATCGCATGGCGTTGTTTAAATCTACGAACCACCCCAAATAGGGTCATTATAGGCTCACTAGATCGAATACACAATTTCAGCCCTAAAGCTAAATAACAAAAACTGACTAAAATATCAGCCCCATGCATGTATGCAAAACTAACGGAGATATGGGTCCACGGACACAAATAGACATTAAGACAGAGACAGACATACATACATACAGACAGAGAACCGCATTGTTTTATAAAATAAATACCGGTATATGACCCATCACAATAAACATAAGTTTTGGAGAATGTCAAGATGGGGCGTTTTGGTCTGCATGAAATCGAGGTTTTTGGAGCCTCAACAGCTCAAGGGGGTGCAAATCGAGGTTTTTGGAGAGCCTGAGCCCCAAAATTTCACCACGTTCCGACGCCACTACTATGAAACTAGTAAATTGTATTTTTTATTATTGAACATGTGGTGTTAAACGCCCACGTTCTAGAGGGTAAACACTATTACTTTCATATGTATATTTGTGTGTGTGTGTGTGTGTGTGCGTGCGTGCGTGCGTGCGTGCGTGCGTGCGAGTTAGTGTGTGTGTGGATATGAAAGCCAGGACCTCCGCTAAAATGGCTGTAACTTTTTTCTGTGGTATTGAAAGTAGCAGACAATGAAAACACGTTAGATTATTAAGCTACAACAGTGAAATAGTGCATCCAACGTATCATAAATATATTTAACAGATTTTCCCATGTGTCGGTTACATGGCAAAAGTAGGTGTATTGACTATTGCATCACCTTACTGTTACAACCTGTTTCAACACATTTTTTTTACCGGTGTACCGGTCTGGAAGGAGGTTCCGGTTAGAGAGTAAGTTCCGGTTCCGTTTTGCGTATTGCGCTGACCGATCAACTTTGACCCCGTGCCAGAAGTATGTGTCGACTGAGTTACATGGCGGTGAGCAACGCGACATCAGGTGACTGATCACCTTTGACCCTTACTCGACGCTCGCGGCGACTGAGTTACATAATTAATAATTTTTCGCTTGCTGTAGCGACCGTTACTCAACTTACCTACTTGCCCCCCTACGGTGTTTCATACATGCCAAATTGACAGAGATATGTGTCATTTATAAATTGTTACCCCCAGGATCCCCACCCCCGACGAATTTAAAAAATATATAAATCTACGAACCACCCCAAATGGGCCTGCTAGATTACACACACAATTTTAGCTTCATACATGCAAAACTGACAGAGATTTGTGTCATTTGTGTTTACCACAAAACTCATTGTGCGTATAAACAGCGCTGAAAACTGCAGCTCTGTGTGACGGAGTCACAAGATACACAACGCTCTGAGACAATGACATCAAAATAAAACAATTTGAATGGCAAATAATTGCAAGCTATGCTAATTATGAAGGTTTGTTATGTATACTAACAATTACAAAAGTAACCTTATAATTAACGTAAACTATAATATAATTGGGTCACGCATAGTTTCGACAAATACCGTGTTTAAGCTCGCCAAAAATAGGCGCTAACCTTTGACATGTACAGTGTGTACGCAAAACGGAACCGGAACTTACTCTTAGACCGGAACCTCCTTCCAGACCGTACAGCCGCGAGCCGAAAGTAGGCGCTAACCTTTGACATGTACAATCGCATGCGCAATACGCAAAACGGAACCGGAACTTACTCTCAGACCGGAACCTCCTTCCAGACCGGTATACCGGTTCGGATTGTCCACCTTTCACACACCGCAAAACTGTCAAAAGCAAAAAACCATAAAGGCGGCAAATACTTTTGTTGTCACGATAAGTTTCACCTTTAATTCTTGTTTTGTTGTTATTATCATGCGACATCCATATTATCGGACGCACACTCATGAATTTGTAAACACTAGACTAGAGTGAACAATTATCCTAGAATAGGCTAAATAATGATATCACGGACATAGAAATTTCACAGCAGAATGAATGTTAACCATTTGTCTTTTGAGGCGAATTTAGTAATTTTGGCAGTGCGTTTTTTTGTCTCCGGCTATGATTGCAGGCTGCTCCACCTTTTAAATTTGAGGCTCCCTAAGCCTAAGGCTAAGGCTAAGATGGTTAAAACTTAAAATCCTCCAACTGCACCCCTCTCCTCCCTGTCCTTGACACCGCCAAATTCAACTGCACCCCCTTGGCCTTGACTTGAGGCTCCCAGAATCCTCCAGCTGAACCACTGTGGAACTCACCAAAAATTAAGCTCATCTAGTCATGGCAAATCGGAACTCGTTTGCTTCAGCGGTGGTGCATAGTGCTCCAATTGCATCCCACCCCCTCTCCAGCTAAGCCTACGGGGGGTCTGGATTTTGTGTTTTGATTTATAATAAAAATATTTGATTATTTAATAATATTAGTTGAGTGAAAAGATGGGTACGGATATCATACGGGCCACTTACTCCTGTTGCGTTGTGGAAAAACCTCTTATTATGACGTTATTGTACGACCTAATTAATACTTACATGAGCAAATCTAAAAATTGACTTGTCGAACTTGAAAGTCGCGCATAGATTGAACAAATTAGAACAATCATCGCACTTCGGTAGACGGTATTTCTTGATGTGCTTGATACGATACGTGGTTCCACAGACACACCATATTTGATAAAGCATGATGGCAACAAGAACCCAGCAACGCATCGGTCTAGGAGACTCGTACTTCTGCACAGGATGACCAACTCGAAGTTTATGCCAAATGCCGCCAACAAAGCGTCGCTGTCTAAACAGCTTGGCGCGCAAACACTTACCGTTGCGTTCGAGCGCGCGTTCTCTCGGGAATAATTGTTATTATGGTAGAGGAACATCGTTTAAAACTAGCTCCCCTAACAACAATGGCCCCCAGCCGTTTAGCGTTACATTATGTATTGTGTTATAATGATACACATAGGCGTCTAAACCGGGGGGCTTGGGGGCTGAGTCCCACCAATTGCGGAGGAGGGCTTAGCCTCCCAATATTTAGGGTAGCTTTTTGTAGTGGAATTGTTTTTGGTGGGGGGGGGGCTCGAGAAAGGCTTAGCCCTTAATATATAGGGAAGGTGGTGCGTGTTTTGTTTGAAATGGATGTTTTGGAGAGGGGGTGCAAGGGGGTTAAAATCGAGGTTTATGGAAAGTCTGAAGAGGTAAAAAAAACGCCAACATTTTGTTTAACAACCCCCCTCGTCTTCCACGTCTTCCGACGTCATGTCCGACAGTGGGCGGAAGTGATGAGTAGAATGTTGCAGCAGACACGTCTGATCAGCCCCCCCCCCCGCATTATTAATTCCGTTCCGGCGCCTATGATACAGCTAATTTGTGGTAGCAGTGGTAACTCACAAATGGGCACTAATGACCATTGGTAGGGCGAAACACAAATTCCAACAGGTGAATTCAATAAGGTTGTTTTTCGCACTTTTCTTAAAATATCAGCACTATTTTCCAAAAATCTTAATTATTATTCCCATGTGTGCTCGTCGAAAACAATGGAAACTCTAATATGCATAAGCCAAATGGGTATGCTGTGATATGTGCGTGCTATTTTTAAAAACATGCACACCTTATACTCAAATTGATTTTAACTGACGATCAACCCGAGGCCAGATATGTGTCCAAAACGGACATTTTCGCCGATATGCAATTGGTACAAACCTGCATTTGTAATGTTTTATTTATATATGTATATATATTTAGGGTATTATATATTACCCAGTTATATAATAATAATATTAATAAAATACTAAATAAAAGCAATAATCTAGCTATAATCAAGGACATATATGTACGCGGACACGTTAACGTTTTCGTCTTAGACGGCTCGAACCTCGTAAGCCAAATTATTATTGAGAGTCAAATTATAATTCTACGACCCAGATGTTTTACCACAGGATCATTACATGTAACATAAGCCACGGTTGGGTGGAACGATCAACAAACGAACCATGGTAGGCGTTTATATAATTGGCTCAGCTTAACTTCAGCATTTCACAAGCAAATCTACCATGGGGGTATTCAGACTTATGTAATCTGAGCAATTGATACGACCTGTCAATGGCTCAAGATGTGATGTGATCAGCACACAGCGCTCCCTGGCGCGCATGTGGGCAGCAAGTTTTGGTGGTTAGAATGTACGTATTCACCAGACGTCGACATGATCGAATTATACTTCTGTGTTTTCGCAGTAGCAGTGCCCAACTGTGTATCACAGGCCTGTTTTACGATGTTTTTATTGTGACAAAGGTCATGAAGATAATGAACATTCCGTGTAGTGTGAACTCTAAAACGTCGAGATAATTGACTGCACACATTTTTGAGCGCATTCAAGTGTTTTGACATGTTCCCGATCTGCAGCGAAGCATGACGACAGACAGCTGGCACTCGGACCTATATTCAGGAACTACATAGTACACACAACAGCGCGCACACGCGCGCACGCACACAACCACGCACACACACACACACACATATACATACACATACACATACAACACACACACACGCGCGCGCGCGCGCGCGCGCACACACACACACACATACTCTCTCACACACACACATACACACACACACACACACACACACACACACACACACACACACACACACACACACACACAAACAAACACACACTTTATATACTGCCATACAAACGCGGGTATGGACATGGATGCATGATATATACTTGCACACACGAACATACACGCACACATAGATGTGGGTTGTTTGAATGACTGAGACTGTCCGTAAAGGCGGTGCGTTATCACGCTACCATCACTTAGCTCACATATTTAAGTGTGGTTTTGTCTATTGATATCGCGGGTTGACGTTAACCCGCCCAATGAGTTCATGCTCTATAAATGGCAAGGGGAATTTCCTTACAACTACCGCACATGCGTAGTTGTATTTATTTCATAGTTCCGCGACATAATTGGGATTTGATTGGACAGGAATTAAACTTCCTGGTTGCTTTACAGGAGGTTATTAAACGTCTTCGAAACGTTCCTTGTGTGAGATGTGTAGTCGTTTAGTGCACGAAGTGCCTGAACATTTCTTCGTTTCTTCGGTTACATGACACCCCTGGTTAGATGCTGACTCACGTCAATGCAGGTATGTTAACTAATACCTCTCTAAATTTGGACATGTATGCCGTTCCAATGACTGGATTCAGTAGTAGTAGTAGTAGTAGTAGTAGTAGTAGTAGTAGTAGTAGTAGTAGTAGTAGTAGTAGTAGTAGTAGTAGTAGTGTGTGTGTGTGTGCGCGCGCACGTCTGTGTGTGTGTGCGTGTGTGCGTGTGTGCGTGTGTGCGTGTGTGCGTGTGTGTGTGTGTGTGTGTGTGTGTGTGTGTGTGTGTGTGTGTGTGTGTGTGTGTGTGTGTGTGTGTGTGTGTGTGTGTGTGTGTGTGTGTGTGTGTGTTTCCAGTTGTAGATGACACGGCGCGTTGATAACGGCGCGTTGTGTTGATCGATACGGCATTTAAAAATAGATAGGCCTACATGTAGTGGACATTCACACTGCGATATTGGGGAACTACTCGTTCAGACACTTGTATATGCACAGCATATCTTTTAATACCTCTGCGAACCAATTTCAAAGGGAATTTCATGATGAATACTGGTTGCAATGAACGTGCCAGCTCACATTGTCCGATTGATGGCAGCGTTTCTACTAGACCGTGAACAGAAAGTTAAGATCGATGATGTTGTGTCAAAACCAAGCTACCCTAATGAGGGTGTTCCCCAGAGAACCTTGTCGCGACCAAAACATGTTATGGTTCATATCAACGATTTACATACACCGTGCCCAATTTATAAATAAGTTGATGATAGCACGATATTTGAAATATGTAACAAAAGAATGACATCTGACATACAGGATTCTGAAGGCATTCTCAGTGTAACTATATGTTCTTATCTAAGTTGGAATGCACGTGTAAATGGAATAGTTTCAAAGGCAAGCAAAAGAGTGTATATGATCTATCAGTTGAAACGGACTGGTGTCAATCAAAATGACTTGGTTAGAATTTATGTGTCTGTGATTGGACCAGTGGTGGAATATGTTTCTCCGTCATGAATTTGCTTAAATACTTTTCGGACAACGTCCAGATAATTAAAAAAACGGTGACTTAAAACAACATATCCTGGTTATACGTACGAGGATGTTCTGCAGATGGCAAATCTGTCAACTTTGCACGATAGGCGCAATTACATGTGTAAAGAGTATTTTGATAAAATGAAGCGTGGTGACCACAAATTGAATACCTTACTACCAGACACTCGAAATGTTCCATATGCGCTTAGATCATTTAACCAGTCACCTGTACAAATGGCAATCACAAATCGTTACAAAAACTCATTAATACCATGGTGTTTAGGACACTGTCAGAACACATATTTTTTTACTATGTATATCTTATCAGATAATTGTAATATTTAAAGTAATTTATTTCGTTTTAATGTAAATAATTTACCTTAAGGTTAAATAAAGTTAGTAATGCAATTATAATGCACACCTTTTAGTATTAAGCGCCTCATTGAGTGTGTTTTGTCCACGGGTCGTTTTTGTGAATTTATTTAAGAGTAATTTTAGTGTAATTGCATTACATTTATTTTGTACAAAATGGTCTGTCATTATTATCTTAACATAATTTTGTGTATGTTTTATAACAAAATGTTTCTTGTATAGTTTTGTGTATTTTATCGTGAATGTACAGTGCAGATGAAAAGTTGCCAATAGTAAACTGATATTCTTAATCTGATCCTGAATACAAAACATATAAATTGTTTTTATGGTTGTGAAACATCGACGGAATCGAGGCCGTCAAGATATGTTTTGATCACGCCCGTGGTCCTATCACAAATACACTTCCTTTAAAATACCTCAATTCGCAGAACACATTTTAATCAGGTACCTACTTACTTCTGTAATATTGATGCATTTCATCTGGCGTGAGTAGAAACATTTTTTAAATATTTAGGTAAAGAATATTGCGGCCACATGGCATTATTAATCAACTATCTTTTTTATAATATGTCCAGATACACGCAAATACACAACTTCTGTCATTAATTTAGATCAACTGCTGAAACGCGCGCAAAACCATGACGAGACGACCGGAGAATTCTGCTGGTTCGCCAGTGGAAGATTGCGAGATAAGATGGAACGAATCACTTGCCACGTTAGTAGAGATTCAGGAATGGGTCGACATGGCCAGTCGACATCTGACGGAGATACCCGTCGCTAGGATGCGTAAAGAGAGACCGCAAGTCGCGGCACTGAATCTCGACTTCAATCACTTCCTTGATCTCCCCACCGAGCTAGGTCAGATTACGTCACTAGTGAGCATCAGTCTCAACTGCCAGACGGCGATACCAAGAGCGTCCATTTCTAAACGGCCACACCTCAAGAAAATCCCGGAGGCCATCGGCCGACTGCCGAAGCTGCGGATGTTGTTGCTGTGTCAAAACGCCATCGACCGTCTACCGGAGTCTCTCGCAAGTACGAACACGCTGTGCGTGTTGGATCTGCGTTTGAACAACCTCCAGAACTTCCCAAAGCACGTGTGTGGCATCCGCTCGCTGAAGCAACTCTTTCTCAGCGGAAACGAGATAAGTGAGATTCCGGAGGCAGTCGGCGATCTCTCGCATCTTGAGGTGTTGTGCATTGCTAACAACCGCTTGTCTCGACTGCCGGATAGCATTGGTAACCTCAAACGGCTTCGTACGCTTTCATTGCGTAAAAATCATCTGTGTAAACTACCCAGAGTCGTTGCTGGCCTGAGCCAACTGGGCGCGCCCCGGACGGACGCTGAGGGACAGGCTTTGGATGGGTTGCTCCTGGCAGACAACTCGTGGAAGTATCCGCCCGCCGAAGTCGTAGAACGTGGCACACAGTGTGTGTTTGATTATCTGCGAACCTACGGTACGTTATTGTATTACTTTGACTTGTTATTCATTGACTGTCATGTATGTATACCTTGTGAATTGCGGGCATCCATAATTGTATAAGGCGGTGGCGCAGTAAGACAAATAATCGGACATGGCCGCACTGAATGATTATTTTAGGCCACTCCGGCAGCCGTCGAGTACAGCTACAGCAAGATGCTGGTGGTAAAGGTACCGGTTTACAGGGCCTATTTATTTCATACAAATCTTGTTTAACAAAATGTCAAGTTGTGGACTATGTTTTGCATTGCCACAGTCGGATGTCATTTGGTTGCATGCGTAGGTCGACGGGAACCGTAAAACAGTCTAAATTATGGGACTAATAAACTTAATAATAACAGTTTTCACGCCTAAGCCCATGGTCCAGGTTGTGCATGTCGATTATCGGAAATTCTTACATTTGACAGGTTTAAATTTTAATAAATAATCGCCTCACGTAAAACTGTATGTTTCACAGACGACCCATCAACGGCGAGTGCAGTCACGGTGAACATGGCGAAACATGGCCTCACTGAGTTGGAACCGTTGCCGGGAGATCCGGCAGACATCGTTACAATCGATGCACGAGACAACAAACTTCGTGAAATCCCCCCTGAAGCAATGTCTCTGCCGAACTTGCAGACTTTGATACTCGACAGGAATGCGATTACGACAATGTCTGCGAACACGCTTATGAAGATGTGTTCACTGAAGTCTCTTAGTCTACAGGTGTGTACGGACGGCCTATTGGTTGAATGTGATATTTAAGTTAAGTGATATTTAAGTTACAAAACGTTATCTTGTGCAGTTTTAAAATGATAGACAATTTTATGATTTCCACATGTCACTAGCACGGCTACCATAACCACGGTGACCGGCACAACAACCTCTACCACCACCACCAACAACAACAACATCATCATCATCAACATCATCAACAACACCATTATCATCATCATCATCATCAACAACAGAAACACCACAACCACCATAACCAACACCATAACATCAACAGTTACAATTATCATTATACATGTCAAATACGAACTATCATTAATACCATCATCATCATCATCGTTATCATCGTCATCAACACTATGTATGCGGACACCGGCGACCACGACCCTCTATTTCCCACGATCACATGTGTGGTGTAACATAACAAACATCGTATCCCGTATAAACAGGACCAAGACGAGACGCGGGATCTACTCGGCTACGTGCAATTCCTGTCGATCCCCAACGAAATAATGATGTGCGACAACATGACTGAGCTTTACCTCGGGCGCAATCATATCACGTGTCTGCCGCTCAGCATGGCACACTTGACGAAACTGCGTGTCCTCGACCTGCAGGTAACGTCTCGTGTGTGGCTGTACGGCGCTAGCTTTGATTTTGCTCGAAATGGCAACCATGTCTGAAGACGGCGTCCAAAAAGATGTTTAAAATGTCCTTCGCCTAGTTTCATACACTTCAGACACTGGTGTATTTGAGATCGGGATCCGGTCTGTTGATCTGGCAGGCTTGCAGAAAACAAGACGTCTTAATTAATTGATGCTTGGCGCATGTTCATTTCCAGGCTTCGTATACATAACGTGGTAATCGGATAGGTATATTGCTTTATTAGTATTAAAACGAGTCGGTCCAATTAACCTTTACTATTGATGTATTATGAATACATTATTTTCATGTTTATGCAACAAGAGTGAGGCTCAGAAATGTTGTTCCAGATTATTTCGATCCGACATTTCCCCCTCTCTATCTATTTATATGTGTCTCTATCCTCCCTCCCTCCTCTACAACAGAAACGACGAGAAGAAGCCATTCCGGTACGCCTTCAAGGGGAAGAAGAGAAGGCACATCTATAAATGTGGATGCATCTGCATTTACAGATGTATCTACACCTACAGATGTATCTATGACAGGGTTGAGTGAAAGCCGTCAGGAAGCTCGACCCCGATGAGCCATATCTTTAACGCCAAAACTAACACCAGAGTAGGCACATGGAACGTTCGAACGCTCTTTCAGAGCGGACGGGTGGAGCAAGAGCTGAAGGAAATGAAGACTTACCATCTAGATATTCTAGGCGTAAGCGAGAGGAGATGGACAGGACAGGGACGCTTCAACAGCGGAGATAAAACTGTACTCTACTCCGGAAATGAAGATCACCACGTCCATGGAGTTGGCATCATCCTGAATAAGGATGCTACAAAAGCACTGATAAGGTGGAAGCCAGTTAGTGAATGTATCATCACAGCGAGGTTCAACACTAGACATGTCAAAGTCACCGTAGTGCAAGTATATGCTCCAACCGAAGTCGCCACAGACGAGGAAAGAGACACTTTTTACGTCCAACTCCAGAACGTGCTTGACGAGATACCAAGCTTTGACATAAAAGTGGTAGTAGGAGACTTTAACGCGAAGCTGGATGGAGACAGAAGAGAAATGTATACTACGGTTGGACCTCACGGTTCAGCTGGAAATACGAATGATAACGGTGAACGATTGCTCTCGATGAGCACCGCCCAGTGTTATCAGCATTGGCAACACCTTCTTCAAACATAAACACATTCACAAGAAAACCTGGATCTCACCATTGGCAATACATCGAATGAGATTGATTAAATCTGCATTAGTAGTAGATGGCGTACATCTCTACAGGACGTCCGAACCTATAGAGGGGCAGATGTTGGCTCTGACCACAACCTTGTGATTGGTAAGATCCGCTTGAAGTTAAAGAGAGTCAAGACGGTGAAGACGGTCAGGCCATATGCGACAGATAACTTAAAGAACACATACACATCAAAACAATTCTACGAGGAAACTAAGAACAGATTCCAAGCGCTACAACACTCAACCGACTTAGAAGAGCAATGGCAGCTATTCCTTCAAGCCGTAAAGGAGAGCGCGAATGTAGTGTTAGGAAGGAGAAGAGGATCCAACAGAGAACAGTGGATTACTGAAGACTCGTGGAAACTGATTGATAGAAGGGATGATATGAAGATCAGAAGATATCAAGCAGCTAGAAACATCCAACAATGGAGATCATCAGATGAGGAATACAGGAAACTGGACAAAGAAGTAAAAAAGAGTTGTAGGACAGATAAGAGGAAATGGTTAGAAGAGAAAGGTAAAGAAGCACAAACAGCAGCAGAACGGAATGACTCGAAAACACTGTATAGGATTGTAAGAGAGCTAACTAGCGCGAAAAACAATTCCAACATACCAATAAAAGACAAAGATGCCAGAGTGCTTCTAACAAGCGAGGAACAAGCCACGAGGTGGATTGAACACTTCCGAGAAGTACTAAATCAACCAACACCAACCACACTCTTCAACTTCGAACCAAACACAAAAGAGCTTGATGTCATCACCAATGACATCACCAGGGCAGAAGTCTCCAAAGCCATCGATAGCCTCAAGAACAACAAGGCAGCGGGCCTTGATGAAGTATCGGCCGAACTATTGAAACATGGCAAGGACGGGTTAACCTACTTAGTCAATCTGATCTGGTCTGATGAGGAAGTTCCTGATGATTGTAGACGAGGAGTGATCGTGACGTTACCAAAGAAGGGGTGCCCGAGCGATTGCAATAACTGGCGAGGAATAACATTGAAGTCAGTACATGGAAAAGTGTTCTGCAGTGTCATCCTAAACCGGCTGAAGACAGCAGTTGACCAACACCTCCGGGAGGAACAAGCTGGTTTTCGAAGAGGAAGGTCATGCTGTGAGCAGATCTTCACATTGCGAAACATCAACATTGGACAACATTTGGGGGACTTCCGGTGGTGAATTGATTTGAATTTGGTGCAGCAAACTTGCGAAAATATAAGGATATTTGATCAAGATAAGTGATATTATTGAGCGTATAGGATACATAACGTAATTATAGATATATATTAAGCAATAGTTTTTGTTAAAAGTTAGCTAGAGGGAGTAATCTAGGGTAGATTAAAAGTAGGCGATTTGCGAGCGATAATTGGGGACGTTAATGTAATCGGAACGTTGTTTACAAAGTAGGTCACTGGCGAAGTTAGCGTACCGTGAACGACAATAGAATAGCGTTATTTGAGATAATCGGTGTAGTTAGATGAGTAATTAAAACCTGAAATAACAATCTTTTAAAGTGTATAATAGTACACAGGAAACAGTCTTTGTAAAGACTACCTTGTATCTAAGCCTAACTTGAATACATTGTCATCGACATCGTAACTAGGTAAGGCACGGTGTGTCACTGTGTGTTAACAAATATAACTAACTATAACCTAAACAATCTGGTGTAAATTGTACACAGAAAAGTCTTTTCAAAGACTACATAAAACTACTTTGAACATAAATAAATTCTGATATGGCACCTTGCAAGCGGCAACTCAGGGCAAAACGACACCTAGTTTGCAACGACTGCCAGAGCTGGGTGGATTTTGCGTTGTCTGGCTGTCCAAAATCATGGGCAGAGACCAAAGATGACGGATTCACCTTTCGGTGTATGGGGTGTTTGAGGGTGGAATGTCTGATGAAGGAGGTGTGTAAGTTGACGGATATAGTGAAGGAGATGGAGGCGAGACTCAACATAGAAATAGATGGAGCAGAGAGGGATGACGCGGAGAGAGTTGAGAATTCTACAACACAGAAGGAGCAGAGTTGTGACACGGAGACTGAAGAAAGGAGACTGAGAGGAAGGAAGGTGACCGGTGTGAAGGAACAAGACATTGAGAAAACAGAGGGACGGAGGAAAAGTGTTTGGCAGAGGAAGAGAAAACGGGCCAGTGGGGATAGATCAGCAGGTAGTCAGACTGTAGAGAACGAGGAGAGACACGACAGCGATACAGGTGGTGAAGAGGTAGATACCACAGAGGCAGTTGGTAAGACTGTGAGACAGAAGACTGATGGAAGAAGACAGTGTTCAGCAAAAAACAGAAAACATGACAGGCGTGAAGGTGACAGGGGAGAAAGTGACCGTAGTGAAGGAGGTAGCCGGGGAAAGGGACGGGAGAGGAGAGAAGAAAATGTGATGGGAGGAAAGAAGAAGGGACGAAAGGAAGTGAGAGTAAATGTGCTAGAAGAGAAGATGACAGGAGGAAAGGGGACAAGAGAAAACACGACAGGAAAGAAGGGAATGGAAGATAATGTGACAGGAGAGAAGACGACAAGAGGAAAAGAAAACAACCAGACATATGCAAACCGGAGGAGCTACTCCGAGGCAGTGATTGAGGGGGCAAAGAGAAAAGAGAGAGTGTTTATGGGCGATTCAATTCTGAGAAAAACAGACAAGACTATATGCGAGGGGAAGGACGTTGTTGTATGTCTACCGGGGGCTAGGATAGAGCATGTGACCGAAAGGGTAGAGAAGGTATTGGGGCATGGCAAGGGAGGGTCTATACTAGTACACGTTGGGACAAACAATGCAGACAAGGAGGGAACAACTGGTATAGTTCAGAAGTACAGACATCTAGTGAGGAAGCTAAAGAAGACAAGAGTGGAACAGGTTATTCTCTCAGGAATTTTGCCAGTAATGGGAGGAAGGGGGGCAAGATACAGAAACTGTAAGAGGATGGCGATCAACGCACTAGTTGAGCAGATGTGTGAGGAAGAGGGCGTGGGATTCATAGATTTATGGGGGTACTTTGTTGGGAGAGAAGATATGTACATGAGAGATGGCCTCCATCTAAGTGGAAAGGGGGCAGCAGTATTCTCAGAGAATCTGCTGCGATCTGTTGACAGTGGGACAGGTTGCATCTATTTAAACTAAATTCGCAGGGGGGACTCGCAGAGAAGCCTGAAACTGGAGGCATAGATAAAGGCAGCAAAAATAATTCAGCAAAGAACAGTCTGGAAAACTGTTCTGAAGCTGGGTATAAATGTGTTTGTTTAAATGCAAGGAGTATAGTAAACAAAAGAAATGAACTAAACATTATGGTAGAAGATATTGACCCTCACATAATAGGTATAACCGAATCATGGGCAACCACCGATATATCAGATGCCGAATTGGGACTGACAGGATATGTAATGTTTAGGAAAGATAGAATAGGAAGAAGGGGAGGTGGAGTTATTTTATATATTAAAGAATCTATCCAGGCTTATGAAATAAAATTAGACAGAGAAGCAGATTGCGAAGAAGCTGTTTGGTGTAACATAGTTACAGGAAACTCAACGTTAACGGTTGGATTAGTTTATCGAAGTCCAAACATAAGCATAGAAGAGAATGAAAAAATACAAAACGCTATAAGGGAAGTGAGCAAACGGGACTGTGTTATTATGGGGGGTTTAACCATGGGCATATAAAATGGAAATCTCTACAGAGTATGGGTAGTGAGGACCACAAGTTTTTAGTTTTAGTACAAGATAGTTTCCTTTCTCAACATGTGCTAGAACCAACCAGGGGAGAGAATGTGTTAGACTTAGTTTTGTCCTCAAGAATGAATTAGTTGACAATGTTAAATTATGTGAGCCTCTGGGAATAGTGATCACAGCCAGATACATTTTACCATCAAAGTAAAATCAGAAAGAAATAATAAAAAGCAGTTCAGGAGAAATTTCCACAAAGGAAGAATATAAGGAAATGAGGAAATATTTAGCAAAGATAGACTGAATAATACACTGAAGAATAAGACTTGACAACAGAGATATGCTGGAATATCTTAAAAGGAGCAACATAGGAGACATCGTAGATAAATTTGTTCCCTTCAAAAACAAAGGGAAACGGTCCAAAAAGAAACACTTATCGAAAGAAGCCATTATAAAAATTAAGTATAAACAAATGATGTGGAAGTCATATAGACGTACTGGCAATGACGAAGACTACAACATTTATAAAGAAGCACTAAACTAAGCTACAGCTGAAATTCGAAATTCAAAGAGAAGCTATGAACATAAATTAGCTTGTAATATAAAACATGACAACAAGAGTTTTTATGCGTATGTTCGAAGCAAACAGAAAGTTCAGGATAAGGTCGGCCCTCTAGAAGATAGTGCTGGAAATATAATATCAGAAGGATTCTTAATGGCTAAAGACCTAAATGAGTATTTTAGTTCAGTGTTTACCAGAGAAGACACTAGTTCACTGCCAGTACCAGAGGCTAAGTTCAAGGGGGCAGAATCAGACTATTTAAGACAGTTAATTGTAACCCCAGAAATGGTAGCTAAGAAAATTAGGGCTATGAAGGAAAATAAATCGCCTGGAGTGGATGGTATTCCACCCAAACTACTAGTGGAAATTGTAGAACAAATTAGCATACCGCTTGCAACAGTTTTCAACTTGTCATTAGAAGAGGGAGTGGTTCCTTTAGAATGGAAAGAAGCAAACATTATACCGTTATTTAAAAAAGGTTCGAGAAACAAGTCAGAGAACTATAGACCAGTTAGTTTAACATCAGTGATTTGTAAATTATTAGAAAGACTAATTAAAGATCACATGGTGGATTTTCTAGTTAAACAAAACTTGATAAACCCATCTCAACATGGTTTTTTAAAGCGAAGTCATGCTTAACAAATATGTTATGTTTTTTGGAAGACATCACTAAGTGGGTAGATGAGGGATCACTTGATAGAATATATGTATACTTAGATTTACCTCAAGAAAGCTTTCGACAAGAGTGCCACATCAGAGATTACTGCTTAAACTAAAAATTACATGGCATAGGAAATGGTATAATTAACTGGATAGAAAAATGGCTGATTGACAGAAGACAGCAGGTAGTTGTTGATGGGGAGGCTTCAAACTGGAAATCAGTTTTGAGTGGGGTTCCACAGGGATCAGTACTGGGACCTATATTATTCTTAATATATATAAACGATTTGGACGATGATATAGCTAGCAAGGTGTTGAAATTTGAAGATGATACAAAAGTGTTTAGAAAGTTGAAAGTGATGGTGATGGGCAGCATTTACAAGATGATCTTGACAGGTTGATCAAATGGTCTGAAAAGTGGCAAATGTTGTTCAATTTTTTGGGGAAATGTAAATGCCTCCACACAGGATATAGGAACAATTATGTAGAATATACAATGGGAACTGTACTAAAAGTACTACTGTAAAAGAAAAGACTTAGGGCTGACAATTAGTGCTGACATGAAGGTTTCAGAGCAGTGTGGAATTGCAGCTTCAAAGGAAAAAATCAAATCCTTGGATTAGTTAGGCAGAAATATATAGCATATAAAGAAAAAGAACTAATAATACCACTGTACAAAACAATAGTTGGGCCTCATTTAGAATATTGTATACAAGCGTGGAGGCCATACCGCAAGAAGGACATAGATATGCTAGAAAGAGTACAGAGGAGAGCGACTAAAATGATACCAAAACTGAGGGATCTTAGTTATGAAAAACGCCTAAAAGAATGTGTTTTAACAACACTAGAGACCAGGAGACTGAGAGGAGATCAGATAGAAGTGTTTAAAATATTGAATGGTTATGAAAATATTGATAGAAATATGTTTTTTTCAGTTAAGAAAGATAGAAAGACTAGAGGACATGAAGTTACTTTAGTAAAGGAGCAGTGTAGATTAGGCGTGAGAAAGTTCTCCTACATTTCTAAGACTATGAATAGATGGAACAGATTATCATGATTGTGTGGGTGCTAGTAGTGTGAATATGTTTAAAAATAAAATCGACACATACCTCAGAAGGGCTTGATATATGTAGATAAAAGGGTTGGACTCTCGATAAGCCAAAGGGCTTCCTTGTCCACCTGCCATCTAGAGTTAATTCTCTGGATGGCAATCTTATTAAATCTTGTTAAATTTTCTCTCCAGGATCTGCTTGGCGTCGGGTTCTTGTCTAGTCCATTCCCACAGCTCCTCGTTTCTGATTTTGCCGTTTTTTGCTTAGAATACTTTGCAGACATTGGCTAAGGAAAGCATGGATTTTACGTAATGTTTTTGTCATTTTCCATGTTTCAGAGCTGTACAACAAAACTGAATTTACATTGGTGTTAAAAATCCAGAAATTCCAGACGTTTTTTAGTACCAGGAATGATGCCCTATCCACTCTTGCTGCAACATCTGGCTCTGTACCGCATTGTTTGTATCCATGTTGTATTACTACCACGCAATTGCACAGTATGATAACCGAGTGTTTTGTAACCTCATTAATTTTGTCTACTTTGTGGAAAAAACATTACTTTCATAGTATCGAAACTGTTCCTACTCTAAAAATCTGTGTAGACGTTTGATGTGTCTGTCAAAAATCTATGCTAGTTTTTTTACCATTAAAGACAACGGGCATCTTTTGACAGGCGACCAGTGTTGTCATCATTGGTTGTTTTGTAACAAGGTGCAACATTGACCTGTCCAGCAACAAACTGACCACTGTCATCCATTAACACGGCCATCGTTGATCGGACACACAACTTTTTTTGTGTTGATTGTCCTTTGCGATGTGTCATGATCTGTCTATTGTTATCTTGTCCTTGAAATGTGTCATTCCGTGTCACAATCTCTCAACTCTCATCCATCTCATGGTTGCGATGCATCATTCCGTGTCACAATCTGTCATCTTGTCCTTGAAATGTGTCATTCCGTGTCACAATCTCTCAACTCTCATCCATCTCATGGTTGCGATGCATCATTCCGTGTCACAATCTGTCATCTTGTCCTTGAAATGTGTCATTCCGTGTCACAATCTCTCAACTCTCATCCATCTCATGGTTGCGATGCATCATTCCGTGTCACAATCTGTCATCTTGTCCTTGAAATGTGTCATTCCATGTCACAATCTCTCAACTCTCATGGTTGCGATGCATCATTCCGTGTCACAATCTGTCATCTTGTCCTTGAAATGTGTCATTCCGTGTCACAATCTCTCAACTCTCATCCATCTCATGGTTGCGATGCATCATTCCGTGTCACAATCTGTCACCTGTCATCTCATGCTACGATGAGTTATGGAAATATGTGAAATGAGGTAATTTTCGAACATGACAACTGTAGACTTCTCACTCGAGGCATCAACATATAGGTGTGGTACACTACCCTGTTCCTCACCTCGTACCATGATGCAACAGTAAAACCGTCATGTGACCTGGCTCTGTGCGCAGTTTCAGTGCTTTGCCTCTGTCAACCTGACTGCACAGTCCAGCTCTCGTGATTGTTTGCATTTTAATGACAGCCTATTCATTGCTTTTGCCAGTTGTGCTGATGTATTTTTATTTTCTGCATTCAGTTACAAAAGACATGTTTTGGCTACCCTGATAGTACCATTTCTTGCAGTTTGGTAGTTTTTATGTCACCACGACAGTGGGCATCTTTTGACAGGCGACCAGTGTTGTCGTCATTGGTTGTTTTGTAACAAGGTGCAACATTGACCTGTCCAGCAACAAACTGACCACGGTCATCCATTGACACAGCCATCGTTGACTGGACACACAACTTTTTGTGTGTTGAATGTCCTTGCGATGTGTCATGATCTGTCTATTGTCATCTCCCTCCATGTGATGTGTCATTCCATGTCACAATCTCTCAACTCTCATGGTTGCGATGTATCATTCCATGTCACAATCTGTCACCTGTCATCTCATGCTACGATGAGTTATGGAAATATGTGAAGAGGTAATTTTTCGAACATGACAACTGTAGACTTCTCACTCGAGGCATCAACATATAGGTGTGGCACACTACCCTGTTCCTCACCTCGTACCATGATGCAACAGTAAAACCGTCACGTGACCTGGCTCTGTGCGCAGTTTCAGTGATTTGCCTCTGTCAACCTGACGGCACAGTCCAGCTCTCGTGATTGATTGCATTTTAATGACAGCCTATTCATTGCATTTACCCATTACGCTGATGTATTTTTATTTTCTGCATTCAGTTACAAAAGACATGTTTTGGCTGCCCTGATAGACCCATTTCTTGCAGTTTGGTAGTTTTTATGTCGCCACGACAATGGGCATCTTTTGACAGGCGACCAGTGTTGTCGTCATTGGTTGTTTTGTAACCAGGTGCAACAAACTGACCACGGTCATCCATTGACACGGCCATCATTGACTGGACACACACCTTTTTGTGTGTTGACTGTCCTTGCAATGTGTCATGATCTGTCTATTGTCATCTCCCTCCATGTGATGTGTCATTCCGTGTCACAATCTGTCAACTGTCATCTTGTCCTTGAAATGTGTCATTCCGTGTCACAATCTCTCAACTCTCATCCATCTAATGGTTTGCGATGCATCATTCCGTGTCACAATCTGTCATCTTGTCCTTGAAATGTGTCATTCCGTGTCACAATCTGTCACCTGTCACCTCATGCTACGATGAGTTATGGAAATATGTGAAGAGGTAATTTTTCGAACATGACAACTGTAGACTTCTCACTCGAGGCATCAACATATAGGTGTGGTACACTACCCTGTTCCTCACCTCGTACCATGATGCAACAGTAAAACCGTCATGTGACCTGGCTCTGTGCGCAGTTTCAGTGCTTTGCCTCTGTCAACCTGACTGCACAGTCCAGCTCTCGTGATTGTTTGCATTTTAATGACAGCCTATTCATTGCTTTTGCCAGTTGTGCTGATGTATTTTTATTTTCTGCATTCAGTTACAAAAGACATGTTTTGGCTACCCTGATAGTACCATTTCTTGCAGTTTGGTAGTTTTTATGTCACCACGGCAGTGGGCATCTTTTGACAGGCGACCAGTGTTGTCGTCATTGGTTGTTTTGTAACAAGGTGCAACATTGACCTGTCCAGCAACAAACTGACCACGGTCATCCATTGACACGGCCATCGTTGACTGGACACACAACTTTTTGTGTGTTGAATGTTCTTGCGATGTGTCATGATCTGTCTATTGTCATCTCCCTCCATGTGATGTGTCATTCCGTGTCACAATCTGTCAACTGTCATCTTGTCCTTGAAATGTGTCATTCCGTGTCACGATCTCTCAACTCTCATCCATCTCATCGTTGCGATGCATCATTCCGTGTCACAATCTGTCATCTTGTCCTTGAAATGTGTCATTCCGTGTCACAATCTGTCACCTGTCATCTCATGCTACGATGAGTTATGGAAATATGTGAAGAGGTAATTTTTCGAACATGACAACTGTAGACTTCTCACTCGAGGCATCAACATATAGGTGTGGTACACTACCCTGTTCCTCACCTCGTACCATGGTAAAACTGTCATGTGACCTGGCTCTGTGCGCAGTTTCAGTGCTTTGCCTCTGTCAACCTGACGGCACAGTCCAGCTCTCGTGATTGTTTGCATTTTAATGACAGCCTATTCTTTGCTTTTGCCAGTTGTGCTGATGTATTTTTATTTTCTGCATTCAGTTACAAAAGACATGTTTTGGCTACCCTAATAATACCATTTCTTGCAGTTTGGTAGTTTTTATGTCGCCACGACAGTGGGCATCTTTTGACAGGCGACCAGTGTTGTCTTCATTGGTTGTTTTGTGACACGGCCATTGTTGACTGGACACACAACGATGTGTCATGATCTGTCTATTGTCATCTCCCTCAGGATAAGATGACGGTCGGCACACAGTATAACTGTCATTTGACCTGGCACTGTGCGCAGTTTCGGTGCTCTGCCTGTCAACCTGGTGGGACATTTTTACAACATAGCTGTTATGTCGTTAGCCTCAGCAACCCAAGGAACGCGCAAATTAACGGTTAGATAAATAGCATGCAGTTTAGTTGTCAATAGATTGTTGAATTCACCAAGAAGATATGAGGATAAAGCAAAGGTATAAAGATAGATGTTAGTGTCAGTTGGAGCAGGTCCTTAGCCAGAAATTATTTTTTGCTAGTCTTGAATTAATCAAAACTGTACCTTTTAGTGCTCGAATGTCTTGGCATGGCAGCCATTCAGGTCAATCACAGCCATTATTGGCCAGTTTTATTTTTTAATGACAAAATAGTGTCATTTGAGCCATTTATTTAATTAATACTGATCCATTTGATTTGTTATACTACCATCTTACCCTCCATCGTAGTGTCACCTGATTGGGTCGTCTGATGGGCCTTGTGTTATCATGTCACTCTCTTTCTGTTTTCAGTGAGACAGGGGGGACGTGGGAAGTGTAGACCTGACCCTTCCTTCGACTGGGGAATGTCAGCTCACCTGCCATCTACACCGATCAACACTCGCCGATTCACAAAACACTGCTTCATTCACTGCACGACACAATTTACCCCGTCTTTTTAATGCAACACAGTTTTTTCTGTGTCCTTACATACTAAACAGATTTTATGTGATTCTTTGTATCGAGACAAATTGAGTGATTTTACAATGTGAAGTTCTGAAGATGTCTGTATTTTGATCCTGTCTGTTGTCTATGTCCTGTACATTAATACCACCAACTGTTCCCAGGCATCATGTATTGTGCCACTACAATCATTAAACTCTGGTAATATATACACAGTCACCAGCTGTCTGTCTTCTTATGGCGTTAGCAGATTATAATGGTCTCCACTTACGGCCACACTCCCAGATGAATCAGTGTTTTCTTTAAACAAAACTAGTTTTCTGCCAGATTATGATAACAGTTGCACACTTCTAAATCACTATTCATGGTTCAAGTTTACAAATAAATTATTCTACATGTCAAAACACCACATTTTAGAAAGTGCACAATAGAATGTACTCTACACACATTTGCAAGAATTATAATTATCTTTCCATAGAGAATAGGATTGTTTCTAAATGTGCAAATATTTGCTTAAAAAAAATAATGTACATGTTTGACAAATATACAGTAACAACTGAGACCGGTTTGGTTGAAAAAGGCTATTTTATACTTTGGGCAGAAAAAATTGGCATCAATTAAAAAAATAATCCCATCTACCTGTGTGTGTGGAATTTCACTTCGCATCCACAGATTAGTAGTGGAATTCTTTGTCACTGTTAAAATACACTACGCATCCACAGATTAGTAGTGAAATTCTTCATGTCACTTAGAATACACTACGCATCCACAAATTAGTAATGGAATTCTTCGTGTCACTGTTAGAATACACTACGCATCCACAGATTAGTAGTGGAATTCTTCATGTCACTGTTACAATACACTACGCATCCACAGATTAGTAGTGGAATTCTTCATGTCACTGTTAGAATACACTACGCATCCACAGATTAGTAGGATCCAACAAAACAATTGCATCGATGCATTGTAGTTTGAGTAGCTGGGTTTCTTAGAAATTTTTTACAGTGCAAATGGTTACACATTATAAGCCGCTGCAACACGAGCAAACCATTGCACAATTTTTTTTAGCTAAATTGCGACCTTTTGTTTATCGAATTTACCTGTTTACAAAACTTTCACTAAGAATCCATTATAAAAAACTTGTTTATATAAAAAAATTATTAACCACAAGGTTAGACCATTCCATTTAACTGCAGTCCAGTTTTATGTAGAAATCCACCTTTTCGACAATGGAGACATATAATCAGCAGGGCCCCAGTTGTAAAAATGCTAACTTGGTGACAGAAGTGATACCTGGTTGACACAACAGTTTTGTGATGCATCGATCATAATGTGTGGCGTTTTTCTTAAAAATACAAGTGAAACTTGCCTTAGTGGGTGCCAGGCAATAACGCACACTTCTAAACTTGCCTTAGTGGGTGCCAGGCAATAACGCACACTTCTAAACTTGTCTTAGTGGGTGCCAGGCAATAACGCACACTTCTAAACTTGCCTTAGTGGGTGCCAGGCAATAACGCACACTTCTAAACTTGCCTTAGTGGGTGCCAGGCAATAACGCACACTTCTAAACTTGCCTTAGTGGGTGCCAGGCAATAACGCACACTTCTAAACTTGTCTTAGTGGGTGCCAGGCAATAACGCACACTTCTAAACTTGCCTTAGTGGGTGCCAGGCAATAACGCACACTTCTAAACTTGCCTTAGTGGGTGCCAGGCAATAACGCACACTTCTAAACTTGCCTTAGTGGGTGCCAGGCAATAACGCACACTTCTAAACTTGTCTTAGTGGGTGCCAGGCAATAACGCACACTTCTAAACTTGTCCATGGCAGTAATCTGGCCATAACGGACAAATTGCAGTCCCGGCAATGTTCACTACAGACAGGTTTGACTGCAGTTGAATGAGGTAGTCTTGGGGTACTGTCACAGTGAAGTGGGTATTAAGTCGCAACATTTTAACATGCATAAGCTTTAGAAATTATACCTCGTTTTATTGTATAAGTAGTTTTCTTAATTTATTCCTAACTCCATGAAAGCGACGTTTTGAGATCATGTGGGATCATAAATGTTATGTATTTTATATTTGTTGAGGACAATAAGCTGGATATTGAAAGAGCAGAATAGACAGGTGCGGCTTAATACCTGAATCGCTCTGGCATGTAACATATTCCTGTGGAATTTAAGTTATCGTGCATACATCTATATTCACAAATACCTCATTATTTCGTTCAGACTGGTCCGTTCATTATTGTTTTAATGAAGCAGAATCCCTGAGCAGTGAGCTCGGATAATTCTGACGGTGGCGTGATGCACGTATCCAACTCATTAACAATTGGACCCGAGGCCACGGCCTTGAAAGTGGCGCAATGCCGTATAAGGGCCAATGTCTCAAAAAGTGTACAATTTATAAAAATCGTGTCTTTTGTCTTTCACATCGTCAATTATAAAGTCAGCCTAACGAAATTTTCACCATATATTGATGTCATTACGTTCTTTCAGGACATGTAAGGTTTGACAGCCTTGTTAATTTTTAAAATGGCATAAATTGGCCGTAAGTTGCCAAAAACGGCCAAAATGACGTGTCCAATTGAAGTTTCCAAAGTTTGAAGTAGTGCCATACAAAAACAATGCTGTATTTATTTTTTTCTGAGTTCACTGGGCAAATGGAGTATGTATTGGGAATGTACATTAAAAAAACGATGTTTAAATAATTAAAACTAAAAAATGTACACTGCGTTTTCTGTAATGACCAATTTTTGCGTGTCCAGCGTCATCGGTTTACACGGGTCAATTACATTAATTTATTATTGTCGTTGTAGGATGCCTATACATGTATTCTTTTCCTACATGTTAAGTAAATGATATACAAAAAAAATATGGGTATAAACCTAAATTCGACGAAAATATAACACGTTCAAGTAAAAAAAATATGGAGTGGCGTTTTAGCTGCGTGTCCAGCGTCATATATAGAAAAGGCTATCTTCAAAACAGTAGGAAACGTACGCCGTTTTTTATTTGTTTGTACATACCAGCAACCACCATGCTATAACCCCAACAATGGCAATAGCAATATTTCTTGGTCAAATGAGGATAAAACCGATATTGGAGCGTGTCCAGCGTCACTGCGTGTCCATCGTCATATGTGGGATTACCGAGAAAGACTGCTGAGAGCGCATTCTACTTTGATATGTAGGAACTACAGTGATCAGTGCATCCGTGGCGGTCGCCTCTATGCTGGTCGGTATTTTTTTGTTTCCTACAATAAATATTTGATGAGTTGTGGTCCGATATGTACGTCTTTCATATGAAATGGTGCAATAGAATAAGGCTAATTACATTAATAAAGGTAACACCACTTATAGCGTTAGTATACTTAACAGCTAGCTGTGTTCTAACAAACCAATGAACGATAATTTGATACGTTGATCTGCGGGAAAGTTAATATATGACAATCCTAATGTCTAAGCAACTTGATGACGCTGGACACGCCAATTTAACCAAATGTATATTTACTGGCTGTAGTTGACACTGACATCTTATCTTTTAGTGTAGATGTGTCAAGTACATGTTGCTCTTCATATAAAAGAAAACATTCCACATACAATTTAGAAGAACACATTATTACAAACAAACCATACTGACGCTGGACACTTGCTAATTAATGATAAAAATCAACATATCTAAGAATAATTTCCGTTTAAATAATAGCTATTAATATACGTTTGAAGAACAAGACAGGTAGCAAAACAATATAATGCATTTGGGTGATTAAAAGGTAATTTGAAGAATTATGGCCAATGGACTTAACTCACTCACGGCAGTAAGGCTGGACATGCAGCTATGGGTGTGATCCTGCAACGCATATCGCTTACGTACTACTGTATCCGTTATCTCACGTGATCTGCTCATCTCATTGAATTATTTTCAAAATCATTTAAGCGTTTCACAAAAACAAAATACAGAATAATTAATATTGCGTTCTACATTTTTAGAATACCCTGTCCACCAAAGAGGCATTATCATGGCAAGCCACGACACGCAAATGTATTGTGCTCAGATCTCGCACCGTTACCGAGAGAGAAAGATAGTACAAGACCCCCACTTCTTGGCCCATCGTTCCGCTCAGAACCGGGCATATCATGTTTGCGCAAGATACCTCTCAGACCATAAGCTGAGAGCTCAGTGAGCTCGCAAAGCTATAAATGTAAGTAGCGTACGATAACATATTTGTCTTGAGTTTGACTTTTCTTCAAGTAATTGTCTATATTTATTTTAATATTACATGTAAACTTTCTGTTACATATCAATATTTAATGTAGAAGTGATTTATTATTAATGTGTAAAATGTAAATGTTTGCATATAGAGCAAGACGTCTGCAGCGGCAACTCCTACAGTGGAAGTTAGGAAGTCGAAGAGACTCGACCCATCCCTTCCACCTACTACAAGTGAGGTGCCTACGTCTTCGCAGAGTTTGGCTGACTCAGAATACGTACCATTATCAGGCATTGTGTGTTGTGTTACAAACTTGTAAACCACTACACCATACGATTTATGATACTAACTCTGCATAATGTACAACTAAATCAATATTCGCATATTCGCATAATTTATATTTGGCTGCATGTGTTGCTTTATGTTGTGCATGCTAAATAAGGCAGGTTTCTTCCGTGTAATATATAGGTCACAGTGGAGGATTGCTATCGTTTACAAACCAACTGCATGGGCTATGACTATGACAACCGATGTTCTTGTTATGGACACAACTTTTCAGTGGTCTCACAGACTACCGCCCACATGGTGATAGATACTTATTTCTGTTACATTATGACACTAACACATATTTGTAAACCGTAATTTCAAAAACATATAATTCACGGTTTAATATTCATAGTTTATGTTATAAGAACATTGGAATTTGCTGTCTTCTTAACTTAAGTACAACCTGTATCCTTGTTTGTTTCCTTCAGAGAAACCTTGGTCGTGAAGATGAATTTTCCCTAACTACATTCAAAAGTAGCACAAGAATTAGGAGCTGACGTGACAGCTGAAATACCGACTGCTGGAAACCTACCCAGGAAAAGGAGGTCATCTGTCCAAAAGAAGCTAAACGCCTTGAAGGTGAAGACGAAGAGGCTGCAAAGATGTGTATGGGTTTTGGAGAATCATTTAAAGCGCTCTACTCATAATCAGAAAGAAGGATCAGGCCAAACAAGAACTGATACGACTCCCATAAACACCATTTTGACAACGCTGATACGCCGTGCCGACATAATAATGAGGAAGGACGGATTGAACCCTTCGCGAAACAAAGAAGTGAGAAAGGTTCTCGTTGCCCATGAATCACTTGTGATCGAAATGCAAAATAATCCAGTCAAGAAAAGGCAGTCACTCTTCACAGGACGTCACCTGAAGAGAAGTCGGGCAGGAAGCATGGTCGCGAAGAAGTTGCACCTAGACCGACGATACGTTCTCCGCAAGAATGGCTTCGCAGGACAAAATACAGCACAACACTTGAAGGCCAGACGTAGGCCGTTACCCGTGAAGGAGTTCATGAAGAGACCGAATCAATTTACACTTCTGCCAGGCAAGAAGGATGCCGTGAAAGATGGTACGAAGAAGGTGCAGAAATATACATCTCCTGTACTTTGACTGACTATAAGGAACAATAAGAATTCAACGTAGACATTATTGTCCATGCCGCTGCATGTTTAAAATGGTGTTCGTAGTTGTTTGTAATTTGTGACGAAGGATAATGATTGTCTTCAATTAAAGCTATATTGCGTGTCCAGCGTCATCAGTATATACACATTTCTTAGCTCACAGTTTGCCTAGTCTCGATCCCCGGACGCATATGACAGTTGGCAACACAAAGATAACTGATCAGGGTTACTGATTATGTATCAGTTATAATTCCACACACTTTTCTGAGAGAGCTGCACTAATTGAAAATAGGCCATTCCAAGAAACAACAGAGTACAAAAAACTATCACGAAAGTAACAACGAAGAAAAAGAATGTTTCCAAGTCAAATTTAATCGTCTAAGTCTTGATTCTTATTAAATGGTATGTACACTAGATGATCCAAAAACATTTTCCCCTTTACATGTAATTTTAAATGCTCTAATTATAGCCAATATTGCAATTTTTCGTCGATGACGCTGGACACGCGATGAAAATCATGTTTCACTTCAAGTGACTGACAACAAAAGTAACCTATATTACATTGAACCATTTATGAAAAATATGCCTCAATATATGTACAATGAGAAAATATAACTTAATTGTTCAGAATTAAACATTTATTTTTGGACCTGTTAAAACCTAATTGTACACTTTTGGGGACATTGGCCCATAAACAGACTGCTTCCTCCTGAAACATTTCAATGTCAACAACAATACAAAATTATTCATTATGACACATTTCGGTGATCAGTATGTTGTATAGTACAGTTTATAGTGTACAACATGATTTTATAATAAAATAGACAGACAGCTTCTTGCATGTATATAATAACAAGTGATACAACAATTAAGAGAATTGACTTATAACATGATACGTACTGATATCAGTTATGCTGACTAACAAATGTGTCAAGTCTCTGCACAATAATTTAATTTTTAAAACGTAACATTTTTATTGCAATGTTGTAAAATATGGATTACACATAATCTGTACAATTATTTACAAATCATGTACAGCTGTAGTTGCAAATGAACCTAAAATATAGATTTTAGAATATACTATGGGTTTCAAGGCAAAATGTGATTACTCTCAATTCAGGGGACTTGTTTGATGGGTATTTTCTTCTTAAAAAATTGGCCCTTGCTATTAGCTACTATGGTTTTGTATTCTAAAAATATTCCAAAATCATTCAAGTTTACGTTCTGTGATTCCAGGAGTAAGATTTTGTCAACAATCACATGTATTTTGTTTTTCCCTGAAACCCTTCTTATATACCAGGTAATTGATACAATATACAACATGGTTTAATTTTATGTTGGGAACTCAGATTTTACACCTTGAACAGGGGTCAATAAAAATAATCAGTACCGGTAGATTTCTCATTAAAATAACTATTTTCTGGTGAAATCTTTCTCGTCATATCACTCTTGTCTTCAAGCAATGGTTTCTTCGATTCGCCTCGTGACTGCGCCATCTGGTGGCTGTGACTTGCGCTGGAGTCGTTGAACGCATGGTTCAACGTAGTAGAACACGGCACCAATCATCATCATGACTCCACATATGACATATGACACACGATATGACCCGGTCACATCGCTCAATTTACCTGCAACATAAACATGACCATTTTATACGATATGCTGTTATTTTGGTCCTTATATAACTAAAACCAAGCTAGTGTATCCGTGCTAAGCTTTTCCTCCTGAACACTGTATTTTCAGGTCATGATTTTATCTACAGCACATTGGAAGAACACTCCCCATTGGTTTAGGGTTTTTACATGTTTTAAGGTGAGGAGTGAGGCTGAATATTTCTGAGAGAAGTCGAGATGGTGGTCGAATTAACAGCGAGTGTGTAAGAAAAATCCATCAATAAACAGAACATGATGCTAACTTTGAGAATTTTAATTGCTGTATCACCTAAGAATCCATTTCGACGACACACCCATAAGTGTCCCATCAGTACATCCTGGCGTTGACAGTTTTCGGTAGATCATTGTCAAGTCGTGATATTGGTTTTAAGGGGTACAATCAGGCTTACGAGCCATCCTCGCATGCCAGAGGCGCAGTTGGTAACACCAGTCAGTACTCCGTGGCAGATCGCTTTGCGAAACATATCGCTTGCCGGCAAGTTTTGGTGATTTGGGAAGTAGACACAGTTAAGTATTTGGATGCACAATGTACTCAGTGGTCGAATGGATAATTATTTTGGGATTCCTGGTCAAGTCAAGGGCTTCATCTTGTAACTGGGGCGCGGGTCGGACGGGTGCCTACACTGTTTTTACGGGTGGTACAGCAAGGTCAATTATGAGTTTGATTCAGCTAACTTTCATACAATACGTAGGAAATATCAAACACCGTCTCAACTTCTCTGGGAAGCTTTCTTCCCGTGCTGCAGTTACTGTGGGAAGACTATACATACACAAATATCCACCCCTGTCTATAGCCAGGTACTCACTCACACAACTGGGGAAACGTGGAGTGAACAAACTTGTCCAACCAACATTTAAAACAGCAGCGAGATGATTCGAACATGGAATATTTTTTATTCAGAGTCTGACGCACTAACCACAAAACCACTACACTCCACAGGCATTTTGAGCAGACTGGATATGTTACCATACTATATAAAATCTTACCTTTATATACTTTTTGGCACTTGTGTAGAATCCAGATCCACCTCGATTTTGTTGTTATAACTATATTTTTGCATACATATGGTACCTCAGTGCGTTAACTCCATCATTCTACATCATCTCGGGTATATTTGTTTTAAAGATAGTGTGTTTTAGCGCACTTTTGAGGTCTAAAAGATGGTCTTGTCAGCACAAACGCTGTTTATCACTGTTTCCAAACATGCAGCGTGGTACTAGTAACACACAGCTGCAGCGACGCAGACAGGCACAAACCGCAGTGCTATCTGGGCCTCACAATGCACTATGGCCAGAACTGGGACGTAATGAAGTACAAGTACTTCATTACTGTACTTGAGTAGAAAAGTTTACTTTTCATGAGTAACGAAGTACATTTTTTAGGAGTAATTTTACTTGTAACGAAGTACAAATGTAACAAAGTATCCATAATTTATGCGATAACAATTTGGAGCTCCAAAAATTTTAGTAACGAACGATAATGCCTGAAGCCCGGAGCTGGTTTCCGCCAGCATATATCTATAAATAGATGCCCAAGCTCAACAAGGCGTTTGTTTGAGGAGCCAGCCTGTCACTGTATCCTGCTGAGGATCCTGTCCTGATCAATAAAGTGTTTGTTTTGCACACTACTGAATTTACTTGTTTGTTCGCAGTGGGTGACCATGCAAACAAATTTTAGAACTACTTTTGTATTTACTTCAAGTACATTTGTTTACTTTTTACTTGTATTTCAAGTACATTTTCAAAAAGTACTTTTACTTTTACTTTTTCCAGAGTTACTTGTACTTTTACTCAACTACAAAATAAATGTTAGATTGTAGTGGGGTGGTCACATGTTTCAGTGACCGGTGGCGTAATGGCCCCACTTATAGGTTTAGGCTAATTTAGTGGGGATTATAGTTAGTGTGAATGAATGGTGTGCTTGGTTAGTACGGTACAGTGCATAAGGTCTACTGTGATTACAGTAGTAATGCTGTTGTTTTATATATCTATAACAATACTGCTAACGTTGTATATGCCGAATTGTGGGCTCTGTCATCCAGAGGTACAGGAGACTAGTATGGACTCAGGCCTGGCCTTGGGATGTAGAGCCCACATTTCTCTCTCTTTAACTTAATCTCTTTAATAAACGTCATTTGGCCTTATTTCATCACTATTCATGACTTGGTGCTTGCAAAAATGTACTTGTTACAGCTCTGACTATGACATAATATTTTATAGCATAAATATGCCTGAGATGGTGAGTAAAGATTTAATTAATGCATTATGTATCAAACGTAGGCAACAATACAGTTATAACAACACATTTGAAGAGGGTCTGCATTATACACAAGTGCCTACTTTTTATAAAAATTAGTGACGCGTCATGACGCACTTACCAAGTAGTGACGGCAGGGCAATGTTGGTGAGCCCCATGAACATGACAGTCATGACGCACTTACCAAGTAGTGACGGCAGGGCAATGTTGGTGAGCCCCATGAACATGACAGTCATGACGCACTTACCTAGTAGTGATGGCAGGGCAATGTTGGTGAGCCCCATGAACATGACAGCCATGACGCACTTACCAAGTAGTGATGGCAGGGCAATGTTGGTGAGCCCCATGAACATGACAGTCATGACGCACTTACCTAGTAGTGATGGCAGGGCAATGTTGGTGAGCCCCATGAACATGACAGTCATGACGCACTTACCAAGTAGTGATGGCAGGGCAATGTTGGTGAGCCCCATGAACATGACAGTCATGACGCACTTACCAAGTAGTGATGGCAGGGCAATGTTGGTGAGCCCCATGAACATGACAGTCATGACGCACTTACCAAGTAGTGACGGCAGGGCAATGTTGGTGAGCCCCATGAACATGACAGTCATGACGCACTTACCAAGTAGTGACGGCAGGGCAATGTTGGTGAGCCCCATGAACATGACAGTCATGCCGAATGCTTTCGGGAATGCCGCCATGCCAAGATAGTCGATAAGCACCACTGGGAATATGGTCGCGTACAGGCCCCCGCATGTGCCGATTGTGACACTCATCACAAAGAGGCTCGTAACCGATGGCAATGCGACACACACCAAACACGTCACCCCCATGATGGCCATCCATAACCCGGCGAGAAAATTCCGTCGAAATCGAAGATGATCGGCTAGCCACCCCCCGATGAGTCTACTAACGAGGTCACTCAGTCCCATTGCAAACATGAGGATGGTGGTGACCTCACGAGTGACCCCGAGGTCGTGGGCAAGAGGAGGCATGAACAGAATCGCGTCAACGTAACCAACATTCCCGAAGCAGATCGACAACACATAGATAACAAACATGGGGTTTCTTAGCAACCCCCACGGGTACATTCCACACAGTTTTGCCCCCATGCCGCATGGTGACGCAATATTGTTTCGTTCGTCGTCGCCGTGGTAACTTGCTTTTCGCAGCGCCATCTCTGCAGCGAGCATGTCCTGTGGTATCGGCTGATACGGTGCGATATACAGCGATCCGGTGCTTGTCAGATGGTCGCCCATGCACCGCAAACGTTCACCGCTAGTGGGCTCTGTCACACCGCCACATAGCCGCCCCTGGTCACCCTCGCTGTACGTGCGCATGCGATATGTTGTTTTCGCAATGCTATTCAGCTGACGCTCGCTGAATGCCCCCCGCAAGGTGTCGTCATCAGTCTCGAGGAGTTTCATGCGGCCCCCTATTGGGGCTTTATCCTCACTGTCATGTGGATTGATCTCGGTGGACGGTGAATGTTTCAATTTGCGCCGTTTGTAGAACGCCACTGGTCGCATGAGTGCGCCAGCAATTAGACCGTGGAGAAATAGTCCAGCATAGAGTAGTAAAGTTCCTCGCAGCGCGTACGTTTCCAGCCAATGGTTGAGCAGAAGAGGTATAATCAACTGACCGAGACTGCCGCCTGCCATTGTGAATCCGTTCGCCAGCGACCGCCGCTTCTCGAAGTATTGGCTCACCACAACGAGACTGGGTGTGAACATGAGAGCGTTCCCAATTCCTGAAACATAACAAATGTCAGCCAACAGCATTCTGGGAAGGTGTGATGCAGCAAGAGGCATTAGCACAATATAGATGTAATTATCACATTTTAAAATGTACTGTTAAATAATAAAATTGTCATAATGTGTAATATGTTACACTATTAAATGTAATCATATCAGTCATAGAAAAGATACAATCCTAATTTGTAACAACTAATTTACTACAATTAATTAAATGTAATCATATAATAATAAATTGATAAAAAATCCAAAACAGCTGCATTTGATTACACTTTTAATATAATTAAATGTAATCATAATAGCAAAAGTTTTACAAAGTCAATTATATTTGGTTAAAAAGTATTTTGTGCCTAGCTAGAAATGGTTAGGGTACATTGGGGCAGAGTGCTGCAGAGGCCAAACAAGACTATTTGTACTGACAGAACTAGGTAGAATACATAGCGGTGTTGCCTCAGAAGCCAAACCTCTATTTGTGCTTGTAATTACAATTAGTTAGGTTACATGGGGGTATACTGCTGCACAGGCCAAACAAGACTACCTGGGTATTTCACCTGTAGTTAGAACTTGTTAGGGTACATGGGGGTAAATCTACAACTTATATGTATGCTTATATGTATGTATGTAATGTAAACCAGTTAGGGTACATTCGGGTATACTGTCACAGAGGCCAAACACAACTGTGCGTATGTGGAGTTAGGGTATACTGGGCCATACCGCTGCAGAGGCCAAACACAATGACTATGAAGTAGATGTTTGGGGCGAAAACACACACAAGAGGCGCTGCGACGGAGAAACATGCCCCCACCATGACGACCAGGCGGTTACTGTGCTGCTCAGAGAGTGCGCTAGCAACGGGAGCTGAAACAATATGAAGCAACCAACTTAACAAATCATTTCTTAATGTTATCTTAATTTCTTTTAATCAATAAACTATTAATTTTTATCAACGATATTACTGTTTATACATCTAAATTATTTCACTGAATAACTTATATTATTTGTAAAAAAAAACGCAAATAATATATTATATACAATAATTTTTCCAAGGGATGTTCCATAATCCTGCCCGGGAGAGACTTCCATATTCCGTTTATGCTATTCCTTCTAATAAGTGTATAGTACATTTAGGATGTGCATTTTGTAATAATTATTTCCCGAACATTATTGCAAAATCACGTATGATTGGTCTAAACTCAAATCTTTGATTCTAGAATGGCAACGATATGATTGGATAAAGGGCTCGGCTTAACTTTGACAATGCGATCTGCCAGGGGGTACTGAGACTGGTGTAACACCCTCTGGCTATAGCAGACATGATGTAATGCTGACAGGGTCCATATACTTGAGCAAATATAAAATTCCATGACATTTCCACGCTTCCATTCAAAAAATCCATGCCAAAACCAACCAATATTGAGTATGACACAAAACATACATTTTAAGTTTGATTATACAACATACCTACAAAACAAACCGAAGGCAGCAGTTATAAACCACCATTACAGTACCTTAATATTCTAAAACTTGTTCTCATCCGCTGGAGGTAAATGCTTCACCACTAATGGTCAGAGAACTGACCATTATGAATTCCTGGATTTTTAACTAATGGAATTTCATGCCATTCAAGGATTTCCTGGCCCCCCGTATAAATCTTAAGTGCAGACGATGGAAACATGAGACTGTGTTACGTACACAGAAGTGACATCCCGGCTGCAGATAGCCCCATCACCCAGGCAGTGACACCGGAGCTGGTCTTGTACAGATCAATGAACTCGACAAACAGAATGCCGAGAGATTTGAACGCACCGATCACGAAAAACATGGACAGACATGAGCCTGAAAAATATAAAGTTGTTTTTAAAAGATGGCAGTCTAAAAGATGGCAGTCTATTCTTAATCTTAGTTTTTCATTTATTAATATAATTTTAAGACTATACTAACTATGTTGAAGGTATACTACCCGCCAATTGTATTTAGTAAGCCTGTAACAACGGTCAGAATATGAAGGTAAGACCACGCGTACATGTTCTAATAGTAAACAAAACATGCAGTTTCAAAACAAGGGTGGGAGGGAAAGAGGGAGGGAGGGAGGGATATGAAGTACAGGAGGGAGGGGGTAAGATAGAGGGGGGTAAGGGCAAAGAGAGAGGGAGGTGTATAGAGTGAGGGGTAGGATATGGACGGAGGGGTGGGAGGGAAGGATATGGAGGGAGAGAAGGGTATGGAAGGAGCAGGAGGGAGGGAACGGTATGGAAGGGGCAGGAGGGCGGGAACGGTATGGAAGGAGGAGGAGCAGGTGGGAGGGAAGGGTATGGAAGGAGGGAGGAGCAGGTGGGAGGCAAGGGTATGGAAGGAGGGAGGAGGAATGGAAGGAGGGAGAAGGAGGGAGGGAAGGGTATGGAAGGAGGGAGGAGCAGGTGGGAGGGAAGGGTATGGAAGGAGGGAGGAGCAGGAGGGAGGGAAGGGTATGGAAGGAGGGAGGAACAGGAGGGAGGGAAGGGTATGGAAGGAGCAGGAGGAAGAGAAGGGTATGGAAGGAGGGAGGAGCAGGTGGGAGGGAAGGGTATGGAAGGGGCAGGAGGGAGGGAAGGGTATGGAAGGAGGAGGAGCAGGAGGGGAGGGAAGGGTATGGAAGGGGCAGGAGAGAGGGAAGGGTATGGAAGGAAGGAGGAGGGAGGGAAGGGTATGGAAGGAGGGAGGGGCAGGAGGGAGGGAAGGATATGGAAGGAGGGAAGGGTATGGAAGGAGGGAGGGAGGGGTGTGTGTGGAGGGAGGTGTGACCGTGTGGGATGAAGCGAGGGAAGAGTATGGAGGGGGAGGTGTGAGAGGGAGGGAGGAGTATGGAGGGAGGGTATGAACAAGGGTAGGGAGGGTGGGAGGGAGGGGATAGGATGGACTTGCCCTGAAACCCTTCCCATGTAGCCCTACCTATGTTACACAGCCAGGCCCAGCCATGGTCCTTGGGAACGTCACCAGACATTCTCCACTCGCTCGTGTCACCGCGTCACCACACTGCCGTGTCGACTGTGCTGATACTGGACAACCATGTTGGTGTCATCAATGTCGGTGTCATCAAAGCTGGTGTCATCAATGGTGTTGTCACTGATTTTGTTGTCATTGATGCCGGTATCATCAATGCTGGTGTCATCAATGTCGGTGCCATCAATGTCAGCGTCATCAATGTTGGTGCCATCAATGTTTCTGCAACAGAAATTTGCAATATATTTATTAGGTTGATTCCCCGGAAAGTGAGCCTGAGAGGTGAGTTTCAATAATTGCTATAGGATATAAAAATCTTGACCCATTAAAAAATTATAATTTTTTTCCACGGGAAATAATGGCCGTTTTGCATACAGATACATGCATGTTGTTATGTAGTTTATTATAATATCCATTTTCTAAATTCAAATAATACCACATTTTATTATAAATTATTAAAAGGGAGTTTACTAGGTGTAGTTAGATGACACTAGGTTATAATTAAATTAATTTTACACCACAACAATATTTTTGTGACAGTTATATAGTTACAAAATTAAACTTTCCGTGTCACACCTGCAAATATAAAAAAAATGTTTTCCCATATTAGGTTTTTTTTCCAATTGGTTTACAAATCAACATAGGAAAACTTACGTAATACCAAAATATAAAAGACATGCACAAACATTGACCAGGTAATCAAGATTGCATATAGTACGTATGTTTAAAGTTTTCGTACTAGACAGATAGGACCTTGGGTGCCAAACTTTCTGGGGTTAATTTATGATGCCACATGTGTAACGTAATACCTTTATTTTTTCTAAATACCCTGTATATTAAGGGTTCTTACTGAATCTTGGTGGTTTTGTGGAAATCGCTATGAAAAAAGTAACTGTCGTAACTGAACACCAGGGGCTTAGCTAGAGACCTGTCTGCCCATCTTCAAGATTAACAGATGACTGGCCAAGACGGGTAATTACAACTGATAAGACTGGTGGATTTTTAGAGGTTGCCAGCTGGCCACTAGATTAACTAATAGTTCCAAGTCTGGGCATCCACATTAGTGACTATCATTGGCACAACTGGCACTGAAAGAAATCAAATGGAGCAGTATCTATTAAATAAATAGCTCAAATGACACCGGTTTGTGAAATGTCATTGAAAAAAAAAAAATGGCCAATAACGGCAAACTTTTGTTTAATTCAAGACAGGCAAAAAATTACTTCTGGCTAAGGGCCTGCCAGACACAATCCATAAACATGCGCGTTAAACTTTGCATCATAACAAGCATCCACAAGAATACTGCAGGAGAGTCTTCTCTAAGTGGGTAGTTTCTCTTGCCTTTCAATTTGATATTTTGCTGCATCTTACAACAGATACATCTTTAGTCCAATGACAGGTGGTACACAAAATATGTTCCCTTTTTTCTAAGTTTGTAAATATTTCACTAAACACAAATTTTCTAACAAGTTGTATGGGCGCCATTTAACAAAATCACTAGTACTGATTTAGAATAAATTGATTCTATGCACAAAAAACTGTCCATAGAATTTTTTGAAAACCGCATATGTTAAATGTACACTCACCAGAAACTGGCTGGATTATATACGGGTGCTTCCGAATTTTTTTATAAGTAATACTGTAGAACAAAAATATACTTTTACTGAGGTATCAAAAACATGTGGACAAACAAACAAACAAAATGTGAGATATGTCAGCTTCAGTTGCCATCCAAAGGATAGGCATTTTTGGCTATTACTGATAATAGACATCTACAGTGTTTATGGGTCCAGCACACTGTTAGTTTTCCCGTTGACGACCATGTTAACGTTGTGTGTGATTATAAGAAAACGTGACCTACAAAATTTCTTAAACTTCTCACCTGCTGTTATTATCATCTCATTGACATGCTGGTCGAGTATAGTCAAAATCTAATATTTCTAGCTCTTGTAAAATGCCTGTATGTGTGACACCCGTCAATATTTACGAATGAATGCAGGCAGTAACCCGGCTAAAGGGTCAACTAGCCAAATTGCTGCCAAATACCCTTCCGCTTAGTAAAATCAACTAAAAATACACCATTTTACTGTCAACAGCTTCTATAATCACACCTGGAAATCTGACTACTCAAATGCACTTATGTCAGAGCACGTAAATTGAGTAAAAAAAAATTCTCAAAAATACACTGCACTTTTTTCGTAAAAAACAAGAAATCTAACAGTGTCACGACCCCTTATATCTGTAGGAACCTTGGCTCACAATGAATGTGGCAGAAGTTGACACAGGATTGAATTGATGTGACAAAAGTTAACATACAGGAATGAATGCATGACAGAATTTGACAGCTGAAATTAATGCATGTGACAGAAAGCTGTTCCACTTTGACACAATTTATTTCTGATGTATGTTTTGAACATATGTACATGACATTACATTGTGTCCAATGGTCTCTAACTTTATGTGTGTGTGTGTGTGTGTGCGTGCGTGCGTGCATGTGTATTAAATCTCACTAATTCATCTAGTAACCCTTTTTCAGAATATTATTGACAAATCAACCTTTCTATGTTGTGAATAGCATTAACCTGTCAGTCCTTATTCGGGTAGGTGGTACTTTGCATCAGTCTTATAAATAAATTCCACAAAACTAGAATATTTGAGAAATAGCATCCAATGGTAAAAACATTACCGCTGCTGCTTTATATGTTGAAATGTGGGCTCTAACAGCCTGATGCTCAGGAGACTAGTATGGGCTCAGTCACAGGCCTGGCATTGGGTTGTAGAGTCCACATTTCTTTTATTTAAATATTACAGTGTGCCAAAAAGGCTTATACACTGGTTACCCATAATAAACAAACGTCATCCATTTGGCCTTTTTCATATCTATATTTGTCTCCGTGTTGTTGCTTGCATAAATGATGGTGTGCACATCTGGCACAGCCGATTTGCATACTGGACTTTGTGCAAGACAACAGCACACGGAGGCCTCCCATTAGAGGAGGCTAATTTATGCAAGGACGTGTTAATTACTCCCGTGGGGAGAATCAAATCAACCAATCAGCGCGCACTGGCGCGCGTCCCTCGGGAGAATCCTAAGCTGATCCCGCACTCCGTTTGCGAAAGCATAAAGGGGCAGACGTTTGTCTAATTTGACCCACCCGCCTCCCTACTTTTCGTCCAGGAATGTTTGATGTATAGTCATGATTTGTGCATCGTTATTGGAAAGGGGTTGCTGGTCTCGATGCTTTCCCCACATTTATAGTTGATTGTGAGCATAGGGTTTGCACCGGATGTGTTCACGGGGTTTTATTGCAAGAGATGTTGCATGCCTTTTCCCACTTTCGATTTAGGAATAGTATGGAATTGTATATATCGGGGCGAAATACCCCCACATTTGGTATTAGTATAATTTTAGATTTAGTGTTTTTGGCAGCAGATAGCGTGGTATTCAGAAAGGCACTTTTTAGTTAATCATGTTGGCTTAGTTAATCATGTTGGCTTTAAAAATTAACTCTACACATAACAAGCTCTGCTGTGATTACATGTCATTCCTTTCAATTGTTCTAGGAATACCGCTGCTGCTTTATATGTTGAAATGTGGGCTCTAACAGCCTGATGTTCAGGAGACTAGTATGGGCTCAGTCACAGGCCTGGCATTGGGTTGTAGAGTCCACATTTCTTTTATTTAAATATTACAGTGTGCCAAAAAGGCTTATAAACTGGTTACCCATAATAAACAAACGTCATCCATTTGGCCTTTTTCATATCTATATTTGTCTCCGTGTTGTTGCTTGCATAAAACATTATGCTGTGGTGAAACTGCCCTCTGCAAAGTAATTTTGTTAAAATCTTCAAATTCTACATATTCTTAAAATAATCTAACAATATCTACAGAATGGTTTACAATCCACTAACTGTAGGCAGAATTTACTCTCAGTTAATCTCGCAATTCTTCAAAGGACACAAACATCCTCCAAATCTATAACATCATCATACATGTGAATATCCTCTAGTTCTACGATATTATTCCGAGAATTATTATTATTATAACTATAAGATTATTCAAAGACAATTTACCAACCAGCCTGGTTAGCGTTAAAAAACATTACAAAGGTTTGTAGCTTAAATAGCACTAGACACAGATCTTTCACATAAGACACAAGATTTGGAATCACGTATGAGCTAACATGACATTCAACCCTTCCTAACCACTGTACATAGTTTATTTAACAAGGAACCAATATCATCAACCTTTAGAATTTGCTAATGAAAAAACTAGTTTGACAATTTGATAAGAAAAATCAATTGTGACATCTTCAGAAGCTGAACAAACACAATTTGACAGAAGACTGTTCACGTGTGATGTCAATAACAAAGTACAATTTAAAAGCTGTTTTTCTGTATCTGGCAGTGTTTGTTAACCCTACAGTAGAAATTGGAAGTTTGCCAGGTGGATTTGTTAAATACACGTTACTCCAGTACCTACGGTGTCCATTGTCAGACAAACACATTATGCATACAAATGAACCTGCAACACAACCATGACAAATGTCCTGTTTACTAGCAAACTTTGATGCAATAAGTTAAACTGTTTTATAAAAACACCCTTAGAAAAAGGTAGCTAAACAATTAATCTATGAAAAATTTATAACGCTGTGGTTGCTTTTATTAGTCTGACATCTTGTCATAACACTGTTCTGTCTTGTTAATTAAACTGACGTTGACAGTTACTGCAAGACGCACGCTATTATTGTTCCTAACATCTTCTTCATTATGAATCATATATGTCCATCAACTCTGTCTTAAACTGTCAATTGTGTTTTTACACTAATGTTACATAATGCTAGACAGTTCCATACTCATTCCCATTCATGTGCAAATTCTAATGTTACCTTGTCTTTCTCAGACACAAAGAAACTAAAAACACAAAGCTCATGAGAAGGGTAAACCAACCAGCATCATGAAATAAATTCAAAAAAGAAAGTGGACGTGGATTGGACACAAACTCTGGAAGGAAACAGTTACAAGATGGGTTTTAGTGGGGAACCGGAAAGCAAAATTAAAACCACACAAACCAAAATACACTTGGAGGAGATACATGGCCGAAGAAACAAATACACATGAAACTATCTCCGGGAAAGAAATGCAGACAGCAACAACCAACATTAGAGAGGTGTTATTTGTACAACATTAGAGAGGTGTTATTTGTACAACATTAGAGAGGTGTTATTTGTACAACATTAGAGAGGTGTTATTTGTACAACATTAGAGAGGTGTTATTTGTACAACATTAGAGAGGTGTTATTTGTACAACATTAGAGGTGTTATTTGTACAACATTAGAGAGGTGTTATTTGTACAACATTAGAGGTGTTATTTGTACAACATTAGAGAGGTGTTATTTGTACAACATTAGAGAGGTGTTATTTGTACAACATTAGAGAGGTGTTATTTGTACAACATTAGAGAGGTGTTATTTGTACAACATTAGATGTGTTATTTGTACAACATTAGAGGTGTTATTTGTACAACATTAGATAGGTGTTATTTGTACAACATTATAGAGGTGTTATTTGTACAACATTATAGAGGTGTTATTTGTACAACATTAGAGAGGTGTTATTTGTACAACATTAGAGAGGTGTTATTTGTACAACATTAGAGAGGTGTTATTTGTACAACATTCATTGTACAAGCCTTAATTAGTACAAACCCCCTTGTTGCAGCATCTGACACCCTGACAGAGATCTCCAATGACAACCTTCACTGCTGAATCCATCATTGTAACTTAATTTCTACCAAAGTCACAGTAGATTCAAAGCTCAGTAATGACAAATATTGAAAGGTCCACCTAAAGTATCAGACTTTACAATGTTCTGGTGTATTTTTGCTCATACGTAAATGCGTAAAACACATGCCAGTCACATCTGCTGAGACTGCGGTAGACAGGAACCCCAAGGACCACAGAAGCTGAGGGTACGCTTATTGGAGTGCACTATTTGACATACCGTATTCGTTCTATTAAACGTACATGCCCTAATTAGTGTACACCCTCTTTTTAGCAGCATCCGACGCCGTGACAGTGATTTTAATGCCAACCATGACTGTTGAATCCATCATTGTGTTTTAATTTCTACCAATATCACACTAGATTCAAAGCTTGTTGATGAATCAACATTAAAAGGACCACCTAAATTATCAGACTTTTACAGTGTTCTGGTATTCGGTTGCTCATATGTGAGAACCACAGGAACCAAAGAAAATGGGCGCACACCCCTGTACACTTATTGGAACACAAAATTTGACACTTTTCCATGTTTCAAATATTTGCTGAGCCTATTGAATGCTTAATAGAATGAATGTGGTATTTCCGTGTCTTGTTAAGCATACATTACACTTCCTAGAACAAACACGGTAAGTAAGTAGCCAACATTTGAGTTAGTCATACATGCGACTAGCGATGAGATTGAGATCATCAGAAGACAGTCCCTTGATCAGACAGATCCACAATCTTACAATACAGCTGAAGAATACTTCCAACATCCTGAGAACAAAACAACCACCGAAACGACGAGACACACATCTACACTGTATCATCTATACGTTCCACATGTTACATAACAGTCACATGACGTAAGATGCACTTGCCATTGGCTGCCTGAGCCTCCCGTTCACACTGCCATGTCATTGGTCGGTCAATATTCATATTCACAAAATGTGTGTGATCAATAAAAGATATCCAGGACACACAAGGCATTATGGGTAACTTTTTTTTTAATTTCCATTAAAACCTGTTGTGCCACTACATTTTTGCATGTAAAACTAATGGATGGATACCATGGAAGATATTGTTCATGGCTCCAACATTAAATTTTAATTAGCAAGAATTAAACTAACTTTGGAAGTATAATTGAAACATGCGACGTTTTGACTTGTCTACATCAGAACACGTTTCAACTATAGTTCCAATGTAAGTTTAATTATTGCTAATAAAGTAATGGTGAATAATGTTGACCCCCTTTACCCCCCAAGATACAAGATCCATCACTGATGATGAACATATTTAAGTGATCACTGCAATCAAAAAGTTAAATTAAAAACAACTTTTTTCTATCGATATTTTAATTGATTTTGCAAAAACCGATTAATAGACTGATGCAATGTGATGGATTGGGAGAAGGAGATATTTGCATCCTACTAAGTATTAAGAAAGGGCAACATATTAGCTTCAAAATGGTACCAGTGGTAACTTTATAAGTAAATTGTGAACAAAGTTATGTGTGGTTGAATTGACTTAACAAAAAGTCAAGTTTTGAGAAATAGCACGTGTTGAAAGTTTAATGCACATCTTTTGTGATCTGCCAAAATAAGACGCTTCTTGAAAAATTCATACCTCAGTAGTATCTAAATCACATTATTTTCGGAGATACAGTTATTTTAATGTCGAAAATGCGAAGAAAACTATGGTTTCAAGAAAAACACCTTCATAGTTTTCACTCAGCTGGCTGTGGTTTCACATTGTTAATACTGGTTTTTACTTTGTTGACTGTGGTTTTAATTCTGTTGGTTGTGGTTTTTACTTTGTTGACAATGGTTTTAATTCTGTTGGTTGTGGTTTTTACTTTGTTGACTGTGGTTTTTATTCTGTTGGCTGTAGTTTTTACTTTATTGACTGTGGTTTTCATTTTGTTGATTGTGATTTTTACTTTGTTGACTGAGGTTTTCATTCTGTTGGTTGTGGTTTTTACTGTTTACTGTGGTTTTAATTCTGTTGGTTGTGGTTTTTATTTTGTTGACTGTGGTTTTCATTCTATTGGTTGTGGTTTTTACTTTGTCAACCCTGGTTTTCACTCTGTCAGCTGTGATTTTAATTTTGTACTCTGGTCTCCACGGTGTTGGCTTTAAGTATAACATATTGTCAGCAGTAAAAAACATTGAAGGTGTTACAAAACATCAAAATAAACACATTTTAGTAAAAAAATTATCGTTAACACAACTAACACATGAAAGATGGTCTATTTTGTACTGTTTTAAAATGGATATTCATTTAAAAAAAATTGTGACGTAGTGTTTTAGCTCATAATGAGCATGTGGAATGGCGGGTCACATTTATAATATAATAATAAGTAAACTTGTAGATTGCCATAAATTTAGACAAAAGTCCACACAGAGAATGCATATTTGACAGATGCCATTGGTTGGTATAATTGGTCTTTGAGGTAGTTAGTGGTCAACTTATTGCATCATGGTACACACTGACCAAGCGTGTTAGAAAGGGAAGTGTTTTCATTAGGCAGGCAATAGTGCCAATACATGGGACTGAGGTGAAGATCAACCTAATCTCGTCATTGTATACGATGAATACTCATTACTGGTACCAAGGCAAAAGTTGACCACCGACTACCCAAACAGGCAGTGTATTTTCAGTCAGGGGTTCCGGAAATAAAACTGATAAAACCTTTTGCATTGTCATTGTTAGGTACCCAGAAACTGCATGAAGATTATTAATAATATAATATATAAGATTACATGTACCGGTAACTGACTAAATTATTCTATGCTCATGCAATATGTAATTGCAGTTTTGACACACAGTATCACTTCAGCAAGTAACAACAGAGAGCTCTGATTTTCAAGCAGACATCAGTTCAAACATGTTTGTATTTAAATAACTTTTCTTTATTTGTAATTGACTTTTGTATTTGTATGTATTTTAATCCAATTATATATATATATATATATACGCGTGTGTATGTATGTATATATATATTATAAAGGGTTACAGGACAAAAGACGATATATCCATTTTTTCGTTTTTTATTAACCCAACATGTGTTTAAACAAATGTTTCATCCTGGTTTGGGCAATATTTCAATATATATAATTATACGCACCAAAAAAAATATTTTAATGATTTTGAGAGCATTGTTATCCGCAATCGCCTGACAGTTAGAATGCTGAACTGTCTATCGAGAGACTGGTGTTCAAATCCACCTGCCATTTCAAAAATTGGGCTATTTTATTTCTCTACCGTCTACCACCGGTACCCACAGCTGTCAGCAACTCTACTGATTAGCTTTCATGCCTCAGGCAGTCAATAACATAGTTCTGTTAAAAGCTTGTCCGTCCTGGCTTGATCTTCTGTTCAGGCCATTTCATCTCTGCATCTACAATGCTCTCCCGAATGCTTTTTGTAACATTATTTATATATTTTTGATTCTCTAGAGATGTTGATTCCAGTGGATATTCTTGCATAGTTGTTTGTTGAATGCTTTCCAGAATTGGGACCCATACAAAATACAGCCACCACTAGAAAAGGCCAGCTTTGCAATGAATACTAGAACAAACATTTTATCAGGGTTTGTAATCAAGAAAAAGGTTGACCAAAGTTTACAGACAAGTTTACACATTTATCAAGATAATTACCAGACTTTCAACATTGATATAACACGCTCCTATTTAGATATGTCTGAATGCCAATAGCCGCTGGTGCCACGGTGTGAGAATTTACGCCAAATATTTAACAGTCTATCTATAGCAGATAGATCTGGTGCCAACATCATGTCAATACTGACAATATTAATTTTGTGAATGCAAATTGATAAGTTATGGCCCCATAAATTTGAAGAGTCCATGAAATGTTATGTGTTTAGCATCAGTCGGTTTAAATTGCTACCAAAATCGCTTCCAATAGCCACCATATGTGTATGACATGTGCACCTGGTATTCTGATTGGTGGCCTGAACTATGTCACGATGTCATGAACTCATGATCTGGGACTGTCTTGGACCTGTCAATTCTACTCTTACATCACTCACTATCGTCCATCTGCTTTAGTTTGGCCACAGGAAGATCTGGATATAACACGGTAAACCGGTTTATGAAATATTCATTAAGTATCTGACAGAGAATTATAGAATATTGTTAATGGACAATGACACTGCTGAATGTATTCATCATCAGCATATAGGTGCCAGAATGTTACTCATCATGTTGCCCGGCTCTCATCCATATTAGCTTCAATTTACACTCACATATTTCAGTCGCATTACTGTAATTTGCGAACTTACGCCATCACCCCAAAAGCACCAGGAAATTACTGACAATCGGTGATAAAATAGAGTATAACACCATTGAAATGCACAAGTGCGTATGCCGAGTCTCAGACCAGGTACGATTTATGGTTGGCACCATGATAATGGCATGGCTCAAGCAAGTATGAGTTGACTGCATTTGCTGGATCTACACAATCTGCAGGTTGCATTATGCAATCTACAGATGGTGCTATGCAATAAAAGCCAATATACCGATCAGCAAATGCTTTGCTTTTTGGTGCATTTTGCATATATGTCAGCAGTATGTTATGTCAATCTTTCCATGAATTGAGGCTCAAAACTATATACATAAACGAATGCAAAACAATGGTAGGCCCTAATTGCATAAACGGGTCGGTTGGTCTTTAAAAGACCACACACACGGAAATGTTAGAAAATGGGCCAAGTGGCCCTGAAGTCCTTTGGACTAATACGTCTATATGTGACCCCGGCTGACCAAATGAGTGATAAGTCGGAAAAATTGTAACATTGTTTTCTTATATCCTTGTAAAGGTTTGGTAGGGTGCTTTACACGGTTTCGAAAATTGAACATGGTAGGGAAAATTGAACATGGTAGGGATCAAAAAGTGAAAATGAAGAAAATGGCTGTTGAAGTTTTACATTATATATGCAAATGGATTGCATGGAAATATTACATGCATGACATTCAAATGTGGCACACAGTATGTAATATGTATGTTATGTTGCAATGATACACTGGAAGTACAAATGTGCTGCTACAAAGACTTATCAAGTTATGCCAGATTATGTTTTCATGTGTAAAACTAAGAGGACAGATTATTTGAGAGCAAAAGGTAGACTCACTGTTTGACACAGTTTAAAACCTACAGGCAACTGTCCAGTTTAACAGGTGTCTAGTGGCTTAATGCTGTCTGTTGACACAAGCTACTGCCAGTGACCAATTACACATTAGTCAGTTTCCATCAAACAATAGCAGGCAGAGAATCTTAGCTCCACAGCTGGGTGTAATACACAACCAGAGCCACCACTGATTCATGTTCAAGTAGATTAGCTCAATGCACCAACTAAGATAATACACAACACTGTGAGTGACAGTGTCCAGAGTGAGGCCTAAGCAGTGTCCTCATTGCTGAATAGATCAATTAAACCTGCCAAGTGGGTGACATTCTGTACAAGTGTTCATTAATCCTTAGTGATTGTTCAGAACACCAGACTGACCATATACCTAAACAAAGCGAATGCAATAGGTGAAGAACAGGCAGTGTTCAAATAGGGGTATTGGTTGAATTGTATTTGTCTCGATGCAAAAGGCTTTATTGTGCCTTCATCGATTATAAGAAAACATTTGATTTAGTAGACCGGTCCTCCCTGTGGTCTAAGATAATTTCATGCGGTATTAATGGTATTGTGTTGAAAGTTGTATACAACATGTACAAAAATGTATAATTATGTATAAATCAGGGCCAGGCTGTGTCAGCCTTCTTCTCATGTGATGTATAGGTATGGCAAGGAGAAAACTTGTGTCCTTTGTTATTTACTATTTACCTGAATCATTTTGAACACTGTTAGTCACAATTATAACGGACTTGACATGGCAGCTGGTGAAATTTACAACAACCTTAGGCATGATGATGTAGAAAATGTATGTTCTACTATATGCTGATGACACTAGAATGATTCAATCAAATACAGATTTCTTGCTTGTGTATAGTGGAACTATGTCAACTCTTCTAATGGTTGACATTTGGTTGTTTCAGGTGTCAACTATATTGTGAATCTGTAATTATTAGTCTATATTGATACAATTGATTTACACAGTACCAAGTCTACACAAGGCATGGCAAGCGTAAACAGAACAGTAGAATGCATTTGCTATCAATAAAGTGTAGGATATTTCACTCTATAGTTGTCCAGAATATTAATTTTCTATGTTTGTCACTTACAGATGACAGAATATTAATTTTCTATGTTTGTCACCTACAGGTTTCTACAGACAATACATCTTTAACCAATAGACACCACAGTCACACCATTTTATAATAATTAAATGAACATCAAAATAAACACAACTTGCAATTACAGAAAATCAATAGTTTTGAAGATAAAAAGTATTAGGCAACTGTTCAGTCTAACAGGGGTCAAGTGTGTTTACTCTGCCTGGGCGCTGTGACCAATTAAAGATTAGTCAAGGTCTCAATGGAACAGTAGCACTAGGCTGCAGATTTTAGTCATGGTGTTGACTTTGTGGCACATTAAACAAAATCTACTGTTGGGGTTGGTCTCAAGGGCCCTTCTCAAAACCACATCACTAGATAATGTAAAACTTTTGCATTTTGGGGGTCCCTTAGGTGCCCTTAGAATGATTCAATCAAATACAGATTTCTTGTATATAGTGGCAGCACCCTAAGATACATCTATGCAAAATTTGAAAAAAGTTGTTGAACATTTTTTGAAAAAAATAGGCCAAATGTTACATTTGTACCAGTTTTGGGGTCCTTGGAGGCCCTAGGGAGCCCTTAAAATGATTCAATCAAATACAGATTTCTCATGCATAATGGCAGTGCCCTAAGATATTATGTCTATGCGAAATTCGAGAACAAGTTGCTGAACGGTTTCCGAGATACGGCTGCTAACGGCGGACGCAGAGTGATGGCAATAGTCCCTTGAACCTTCGGCCAAAGGACTGAAAACGTTGTGGACTCACTGAGTGGTGGGCTCATTTCTCAAACCCATATCACAATAATGGTCAACTGCTTGACCGACGTTCACTCAAGCAGGCTTTACACCACGCAATGCCGCGACGAGGCGATGTTGATGTCATTAAGAAATATCAAGGCTAAATTATATCGTTTGCGATATACATTGTGACGTTCACGCAACCGGTTAAACGTGACCTGCTTGCGTTCACGTGGGCCGAATCAACCGTTTCTGTAACCGGTGTCGGCGGTGAAGTGGGCCGAATCAACCGTTTCTGAAACCCGTCCTGCTTCTGTTTAGAAATCTGACTTTTATGTTTAAATAATTCTTATAATGCATGCAACTATTTTGACTTGCATATTTTCTGTAAATGTGTCACGAATTATTAGATATTTATGCGTGATGTTTCAATGTTTAAATAATAATAAATATTAAAACAATTCTTATATTGCATGCAACTATTTTGACTTGCGTATGGTTACACAGGTCGTTACAATAGACCAGTGAACTGTAGAATAACATCCTCATCATTGCGTCTTTGAAAAGTGTGGTCACACATTTTATGTGTTCAATCAACATCAACTACATAAAGGGAGTGAGCACATTGCCGTGTGCTCCGTTACCATGTTTGTTTAGTTTACTGCTAGGATACTTTGCAACAAACAAACAAATATCACACATACAAGCAATCCAGGTAAGAGTGCGAGGTCAAATAAATAAACCAACAAACACTAAAGAGGTGGTAGGTAATGTATTGTGAAACATCAAAAACAATCTTCAAACGCAACGGGCCGAATAAAACGCAGTGGGCTGAGGCGACTGCTGCTTTTGATAATTATCAATGGGCCGAAACATCCGATACTCCGACACCGCCCGTCGAATGTTCGGTGAAGTTGGCCGAAACATCCGACCCTGCATAGCAGATTTTTGTTACGTGGGCCGAACTATCCGTCGGCGTGAGCCGAAACATCCGGGCCGAATCATCCATCTGCGTGGGCCGAACTCGTCAGGGGCCGAACCATCCGGGACCCGTTGCTTGAGACAGGAAGTGTCACGTGACCATAAGGAATCACATGCTGTTACACATTAATACAGCCATTATTTCTAGGGAATGCTATTCTATTTCTAGATGCGTCATGTATGTTGATTGTAATTGAACAGATTACATGAGAGTCATTGGGATGAGGAGACGGTCTCCTGGAAAGAGAGTTCCATCGCAAGCGACGGCGTCGGGACGATGACATTGCAGGCGATACCATTTTAGCTATGTAGTATTTACACGAGGAAATCAGGCTGCATGCGACGGCATCGTCTCGTCGCGTGGGGTAAAGCCAGCCGAAATAAAATTAATGGAAGAAGCCCCTTGGGATTGAACTTACCTATTATCGCTCAACACAAACCATCCGGTTCATCTCGTTACAGCCTAAACTCATTTATTAAGTTACTCTTCCCGCGGCAAACAGTGTACTTGTCCTACTAATAGCTTCACCAGGTATTCTTCAGTAGTTTCATATATTAAAGTTGCGTCTGGGCGTCTACCTTACGTTGGCAACGATCGAGATGTTACATAAAATTATTACGTTGACATCAACATTTGTGTGATCTTGTGACATCTGTGTCACAAGAACCACAGGAGCCAAATAATGTTACCATGCCGCTCAGGGTTTTATGAAATATACATCAGTGGGATAAGTATATATCAGGGCACAAGTTTTTAAACAACACTGATGTTCGTCCGCTGCTTCTTTGAGAAATCTTCAACTAATTTATTTATTTATTGAAAATATGTTCACATACATGTTAAGTTTCAGAAACGCCAATCCAGGAGATTTATACGTAAATCAGAGGGTCTCGAAAAATCGGGCATTTATACGTAAATCGGAGTCTCAGAGAATCGGGCATTTATACGTAAATCGGAGGATCTTTGAAAATCAGGCATTTCTACATAAATCGGATTAAAATATAACAAAAAAGGATACTTTCCATAGACATTAATAGGCCTAATCATGTTATACTAAAACGTTAAGTTTCAGAAATGCCAATGCATGAGATTTATGCGTAAATTGGAGGGTCTTGTAATATCAGGAAATTTTGTGTAAATTGGAGGGAAATTTTGTGTAAATTGGAGGGTATTATGGAATGTGTATAAATCTGAGTATTTCATGTTATGAAAATGGTCACAGATCAAGCTTTGTTTCCAAATGCATTGCACATGTGCTCTTAAATCAATGGCACATAACAGCATGTTAATATGTATATGTAAAATAATTAAATAAATTATATGTACATTAAAATGTACGTGGCTTTACAGGTATAGTAGAAAGAAGAAAAAGTTTACTAATTGATGTGCTAGGCATAATGTGTTCATATATTAAATATATATTTTTATGGTGCAAAGAACCTTGCATATAGGCAGTAAATACATCTTCTTTTATTACAAATATTTTATTACATTATTACAAACATATACTATATTCACAAGTATAAGAACCAGAACGTAGCATTGTATTTGCGTCAAAGTTTGTTACCATGGCCTGGGTGACGGAGGCATGCGTAAATACATTTTTTTATTAATAATGTGTTCCAGTTCTAACAGTTACATATATACATGGATTAAATAAAACGTGCACATAGTGTAGATGGATCGACTGACATTATTTGAGTATAGATTGAAACGGATTATATTTCGTTCTACAAGATCGACAAGCTGACGGCGGGCGATAATATGAAACCCGCGGCCGCAAACGCTATTGCAATTAAGTCAACGCACTGACACTGACTGTATTGACCACATTCTGTTGACCCAGAAAAACATAGTCGAGTCAGCCGGAAATAAAACCCAATTAGGCCATGGCACCATGCCGAGTTTGGAAAATAAGATAGAACAAAATAGTTTTGGTTTCACAGAAAATCCAGGAGATTGGTTCTCCTTTCCAGGAGATCGGGGGATTTGATGGATTTCCAGGAGTCCCCCGGTGTATGTGTTCAGTAAAATCGGCAAAACAATTTGTATAAGGGGAAATGGGCTAAGACGGTCCATCGTCTAAAACGGTCTCCTCGTTGTAGCTCAAACTTAATGTGCTGCCGCTTTTTGGCGATCAGACGCAATTAAAGCTTCCGACCTTTCAGGCAAATTAGCGTCATACATGCGACATGCTAAGTTGCCAGATAAATCGATATATTGATTTTCCACACCTGATTTAGAAAGTGAGTGTCACAATTAACTTCATATAAATTCTCACGAAGAGCATATACAATAATCACCGATTGCATTAAATCGAACATCAGCACAAACTGTCCAAATTCCTTCCAACAGCATACGACACATAATACACGAGGTCATACTCGCTACTTCTTATCCAAAGTAAACACAAATAGGACCAATTAAGATCGAACTGCTTTATTGTGGAAGACTACAGTAATAGTAAGCTTTAATTGCTTACCAGTTCGTCTTCCGTGCCGATACGTGGATTTGGGTGTCGCTGTCACGTACGTCAGTCTAGCTGTCAGTCAGTCCGTGATGGTAATGCACACCGGACCCTGGGGACTGCCCCTATTTATAGTTTTCCCAGCTTCCATGATAACCACTGCAGACTGACCATGCAGGTCCGGCAAAGCGGGAATTTCCCTCCCAGTGCTTCCACCTGCCGATCATGGAGGGCTACACTTCCACATCCTTCCCCCGTTATGTTTTTAGCAGGTTAATTATTCAAACGAGCTAACTAACTTTTAGAACACTATAATTGGCCCTAGTAAAATACTACAAAAAAAGTTAACAAACATCAATCAATATTGTTTCCCCTATTAGTTTGTTGTTCCCGGCGTAGTGCCCAGGCAGCATGAATGGTGCCGTAAATTGGCTCCTGACTGGGCGAGGTGCCCCCGTCCCCACAACGTGCGTTTTACACACGATAAAACGCCAGTACGTTGAGGGCTGCAACCTTTAGGATCACCCAGTTTGGTAGATTGCGATGTTCCGCGATTGGGTGTCTGTTGTTGTACCCATGGGGTGATAGCAGAGGGGAGTCGGTTTCCAACACCAGCCTATGCAGATCGATGCGCCGTGTTAGCACGGCGAATCCTGGTGTCTGTGTAGATTTGTCGGTAAAGCCGAACATTGTATGCGGGAACTGACCGACCCAGTGTTGGTAGTCCCGGTCCCCAGTGAAACAGTGCACACGCAGTTTCTGGTGGCATGCGTGTTCTGCTTTAACATCAGCAAGGCCTCGCTCATTACCTCTGCTACTGTGTAGCTGTTGTTTCTGCGCAGGTGCAGAATGAGTGGCTTATGACGCTCATGTGCCATGGCGATGTGCCAGCAGAACAGCTGTCGATCGTTGGCTAGGGAGCGAAGAGGCCGGTTCGGTGTAATCAAGGCCACATGCATTCCCCGATGGCGCAGCACTGGGGGCTGCGCATCCTGGCCTGTAATCATCCCCACGCACTCATGTCGAGTGCCTTCGCCAGCCGCGGGTGTGCACCGTATGTGGTCTGCTCAACTACTGTCTTGTGGTTGACGGTAATGTTCCCCACGGCCGGTCGGTACCACTCGTCGAAGAAGACCCGATTGTCCACCACTGCCACCAAGTCTATGGTAGTGGAATGCTCTTGGACATCGGTGTGCCATTGGGAGAACACAGAGGACAGAGAATTGCCCGCAGAAAGGGAGCGAGCCCTGTCCACCCTTATGTGTTTTCTATCTACCAGTAACAGGTGGCAATGTGAGTCCATTGCAATGGCGCGCACGGTGTGCGTGATCTCCGGAATGGTTGAAGGGACCATGCTATTGAGGAATTCCTGTTGGAATCGCGGTGTTTGCTCGGAAAGCATGTGGCTAATGCTGCGCTAATGTAGTAGTGCTGCCGGATGGTTTGGTGGGCAAAGCTGGATGGAGCGAGTCTGGATGGGTAGCCCCATCATGTTTGCAATCTCTGACAACATAACGAGATGTGCAGTGCTGGATGATGCATCCTGATTCGTGTACCACCCTCTTCGGCTGAACAGCTGCACTAGCTCAGCAACTGTCTGCTGTCAAAGCCTCTTTCGTATCCACTCCAGTAGGTACGTATACCATGGAGTATGCCCATAGGGTAAAGTACTGGGGAAACTCTCCATTCCGCCTGTCTTCCTCGCTATGCTGGGCCAAATGGTTCGATAGCGGTCCAACGGATCCAAATTGTCGCCTGTATACCCAACAAGCGGAGTCTGGGTGGAAGTGCCAAGGCAGATGGTGCGTTTCTATGTGCAGTCGTTTGTCTGCACATGGCTGGTGACACATCGTGCACTGGCACATGCCTCGGAGGTTTCTCCTATTGAGGATATGGGCCGCGACCGGGGTTGTCGAAGCCGTGCGCTCCGCCGCCGTCTGGGTGGACCTGCTGCGTGAACAGAGGGCAACGTCTCCTTTTGAGGCTGGGCGCCTAAGGCTTCCTGTCGGGGTTGCGCAGCCCACCGTTGCCTGCGTGGGTTTGTTCTCATAATAATAATAATAAATAACTTCTTAAGCGGCAATATCCTCAGACAATCCGAGCTCAGTGGCGCACCAAAATCAAAGGATTAAGCATTCTCGTACTCGTGTGCTAGGCGAAAGTCGTCAACAAATGGATGGATGTGCTAGGAAGCTAGGGAGGATAGGCGATATTGAAAAGATAGGTTTTGAGGTGACGACGAAATGTAACAATATTTTCTGCTAATTTAACATTAACGGGAAGCGAATTCCATATAGTTGGCGCGGCAACTGAAAAAGCTCGAGTTCCAGCCTTTGTCTTAACTCTAGGAACAGATAGCAACTTCGAACTAGACGACCGAAGTTGTCTGGCTTGTCTAGCCGGTGTGAGCATTGAATGTAAATAACTAAGTTGTTTGGATGAAAAGGCTTGGTAGGTGATTGTGCAGATCTTAAACATAATGCGATATCGCACGGGAAGCCAATGCAGTGATTTTAGAAGTGGCACTGAGCGGGAGAATCGAGGAGATTGTGCGACTACCCTTGCTAAACAATTTTGGACGCGTTGTAGTTTTACAATATCCTTGATAGCAATATTATGAAGGAGGGAATTGCAATAATCTAGTCTGCTGCTAACAAGAGCTGTTGCGATAGTCTTAGCGACAGAAAGCGACATATGTCGGCGAATGCGGCGAAGATCACGGATATGATAAAAACAGCAACGGCACGTTTGGGATATGTGTTGTCTTAAATTGACGTCGCAATCAAAGGTCACTCCTAGATTCCGTACTGATGCTGCTGGTGTTATATAGTGACTCAGGATGCATGTTGGAAAAAAGTCATTAAGCTTACCTCGTTGCATTGGAGTACCAATGATGAGGAATTCAGTTTTGTCTGCATTTAACTTTAATTTACTATCGGTCATCCATGAAAAAACATCTTGGAGACAATCGTTGAGTCGGTTTAGAGAGTGACTTGTATCGGGCGTGGCCAAGGAAATGTAAATCTGTGTGTCATCTGCATAAAGGTGATGATCCAAGTTATGACTTTGGATTACAGAGCTGAGTGGCGTAGTGTAGAGAGTGAAAAGCAAAGGCCCAAGAACGGAACCCTGGGGAATGCCACATGAAGGGGAGTAGGGCTGATATCGTGCCCGTTTTTCCCCCCTCTGTTTCCTCCAACGTTTGTTGTGAGTTGTGCCCCCATCAGTCGCGATACAGGTGGCCAAAGTGCCCATGGGTGCTGGCATGGCCGGTGAGGTGGCCTCCAGCATGGCGGTTGACACAGCCTTCGTAGCAGCTGGCAACGCACGGGCTATATTGAATCTAATTGCACCCGTACGTCGTTTAGGGTAACGTGCGGCAATAAATTCATGTAGGGTCCACCACTGATTAATTGGCGTAAGTCATCTAATTCAGTCGTCGAGATCGTGGTTCCCTGTGCGGCTTCCTTCCAGCCTCTCCAGTTTTCTAGCTCCCTGTCCATCTGAAAATATGGGATTATTAAGGGACTAGTAGTGGCTTTTTAAATTTTCATACCGGGGTGGTCGAACGACCCTTCGTCCACACCGTGTCATCGGTAATGGCTTTTCTTCTGCCCGTCCACCCGCGGTACCTGTACCCACCTGGTTGTCCGGCTGGCTGTTGTGGACCAGCGCTTCAATGCCGTCCAATGGGTCGCCCCTAATGTCTCTATCTTCACTCCACTCTACAGCACCGAGGACTCTTTGGCGTTTCCGCCTGATCCACAGTGGAATATCTCGATCTTCGCATGCTCCTTTTTGCGATCAGACACGGTAGAGGACCGGGGAAATAGTTCCGTTATTATGAGCGGTCCCTTCCACAGTGGGAGTGGTTTTTTGCTCTGGCCGACCTTGGTACTGCTTTTTTGAATGTAAACCAGGTCGCCCACATCGAACCTTCTTTCCCTTACTATGGCTCGGGTGTCTTAATTTGTCTTCTGACGATGCTGTGCCATCTGGAGGTTTTTGCGTGCTGCCGCAAAGGCATCCCTTAGTTTCTCGGTCAATTTCTTGAGGTATCTAGATGGTTCCTGTCGTTGGGCATTCACATTAGGGAGACCGAATAGGACATCCTCAGGCATGCAATTTTCACGGCCGAATAACAACGTGCTTCTATTTACTGTGGCTAGTATGCTCATATACCTAGTGCTGCGATGTTTTCATCCCGTCTGAATATTTTTTCAGCCAGGTAACATTTGATAAATGGCAGGACCATTTCGTTATATCGTTCGACTTGACCATTAGAACTGGGACGATAGGGAGTTGTTCGGGTCTTTGTGACTTCCATTAGTCTGCATGCAGAGGTCAGAGAATAGCTGACTTTCGAAATGTCTGCCCTGATCTGTGTGTACTTGTAGGGGCGTGCCATATTTGGCGGTCCATTGCTCGAAGAATGTCTTGGCTGTGATTTCGGCTATTGCTCAGGTATGGCATGTAGTTCGAGCCAGCGGGTAAATTGGTCAATAATCATAAGGACATATTCGCCTTATTCACGTGTCTCTACAAACAGCCGACAGTCTTTGTGCATGGATGGCCAAAAGAAGTTCTTCAGCTTAGAAAGGTTTTGTCTCGATTCCAGTGGCCCCCTATGTGGTGGTCATGGGTCATACTGAGTGTTTCTTGCCTCAGAGGATGTGGGACAATCAGTTTAAACGTGGATGGTCCAATGTCTTCCGCCCAGCGGTAGTATAGGACCCCATCTCGCATATGAAGCCGGCCCCTACCGTTCCACATAATACGCGTGGCTTTGCTTTGAAGTTGTAGCTCGTTTAGTGTTGGTGTTTCCACCTCTATAACCAATTAATTATTGGTTGCAAGTCACTGTCAAGCAGTTGAGAGTCCCCCAACTCCTGCACACTGTATTGGCACGATCATATAATTGGGTTCAATTCGACTTCCTTCTGTGACACCGGCAGAAGCCGCCGCAGTGGCGTTCTCTTCTGAGGTATGGGTTTGTCTTATTGCTAGTGGAACTACATATAGTTTTCAAACCTGCTCCACTGTGCATGTAATTTTGTGTAGGGGCCGGCAGCCGCCACAGGATAGGGAAGACACTTCCTTACCGGCCTCGTAGCAATCACACACTTCAAGTTCCTGAGGAATGCCTGACAATCCATCAGCATTAGCATGTTTGGCACCTGGTCGGTGATGGATGGTCATGGAATATTGTGACAATTCTTCCAGCCATCTTCCGAGTTCTTCCACATTGGAGTCAGAAGTGGGATTTGAGTGTCGCTGTCACGTACGTCAGTCTAACTGTCAGTCTATCCGTGATGGTAATGCGCACCGGACCCTGGGGACTGCCCCTATTTATAGTCTTCTGCAGACTGACCAGGTCCGACACAGCGGGAATTTCCTTCTTTTGACTTTTTTTCAAGACAAGACAATTTAAGGCACGACAAGACGAGACCAAATTTCTGACGTATAAGGGGTCAGCACACTGATAGTTTTCCCATTGGCGACCATGTTAACGTTTTGTCTGATTGTAAGAAAACGTGACCTAGAAAATGTATTAAACTTCTCACCTGCCGTTGTCATCATCTCAAGATTTAACAAGATTGCCATCCAGAAAATTACTCTGGATGGCAGGTGGACAAGGAAGCCTTTTGGCTTATCGAGAGTCCAATACTTTTTATCTACATGTATCCCGCCTTTTTTAGGTGTGTGTCGATTTTATTTTTAAACATATTCACGCTACTAGCACCAACACAATCAGGAGATAATCTGTTCCATTCATTTACAGTCCTTTGTGAGAATGAGAACTTTCTTATATCTAATCTACACTGCTCCTTTACTAATGTAGCTTCATGTCCTCTGGTCCTTCTATCTTTCTTAACTGAGAAAAAAATGTTTCTATCAATATTTTCATAACCATTTAATATTGTAAACACTTCTATGTGATCTCCTCTCAATCTCCTGGTCTCTAGTGTTGTTAAACCACATTCTCTTAGGCGTATTTCGTAACTAAGATCCCTCAGATTTGGTATCATTTTAGTCGCTCTCCTCTGTACTCTTTCTAGCATATCTATGTCCTTCTTGCGATATGGCCTCCATGCTTGTATACAATATTCTAAATGAGGCCTCACTATTGTTTTGTACAGCGGTACTATTAATAATTTTTTCTTATACGCTATATTTCGCCTAATTAATTCAAGGATTTGATTTCCCTTTGACGCTGCAATTCCGCACTGCTCTGAAACCTTCATATCAGCACTAATGGTTAACCCTAAGTCCTTTTCTTTTACAGTAGTACTTAGAACAGTACCCCCCATTTTATACTTTACCTCTTCATTCCCATGACCTGTGTGGAGGCATTTACATTTCCCAAAATTGAACAGCATTTGCCACTTTTCAGACCATTTGATCAACCTATCAAGATCATCTTGTAAATGCTGTCTGTCTCCATCACTTTTAATCCTTCTAAACACTTTTGTATCATCCGCAAATTTTAACACCTTGCTTGTTATATCATCGTCCAAATCGTTGATATATATTAAGAATAATATAGGTCCTAGTACTGATCCCTGTGGTACCCCACTCAATACCGATTTCCAGTTTGAAGGCTCCCCATCAACTACTACCCGTTGTCTTCTGTCATTCAGCCATTTTTCTATCCAGTTTATTATACCATTTCCTATGCCATGGGCCTTTAGCTTAAGGAGTAATCTTTGATGTGGTACTTTGTCGAAAGCTTTTTGAAAATCTAAAGATGATATCTACTGGTGATCCCTCATCTACCCACCTAGTGATGTCTTCCAAAAAACATAACATATTTGTTAAGCATGACCTCGCTTTTAAAAACCCATGTTGAGATGGGTTTATCAAGTTATGTTTAACAAGAAAATCCACCATGTGATCTTTAATTAGTCTTTCTAATAATTTGCAAATCACTGATGTTAAACTCACTGGTCTATTGTTCTCTGACTTGTTTCTCGAACCTTTTTTAAATAACGGTATAATGTTTGCCTCTTTCCATTCTAAAGGAACCACTCCCTCTTCTAATGACAAATTGAAAACTGTTGCAAGCGGTACGCTAATTTGTTCTACAATTTCCAATAGTAGTTTGGGCGGAATCCCGTCCACTCCAGGTGATTTATTATCCTTCATAGCCCTTATTTTCTTAGCTACCATTTCCGAGGTTACAACTAACTGTCCTAAATAGTCTGAATCTGCCCCCTTGAACTTAGCCTCTGGTACTGGCAGTGAACTAATATCTTCCCTGGTAAACACTGAACTAAAATACTCATTCAGGTCTTCTGCCATTAAGAATCCCTCTGATATTGTATTTCCAGCACTATCTTCTAGAGGACCGACCTTATCCTGAACTTTCTGTTTGCTTCGAATATACGCATAAAAACTCTTACTGTCATGTTTTATATTACTAGCTAATTTTTTTTCATAGCTTCTCTTTGAATTTCTAATTTCAGCTGTAGCTTGATTAAGTGCTTCTTTATAAATGTTGTAGTCTTCATCATTTCCAGTACATCTATATGACTTCCACATCATTTGTTTATACTTAATTTTTCTAATGGCTTCTTTCGATAAGTGTTTCTTTTTAGACCGTTTCCCTTGTTTTTTGAAAGGTACAAATTTATCGACTATGCACTTAATTTCACTATTTAAGATATTCCAGCATTCGGTTGCTGTCTTATTCTTCAGTGTGTTATTCCAGTCTATCTTTGCTAAATATTTCCTCATGTCCTTATACCTTCCTTTGTGGAAATTTCTCCTATACTGCTTTTTACTATTCCTTTCTGATTTTACTTTGATGGTAAAATGTATCTGGTTGTGATCACTACTCCCCAGTGGCTCACATATCTTGACATTGTCAACTAATTCTTTCTGTGAGGACAAAACTAAGTCTAACACATTCTCTCCCCTGGTTGGTTCTAGAACATGTTGAGAAAGGAAACTATCTTGTACTAAAACTAAAAACTTGTGGTCCTCACTCCCCATACTCTGTAGAGATTTCCATTGTATATGCCCATGGTTAAAGTCCCCCATAATAATACAGTTCCGTTTGCTTACTTCCCTTATAGCGTTTTGTATTTTTTCATTCTCTTCTATGCTTATGTTTGGACTTCGATAAACTAACCCAACTGTTAACGTTGAGTTTCCTGTAACTATGTTACACCAAACAGCTTCTTCGCAATCTGCTTCTCTTTCTAATTTTATTTCATTAGCCTGGATAGATTCTTTAATATATAAAATAACTCCACCTCCCTTTCTTCCTATTCTATCTTTCCTAAACATTACATATCCTGTTAGTCCCAATTCGGCATCTGATATATCAGTGGTGGCCCACGATTCGGTTATACCTATTATGTGAGGGTCAATATCTTCTACCATAATGTTTAGTTCACTTCTTTTGTTTACTATGCTCCTTGCATTTAAACAAATGCATTTATATCCTGATTCAGAACAGTTTTCCAGGCTGTTCTTTGCCGATTTATTTCTGCTGTCTTTATCTATGCCTCCAGTTTCAGGCTTCTCTGTGAATCCCCCCTGCGAATCTAGTTTAAATAGATGTAGCCTGTCCCACTGTCAACAGATTGCAGCAAGTTCTTTGAGAAAACTGCTGCCCCCTTTCCACTTAGATGTAGGCCATCTCTCATGTACATATCTTCCCTCCCAACAAAGTATCCCCATAAATCTACGAATCCCACCCCCTCTTCTTTACACATCTGCTCAACTAGTGCGTTGATCGCCATCCTCTTGCAGTTTCTATATGTCGGCCCCCTTCCTCTCATTGACATGCTGGTCGAGTTTAGTCAAAATCTAATATTTCTAGCTCTTACAAAATGCCTGTATGTATGACACCCGTCAATATTTACAAATGGATGCAGGCAGTAATCCGGCTAAAGTGTCAACTAGCCAAATTGCTGCCAAATACCCTTCGTATAACTGTGGGCTGCCTCCTTCACAAATTATAGTTCTACAATCGAGGAGCAGTGGTACAGTGGCGCCACAAAGCGGCTGTTCCGCAGTTCTTGTAGAACTCTTCTGTCGTCGAGGTACAAAGAGGTGGTGTTTCTAAATATGGAGAAGAATTTCTTGTAGGAAAGAGGAAGCTGTCAAATGCGTTTCGCGAATATTTCGAGCTTCCTACACCTGCTAGAAAACGCCTATAGGTACTGCATCAGCAAACGTTGCGTTGTGGGTAAATGGCGTGTAACGCATTCACGTGTTAAACTCTCGAAAGAAAACTAGTTCATTCGATCTAACAGCGCAAACACGAACGATGACTGGTACAGTCTTCTTCCAATACACGCCTAGCCTCAACGACAACATGCTGAGGATACAGGCGGTGCGTGGCATGGCAGGCGAACAGGAAACATGTTTTTGTTTTTAGAGTGCAATATATAACTTGTGGTAGTTCTAGTGGTACTGTCACTGACTGGGTTCCACCACTGTCCTGATTCTTTCAGGGTGAATCTGTCGGAGAGCGTTCATACTGAAGTCTAAAACACCATCCACAAGCGCGGACTACCGCCCACAAGTATTTACAACCGCCCGCAAGTGTATACTAACTTAAAACAGCTTTAAGAATGGTACATTGTCACACTGACTGAATGTCAGACGAGATGGACCATGGCATCTTTTAGGCTATTAGCATTACATTTACAAAAAGTATATTGTTGAGAATATTCGTAGCTGTTGGCTGATGCTTGTTAGTTGTTGTGGTTGAGGACGGCTTTTGTAGACTGTTTAAGTCTTGCGACTAGTATAAAATATACTCCTGAAAAAAGTGCCAGGTAAAAAAAACGTGTAACAGAAATCGATTTACAGAGATAGGATAAGATGCTCAGTTTTTGACGCAGGTGCCTTTTACAAGATTTGGATTCCGCCGATCTATTTTCATAAGTACTTCACTCTAACAACTTTTCTGAAAGTTTGTTTGCACAACTTTTCCAGAATAGGTGTTAGAGATTTAGCACATATCTTGCAAAAGAATTAAACTCCTGCGTTAGTCCAAGATTGGGCTGTTTGGAGTACCCGAACTAAGATCAGGTTGTTGTTAAAACAGTATAAAACATTAGAACGCACAATTTGTGCTCCCACACGTATGCTAAGCACTGGCTGCAACCATCCATCAACTAATGCTCCTAATACACTCTATATACTGTTTAATAAGGTCTACCTGCCACACTATGATGTGACTTAAAGGTGGTTAACATCAGCATACATACTGCATTACTGGAGGTCAGCTGGAGTACAGATTGTGTGTCCTAATGTTTTACGCCGTTTTAACAAAAACCTGATTCCCTGAACAACTTCTTCCATAATATTGCCATATTCTAAATCTCTAACACACATGAGTTCAATATCGTGGAAACAATATGTTAGAAAAGTCATTTTTGAGTGACGTACTAATGAAAACAGACAACCAAAATCCTAATCTTGTAAAATACATCACAAACTTTTACACATACTATTTTATGGATTTATACAGAATTTAAGATTTATGTAAAACTGGATTTCACATCAGCAGCAAAAAGTCATAGTAAAGTTAAGATATAAGAAGAAGTCAACAAAGCCAACATTCAAAATATTATTTTGGATAGTACTGTAATTTGTAAACAGCCTGAGTGATCTCCTGTTGGAAAAATACCTAAAAGCAGCTAGCCAGAGAATAAATGTTAGTCGATTGTAGGAATTCTTAAATTGTTTTTTCCAAAATTAATTTGAATGGGACTTGTTTGAAATGGTTCATAGATAAGCTACATGTTTCTCTCTTTCACTGAATGTCTGGGGTAAGGCTGGCCTCAATACAGACCCCTCATTTCTGTTTTCTTTTAATCTTTGTCTTCGTCACTTTTCTTGCGCTGCTCTCTCCACCAGTCATCTCCATGTTCCTGTCTTTCATACTTATTCTCCTTATGTACAATTTATATATATATAAATTATATCAGATTGTCTTAAAAAATGATTTCATAAAAATAATGAAATAAAAAATTAAAAGATAAGATGTTTGCAACTCTACCAGCTCTTCTGTAAACTGTTTCAGGTGGTCGCCTCGGACAACGCAAACGGTTCATTTCTCCCAGACTGCACCGGGCCTGGGACAGTCGTGAGTCGGCAGCCATTTTGTAGCACGCTAGGGAGTAGTCATTGCGGATGAATATCCTGCGGCTGGTCATTGAAGAGAAGGAGCGGAAGAAACGAGCGGCCGTCAACCCGAACTTCGCCAAACTCGAGGATGAGGCCGGCAGCAAGGATAAGGGAGACTGTCCCATCCACTTCCCGAAGGATGAACTCATCACGACGCTGTCGGCCGAACAGTTCCAGGTGACGCAGCTGGGGAAGACAGAAAGGTGCGAGTCTCTCCACGCAAGCTTAACAGTTACACCCAGGGGCTTAGCCAGAGACCCGTTTGACAGTCTTCAAGACTGGCAAAGACTGGTAGTTACTATAAGACAGACGGAATTTATAGCAAACCAGCTGGACACTAGACTAAATTATAGATCCAAGTCTAAGGGGCCCACATCAGTGACTATAATTGGCACAGCTAGTAGTGAAACAAATCGAATGGATCAGGATTAATTAAATAAATGGCTCAAATGACACTGGTTTGTCATTGAAAAAATTGAACTGGCTAATAATGGCTGTGGTTGACATGAATGGCTGCCATGCACGCCTTTTTCCCGCTAAAAGGTACAATTTTGAATAATTCAGGACTGGCAAAGAATTATTTCTGGCTAAGGGCCTGGTCGGTAATACTACTCGGCAGCATCAAAGAACTTAAAATCTCGCCAGCTGTTTAATGACACTGTCCACTTGTTTCTCCACAGACCATTCAGTGGCAAGTTTGTACACACGAAGGATGACGGGATCTACACTTGTGTCGTGTGTGACAACCCTCTATTCACGTCCAACCAGAAGTTTGACACAATGTGTGGGTGGCCATCGTTCAGTGACGTCATCGCACATGGAAAGGTGACAGTGAAGCGCGACACGTCGCATGGTAAGATGTTTACCACTTTAAAGAGAGGGTCACATCGCAGATATTTACCATTTCATAGAGACACATTTCATCGTGAGATTTTTCTGTTTTAAAGAAAGGCACATCACATGGTGACATTTTTAAAGAAGGACATGTCACATGGTAAAAATTTTTCATTTTAAGGAAACGCGTTACATGGTAAGATTTTACCATTTTAGAGAAGGACATTGCATGTTGATATTTCAACACTATCGGCACATGAAAATTAGGTTTGTGGAAATTAATTAGTGTATCAATATATAGTCGAGCCTCGTTATAACGCAGTAGTCGGGGTCCACGAAATGAATCCGCGTTATAAACGGGGCGCATTCCCGTATCTGCCATCACGCTATGACGACGACCGACACCGCTGCTGCACGAAGAACGTCATCAGCATCGAAGCCAAAGTGTGCATGTCGCGCAGTCTATACGCAGTTTATCAAGCTTATTAAACTGCCAGCCAACTTCAGTGTGTATTCTGCTTAAATGTCATACACTGTTGGACACTGTTGAACTGAATAAAATTAATGAACTGTGTACAGTTTTTAAATAAACCGGCTAACAAGCCACGGTCAACTGAACGATAATATGGTACCGCTGACGTAAGATCTAAAATAATGACCTGGCACTCAGCAGCCAAATACGCAAATGATTTGACAAACGCTGTGTTAGAGTTGATTAAGGATTTAAAGCTATAAGTACGCTCACAATTGGCTTAACTTAACTTTCAATCAATACCAAAATACCAATTTCGAAAGCACATTTACCGTGCCGAACAATATTACGATTCACCAATTCATATGCGGTTGACAAATTAATATTTTGGCGCACCAGTACAGGCAGTAGCTTTGCGTTCATCGCAGCGAAAAGCTAATATTTGTTACGCAATGTTAGCTTACTGATCTTGAATACTAAGCTGTATTAAAACATATTTAACTTATTCTTAAGCAAGGCGTATTTGTGAATTTCAATTGCACTTTACAAGTCGCCCGGTGCTGAAACCAGGCGAACTCGCGATCCGCGGAAGCCATGAGCATGACAAGCAGATTGGAAACAATTCGTTTGATGTTGGTGCAAAACAACCAATACTTCCCTCCACATTTACTGTTCCTAAAGTTAAAATTGACCATAATTATAGTTAAAGAAACTTATACCTTTGATAGCATTGGCAGTGCAGAATAAACAACGGCAACGTAGTGACACGCCTCACACTTGATTCGTTGCAGTTGTACGTCAACTTTCAATATACACATGTCATGGACAAAGACGGGGATAACTTCACACAAAACAATTGACAGTTATTACCGTGTTAATATAGTTTGTTATAGCGCCCATTTCCCCCTGGCGGCAAAAAAACGGGAGCCACGACCCGACCGCGTTATAACCGAATCCGTGTTACATCCGGGCGCGTTATAACGAGGCTTGACTGTATTGCGATGTACATAGCCTGCAAAACAATATGTTGGTGTGCGTACGTGGCACGGCATATTGATACATCACCTTAGTCTCCGTTGGTTGAATCATATGGTTGTGACATCATGCTAACTTTGAGAATGCTAATTTTGCTGTTGTCTAAATATATGTGTGGAGCTTATAGCATGAAATCAACTACTGAAGAAGTACGCGTGTCTGAAAGTGAAATCTATGCAAATTAGAAAGTGGTATAATAATTGGTGTACCATGTACCCAATGCTAATATCATTCAGAAGTGCAGCCATGGAACACTGAAAATGACACAGTTGTAGGTCTGTTGTTTTAGGAATGATTATCAGCAAACCATTTGTATGTTACACTGACAAAGTATAAGCTATCAAGCTGTAAGGAGGCTAGTGACCTTTGAACTGAATGTTTTAGGCATGTTTTGAGTTGTACATTTTTGTATGCTTATCTATTTTTTATAATAGTGCATAATGAATATTTGTGGGGCTAGAGGCACACCAAGACCCTTCAATCGCACCCCGCCATGAAACTCACCAAAAACTCAAAATTTAACCTGCTTTCAAGGTAAAATTCATGCACACTAAAAATCTTCAGCTTAGCTTAGCCCCCAATATCTGAAATATTGGGGGCTAAGCCTGTTTCTACTCCTCCACCAAGAAATATTAGCTGGGATTCCGACGCCTATGAATAGGCATGTTTTTAAAACTCAATGCACCAAACTGCTGTCAAAGAACCAATGGCGTAGTCACACAAACCTTGTTGCTTGAAAGCATTTTAGCATGTGACTACGCTAATGGTGTTCACCCCAGTGAATACATCATACCTGTACTCTTGTACCCGTGTTGAAGCGGCACGTACACGTAGTTCATTTGTTGTCCACCAGGTGCTCGTCGGATCGAAGTGTCATGCAGCCAGTGCGGGGCACATCTCGGCCACGTGTTTGATGACGGACCAAGGCCGACTAAGCTGCGTTACTGTATAAACTCTGCCTCTCTCGACTTCAAGAAACACACAACGGTGTAGGACAACGTGTATCCGTTAGCACACGTTATGACTGGTGCTTTGTCTGCCCTGAGCTCAGCATGTAGCTGTGACAGTTTGAATGGCGACACACGATGAGCTTGGACTGACGTACTACAGTATTCTATTGCCTCTTCACACTATACTCCTGGGGCCGGTTTCATGAAGCGTACGTAAAGTTACGCAATTACTTAGCATCACGTGTTTGCATAAACTCCTATGTTCGCTTATATTAAAAAATCACGTCATTTACTAAGACAATCATCTTAGCGTTAAGAACGTTCTTGGCCGCTTCATGAAACCGGCCACTGGTCAAGTAGCTATGGATGGACGCTAAATTTTTACTAAAGTTGAACTTTTAAAAATGCGTCCATAATATTTTAATCTTCGTCGTTATTGGTTTGAGTTGTTTCGTTGGGCAAGTGGAGGCTGGTTTTATTAGTTGGATTAAGAGGTTAGTACAGGCTTTTGTTCTATCCAACAAATACCACCAAATTATTCCATTTTCTCTCTGTTTTAGTCAGCTGATTTTCAGATTATGGAGACAGTTCAGTACTAGTCCCATGGTCCATAAATAATTATGTTAATTAGCATCTCTTAGTGGAGACATCAGTATTATGTCAATTACTTGTTACATAAGAATGTGCACCGAGTGACCCTTTCTAAGTACTTAGAGGTCACCTTTATCACATCACTGACAGCCATCTTGCTAGATTGTTCGTTTAATTTTCTAAATACTTGCTTAGAAGCCATCTTCAGAGTCAGACTGGACATGTTTAAGTTTTTTAGTACTTAGAGACCATCTTCTTAGACTGGACATGTTTAAGTATTTTGAGATAAACTTTGTTAAATCAGTGGTAGTCATATTCCAACTTCTTAGATGGGATTTGTTTGTTTCTAATTATGTTAAGGTCAACTTTATCACATTACTTAGATGTGTCGTCCTAGATATGACTTGTTTAAGTAGGACTTAAACAATTCTTTAGATTCTTACAGTGTTACACAGATGAATCCATTGAGTACTTTTTATTGTAAATGCAGTGGCAACTAGAAAGCAAGAATTAAACTTATTTGGAGCAAACATGCAACGTTTCGACCTGTCTACAGCGGATCTAGTTCACGCACTGATGTTGTGTGACGCGGCTCAGACTGGCGGAATGATATGGTTGTAGATTGCAGGCAGGTGGTATCCCAGACCTCAGTTCATGATGGGGGCTTTATGTTTGATGTACAATAGAATATTGGAGCCATGAACAGTATCTTTCAAATTGTGGCAACATTCTGAATTGAGCACATATAGAAGCAAATATTTAGAAACCTGGTGATATGATGCTGCATTTCTGCAGACAGGTGTGTTAATTTGGTTGTAGATGGAGAATGGGCCTTGATGTTAGTTGAACTATATGGTTCAAGTGTCGTGTCACAGATGATGCAATGTTTAGGTCTCTTACACACTAAACCTGTCTTGGTTGCTGTAACGGCCATTTTCTTACTGCACTTGTTACATGTGTGTGTAATGTTTGACCGAAAAAAAATTGTCAAAATTCATATTAATGAGGCTTCTGTTGCCATAGTTATGGTTAGATTTAATAGCGAGTGAAGATGAAGTTTGAGCTTTGGGGGGTATTTCGACATATGTATGTATACAGATTGAGGATACTTGGTGTTTCAGAATCTCTTACTGTGCGGTTTGTCAGTGTGCAGATTTAATTTATTACGTGTTTGTTGAATGAGTATCTGCTTGGAGCTTTGTTAAAGTAGTGGCCAGTGTTTATCTGGACTGGGAGAAACTTGCACAATATCTCAGTGAGCGCTGTCTAAAGGTTGACCTTGCAGTGAGCCACCTGACCTTCTCATGACCCATCTGATTTTGTTCTTAACAATTCTGTACATGCAGACAGCAGGCTTTTTCAGTAACTTCCGACACTGTCTATTTTGTAAATGCTGACATACAGCCTATTCTGTAATGCTGACTGTCAGCCTATTCTGTAACTGCTGACACAGGCTGTTAGTCATTTAATGCCACCAAATATAAAATATAATCTGGATGACAGGTGGTGAGGCTGCAGGGTTAATCTTAACCTGGATGGTAGCTGCGAGATAATCCTCAGTAGGTGATAATCTTTTGCAGTATTATTACTATTACCTGTAATTTTGCTTCTTGTATTCTAGATTTCAGGTGAATCTATAATGATGTGGATTGGTTGGTGGAGTGTCACCTTTTAGTGACATGTCACCTCTTAGTGACATGTCAGCAAAAATTGTTTGATGCATTTCATCCAATCGGAACCGGTTCGTTTGCTCATAGAACCCGGTAACGCAATCATATTTAACAATTTAAAATTGTTAAATCATGTTTCTGTTGCTTTAACTTATTGCTACTAGTATTTCATTTACGTGTGACAAGAAACATTTTAACAATTATTGAATGAATTGAAGCAAGGATGAGCTCCACCAATCACCAAACAGCGCAGACAAACTAAATTCTCCATTGCCTTGCTTACATGTTGCCGTATTCATCGTTTTATACACAATACCGGCAAAGTTACTACTATACTATATATACATGTCTCTATATTATTACTCTATACAAACATAGATATGTGATATATTTACAGTTGTTATGAATTTGAATGACTTGAATTAGGAACATGAGAATGTGCTGTTATCGTAGAACCGTTGAATGACTAGAATTGGGAACATCATAACTGTGGTGTTATCATAGAACTGTGAATGACTTGAATCAGGAACGTGATCAATGTTACTGTAGAACTGTTAAAGGTGTAGACAAAGACTGTACTGTATTGATTGCCTGGTGCTAGGAATGCCAACTGATGTTGTGGTGTGTTATAGGCCATACCCACAATGCATCAGTGGTTGCCGTTGACAACAAACCATCATAATGTCAACATGTTCCAATGCAGTTGTGTCCTGAAATCTGGTTGGTTCTTACAAACTGGAGGGGCACATAAACACTATGGTTTAACAAAGTCATCCGTATATATAATGTGTTGTATGGTTTATGAAATCATGTTTTGATGTATGGTTTTACCAAATTACCCAAAAGTAAGTTTTTACAGAATCCTCTACAGTTTTAGGTATGATTTTATAACATCCATTCTTTAATAGTATATGGCTCTAGAGAATCATCCACAATTTGATGTTTGCTTTTAAACAAAAATGCCCATAATTTGACATGTTTACATGAGAGAAATGACAATGAAATCATGTTGTTACAATTAGTTTATTGCCATACATTACTCTTGTAGAATGTAGGGGCAGCATGATAATTGTTACTTTGCATGGATCGTTAGGAGTTTGTTATGACGTATTTTCTGCATATCTGTTGCCATGGCAACAACACTAAATGCAATGAGAATAAGGCTGTGAGAGCGCAATAAACCAACATCACAGATGTTTATTGATTCCTTTTCTCTGATATACAGTACAATATGAGTTTTATATAGCTGGTCCCTTGCATGGTCCATCTGTCAGTGTGAGCTGGTCTCTTACATGGTCCACCTGTCAGTGTGAACTGGTCTCTACACAGTCCACCTGTCAGTGTGAACTGGTCTCTTACATGGTCCACCTGTCAGTGTGAACTGGTCTCTACACGGTCCACCTGTCAGTGTGAACTGATCTCTTACATGGTCCAACTGTCAGTGTGAACTGGTCTCTACACGGTCCACCTGTCAGTGTGAACTGTCTTAAATGGGCCATATGTCAGTGTGAACTGTCTTACATGGGCCATCTGTCAGTGTGAACTGTCTTACATGGTCCATCTGTCGGTGTGAACTGTCTTACATGGTCCACCTGTCAGTGTGAACTGTCTTAAATGGGCCATATGTCAGTGTGAACTGTCTTACATGGGCCATCTGTCAGTGTGAACTGTCTTACATGGTCCATCTGTCGGTGTGAACTGTCTTACATGGTCCATCTGTCAGTCTGAACTGTCTTAAATGGTCCATCTGTCAGTGTGAACTGTCTTAAATGGTCCATCTGTCAGTGTGAACTGGTCTTACATGGTCCATCTGTCAGTGTGAACTGATCTCTTACATGGTCCATCTGTCAGTCTGAACTGTTCTTACACGGTCCATCTGTCAGTGTGAACTGATCTCTTACATGGTCCATCTGCAGACCTGCCTACCCCAAAAACTTCCTGTCAGTAATCCATCTTCCCATTTACGCTGATTTTCAGGAATATAGGCTTGCCGTCAGTAATAATTCAGAGCCGTGTCAGATATTGTCACAAAAAGAAGACCACTGTCAGTAATACTTTAATACTGTGACTATGACGATAGTTGCACCAAAAACATAATTGTCTCTTAATAAACTATGAGGTGTTTTGAAGCGTTCAGTTAACAAGGTAAGGTAGATGTTCATAACCAGCATTGATGGAAATCAAACGTGAAGAAGCGTAACTGTAATGTAAATGAGTCTATACACATTGTAATTCTGATTTTATGTAAATTTCAAAAACAGTGTGCTGGCTACAAAAACCTGACAAAGTATAACAATGCATCACGTCATTGTCTATTTGTGGTGTGATTAGGATTAATATTAGTAGCCGGTATACCTAGGGCCAGGCTATAGACTATACAGTATAGTAGCTTGACTAGATCAAAGTCATGCCGGGGGACGGCAAAACCATTACGTTACGCTAGTCATCGACATCGGCCATACTCTACTCTACTCAACTCTAGTTTATAAGCCTATCCCTGTATTATAGGCTGTAAATGATAGACTAAACTCAATAAATACACTAACTTAGTCTTAGTAAAGTCAGTTGGCCTAACACTACAAGTACAACACCCACTACTCTGTCACTAGTACTAGTCTAACGACATAGTCAGTACCTGCAATTATCCCGGCCACCAATGACCATGTGAAATAGGAAAATAAATTTTGCGTATCCGGCAGTATGTAAAGCCGACCCCCTTCTTTAAACTTGACAATACGGGCCATGTCTGCGTGCATGCTGTTATAAACGTTTGCAGCACACGTTTCTTCTTGGCTGGTAGTGGTGCCGTTTCAATCCCCGGCATCATTTCGTGCCGCGTGAGTCGTGACTTCGTTTTGTTTGAGCGCCATGAGCGCGAAAATTCGAATTTGTCGTAACGATGTTTCCTATTGGTCAGAAGCAGCGAATGAAAAACCCTGTCACAACAAGCAGCGTATATATGCTGTCACCTGTTGAATAAAGTGAAGCTAAATTTGAGGAATACGGAAGTGATTGACGATCATTGTGACAACGAAAGAATCCGTAATATTTTCATCCCTCGCCGTAATAGATGTATTTCCGGAATGATTCCGGACAATCAGGAATGGTAGGCAGGTCTGCATCTGTCAGTGTGAACTGATCTCTTACATGGTCCATCTGTCAGTGTGAACTGGTCTTACATGGTCCATCTGTCAGTCTGAACTGGTCTTACATGGTCCATCTGTCTGTGTGAACTGATCTCTTACATGGTCCATCTGTCAGTGTGGATTGGTCTTACATGGTTCATCTGTCAGTGTGAACTGTCTTAAATGGTCCATATGTCAGTGTGAACTGTTCTTACATGGTCCATCTGTCAGTGTGAACTGTCTTAAATGGTCCATCTGTCAGTCTGAACTGTCTTACATGGTCCATCTGTCAGTGTGAACTGTCTTAAATGGTCCATCTGTCAGTGTGAACTGGTCTTACATGGTCCATCTGTCAGTGTGAATTGGTGCCACTTGGTCTCTTACAAGGTCTGTATGTCACATGACTAAGTACATGGTTCCACCATCTCTAGTGGTGTACCTAAGTGCGTACGCAACATCTCAGACAGGAAACACTAGTAGTCATATCTCTACAGAGATCTGCGGTACCACATGTCATTATTTACACATCGCGGAGGGAACATTCATTGTTTGGCTTTCTTCCGGTACAACATCTGTAGGTTCTCTTGCAGTTGCGCTGACGATGGCTCCAACTGTAGCGCCCTCTGGTAGGCCGCTTCTGCTTGCTCCAGTTTCCCCCAGCGGTGATAGAGGATGCCTGCGAGAGACAATAAATTAGTTAGTCCCAGTTATAAATGGGATTTGGTGCAATTGCCACGAAGAAATGTAATCACTGTTCATGTACACATGGATAGTGACATGTTTATAATTATGGAGAGTAATTACATTTCTTGATGAGATTTTATATGTAAACAGTGATTACATTCCTAGGTGATATTCTACACGCACACATGCATGCATGCCACATTCATGCACACACACACACGCACACACAAGCAAGCATGCAAACACAAGCATGCATTCACACACACTCGCACAATCTGATTGATAAATTAATCCTTGCCTGCATATGTAACACTATTAATGTAGGCCAATTCTTCTGCTCTCAATAGATACATATGGAGCTGTTAGTCTTGATAGTAAACTACACGTCTCAACCGTCTAAAAAACCACATCCGTCTGATCTGGTGTGATCCCCAACCGTCCAAACTACCTGCAGATAAGCTCGACTTTAACGACTCACACATGTGGTGCCATCTGCCTGATAAATATGTGCTATGTCCTTTTAAAGCTTGGTCTATCTGCTATACACTGAGAGTATTTGTCGCATATGGCTTTGGTTTACTTTGTAGTGGAAGTTTTTCTAGCAGAGGCCTAGCAGAGGCCTAGCAGAGGCCTAGCAGAGGCTACCTCCTACAGTAGATGGACAAGGCCTGGTAAGGTAAAGGAAGTTCTTATACAGCACGGTATCAACATAATTGACCAAAGTGTTTCACCCTCCACCCCTTGTCAATCTTGTTCATTCTCTCGCCATCTCAATTTCAGCCATGCTGCAGTTGCTGCGTGATGGCTTCTTGCATGTACATCCACCACTGTCTGTAGTCAGGTACTCATACAGCTGAGTGAACTGGAGCAACGTGTAGTGAACAAAATAACTTGAGATTTTTTTCAACTGAGAACCCTTTTTATGGTAGATAGTGGAGCAGTGGACAGAACATGGGACTCTCAATCGAGAGAACCCAGGTTTCAATTCTGTACGGCCGTTTCGAACCTTGGGCAAGTTCGTTCACTTCAGGTTGCTCCAGTTCACTCAGCTATATGAATGAGTACCTGGCTATAGACAGTGGTGGATATTTGTGTACAAATAGTCTTTGCACATTAAATGCAATGTGGCTGAATGCTTCCCAGAGAAGTTGAGATGGTGTTCGACTGAACAGGTCTGCCAGGGAGTAAAGTGTAAGGCGCTTTGAGCAGTCCTGAGGACTGGATACTGCGCTGTATAAGAACTTACTTTTATTGTCAAACCTCATTATTAAGGTCACCTTGGGGACTGGACAAAAGTTACCGTCTTAGGGGGACTAATATCCTAGATACTTTACTGTATGTGGAAATAATTTGGGACTGTTCTAGGGTGATCTTAATTGCGAGGTGGCTGTATTACCGAGGTAATAAGGCAAGGTTCCACTGCAACTGGTTTGTTGCTCAGTTGGTGGATGTAACCAGGCCCTTATCCTGAAATTATTTGTTGTTGGTCATAATTAATCAGAATTGTACCTTTTTAGTGCGTGAACAGCATGCATGGCAGCCGTTCACGTCAATCACAGCCATTATTGGTCAGTTTAGTTTTTTCATTGACAAACCAGTGTCATTTGAGCCATTTATTTAATCATAAAAGAGGTCCCACCGTACTTTGTTACACTGACCTAGGTTCGTGTGGTATCTTGCTACTCCGGGGGTAATTTCAATGGCTTTGAGGAAGTGTGCCTCACTTTCGGGGAACATCTCAGCCTTGCCGAGCGCACTGGCGTAGTTGTAATGGAGCGCAGAGTCTTGGGGGTTAAAGGTCAAAGCCTCGTCCATCATCAGGTGCAGCTCATCCAGACGGTCTGGTGAACAAAACAGGAACTAAGGTCAACAATGATTTTATATTCGGAACAAAGAACGGCATCAGACAATGCAAGTTCTCTACCCGGTTATGGTAGATTTCTAAATATTTATTATGATATTAAAAGCAACCATTTTTTATCATAAACTATATTTTATTATCTTGACCAGCCAAATGTGTCGTAATGATTTGACCATAATCTGTATATGAATATAAACCTTGTCTTTCAGTACATTTACAAAACTCTTAGAGACCATCTTCTTAGACAGGTGATAATTTCAAATACCAGTGAACATAGTTGATCATTTATGGGCCCATGGGAAGGGCATTGCTGAAACACGAGTAAAATGTTCACTTCGCACAGTGTGAACATGACAGTCAGATACTGAAAAAGTTAAATTAAACAGTTAATACTTGGGGTAGTCATCGTATATTTTAAAATGTGTTTCACCAAAATCACATTTGGGCTGTCCATGTTTTTAATTTATACTATATAATATGAGTTTACATTAAACATTATCAAACTACCATTAATACTTCACAGTATTTTAGTTTAATTTAAACTACAGAAATTCCATAACATTTCCATCTGGAAGAAATTGCTCTTTTTGGACAAATATATCCTTCAGCAAAGATAAGTGGCATTACATTTTAGTTCAAACATATTTCCTGTTAAATTAAAGGAGGCACATAATCTAAAGTGAATATTTTTATTTTGTTGCCAGTTGGCTTTCTTATTAACTTACACATGATTTAGCATAATTGTTTCTTTTGTAATGTTTCTGATTTGTGTATTTTGCATGTGTGTGTGGGGGAGGGAAAATACTTGAATCTTAAAAAGAGTATTTGAATTGTTGATACCACATCATAAATTTGTGTTAATTTTTTAAAATGCTACTTGGCAATAAACCATTTGAATCTGAATGACAATTACAGCAGCTAAGCAGTGACACATACCCAGATTCCCAAGGAGAATGGCCATATTGTTCCACGCATTTATGTGCGTTGCTTTCTGTAGCGTCGCATTCCTCCACGCTGTCAGCGCCTCCTTGTGGCGACCTTCGTCAAGGTACTAAGGTCAGAGAACGCTTAAACTGTAATGTTGATACATAACGGACAAGTACAAACATTTGAAATAAACCGCTTCATTTCTTACACCAAACACACAATAAGTGGTCAGACTAATGCTGTGGGCTCGTGTATATTGTGAATACGACTTCGTAACGCCTACTTGACCCAGTTGCATAAATTTACCAGGCGCAAATTCATTTGAAATTTTGAGTTCGTGAAGTTGCATTTACGATATAAATGAACCCATTGGAATGCTGCATAAATCACTAAAAAACAACCATCTAAAAACCCTGCAGTTTTTTCACCAGCAAATTAAATTTGTTTGTGTGAAATGAAACTAATGAGATAAATGAAAAATGAACCTGTAACAACTAGCAAGATAAATGAAAAATGAACCTGTACCAAGCCAAATGAAAAATGAACCTGTAACAAGAAAAAATGAACCTGTAACAAGACAGACGAAAAACAAATTACAGGTGCAGTTTTCGATCCCGAGAGAACGTACCAGGTTTCCGAGGTTGTAATAACAATCGGGATATTTTCTGCGGTGTTTCAGTGCCATCTGGTAGCTCGTCTCAGCGTCAGTGACTTTATGCAGTGCTGCCTTTACAATGCCTAGATTCATCCAGGCTGCGGCAAAGGATGGACGGAGGGAAACTGCCTTCTTTAGGAGGGATTCAGCCTCTAGGTATTCACTCTCTTCCTTTAGCAGATTGGCCAGGTTGTTCATGGCTTGATCGTAATCTGGGTTGAGGCTGCAATGAACATTGAACAAAGCTGTCTGTCTATAACACAATCAAACTTATGCGCATGATGTCTGTCAAGCTGTGCCTTGCCAACAATGTTTACATAAGTAATATAATAATTAACTTCTGCAGCACCTATACCCACAGGAATATGAGCTCAGAGGTGCAACATAGAAGAATCATTAGACAAAATCATTAACAGGGACAAGCCAGAGTCGTCATCAGAGCAAGGGACCACCGAAGGTTTCGAGTGGGAATGTGATTTCAAACAAGTAAGCCTTACAAAAGGTGGCTGTCATTTCAGATGATGTTAAAGTGATAGGGAGTTAATTCCAGATTTTTGGTGAAGCCACAGAGAAAGCACGTTTGCCAATGTTAATCTAAGTTTTAGGAACAAACAGTTTTTGTGAAAATATATGTGCATTACATTACGAATGCAGCATGGCATCTGCTAAATCAATCTTTCCTGCAGTTAAACAACTTTGCCCAACGTTTTTGTCATGAAGAAAAACATTTGGTATGAAAATAACAATGAAATGTCTGACAGCTGCACTTGTTTGGCATCCATTTTTTACGGCTTTGACAGCAACAAGGTCCATCAAGCTTTCAAAATGGCTGCTGAACGTGTGCAGCTGTTGGATATTCCATTGTATAGTTTGTTGAAAGTTTGTCCCCACATGATTTTCTTTCATGAGCTATGGGTAGTCACTGCCAGCGACATCGCGTTTCACTTGAGTTTGTTTTGTGAATTTTTATCGTTATAGGAATGTAAGAGAATTGTTTTTGTAACGTAGTGTGTGTATATGTATGCAAGATATGTGAGGAGAAGTTTGGCGGCTGTAGGTGGTTGTTTTCATGGTTAGGTCAACAGATAACCAATTTTTGTGTTTTGGTTACGACAGTAAGGATCATCAATGTCATTGTTAGAAAACCTGTCAATAATATTGTCAATTTCAGCAGTCGACCCACCACAATTTTCATTTATAGTTTCAATGACAAGTCGGCGAAGACATACATTATCGGCTTTCGAAACACACCTTCATCTAAGTTCGAATTGTCACTAAAACTGTCCATCAGACATTCCAAAACATCGTCGTCAGCTGTGCCGCCGCCATAATCGTTGGTTGGCAGAAAAAAATTAAATAACTTTGGAATTTTCAATTGAACAGTAGAACAACTTTGACATGAACAGAAGCCTGAATTATTCCCCCAGCATTCAATATGCAACAAGCGACCAAATGGGAGTTATATTGAATGCACGCAAGCTTATACCTGAACCTGTGATTGTGGGCAGCCGACCGCAAACATCACTGTATGGCTACCCACAGTAGAGAGCTACCGACATGAAATGGTTAACTGAGATCTGTATATGAGGAAGATTGACTTGTCAGATATTGTGGCATCCTGATAACGCACACGTGTGGCTGAAATCATGTAATCCTCCCGAAAACTCACAAAATGGCAATGCAGTACTTGGAACTCTTACAAAGTTGCATTCAGAGATCGTGCATCTTATAAATACAAATTTCCAGGGAATCATCGTGCCCCATACATTTTCACACAATATGCAAGTTTGAGATAAAACAGTAAAAAAGATGAAACATTACATTACATTATAACTTACGTTTATTATGCTGCTGGCTGGACCTGTTGACTGGTAATTTTGCAAAAGCATAATTTAATGAATAACACATCAAATCCCCAAATGACATATATGGTGGCAAGTGTAATTAAATAAGTAAATATTGCTAATGTCGTACATACATTTTCTTAAAAACAGTTAACAAATTGTAGTTTAATTCAGAATGCAATTTTAAATTTCAGTAACCTGTGTACCCACAGTGACTACTTATGCTCTGAAATATAAACTTACCTAATAGCGGTACGGTATTTGCTCTTTGCAAATTTTATGTGTCCTGTGTCTCCATACACCTTAGCGATATTATAGTGCACCTGAAATAAGAAGTTCTTTATTAATTTAAATAGTTAAATTCTGGAAAGCACCTACTTTCCTGATGTTTATACTTCAATAGTTATAAGTAAAACTCTCAGATACATTCAGACAGAGGTTTGAATCCTACCATCGACTGCTGTTTCGAAACTTGGACACCTTGCAATCACATTCATTCTCATGTTTCATAAATATTGCTTGGCGTTGAAATCTTGCTAGATGTCGTATCATGGTATGCGATGATACCAGTAGGTGGTACAGTGATATCTAACATGAACTAGGCTTTGAAATAAGAAGATATCAGGAATTCATTCAACGAGCGGTTTGAACATTTCACTGGGCACAACTAACTACAAACTGGAATATAACTATTGAGATGAATTACAAAAGTTAACCCTAACAAATCCAATTCTCTACATAATATTCATTGTCAAATTAGCGGAAACTTATCATTTAACAATTATTAAATATCCTGTTTTATCCTTGAGTTTTAATTTTAAAATACCATGTTTTTACAGTCAGTGTTGCAATTATTTTTTGAGTGTAACAACATTTAAATGGTGCTTATTTTCTTGTCTCACCTTTGCATTCAGTGGACACACAGTGGCGCCACTGTCAAATAGTGTCTTCTCTGTTTTCCAGACTTGACTCCGCTGAATCAATGGAGAAACATCGGGATTATTTCTTTAACAGTTCGTAACTCGACACACACAGTGCATACTTATTGTTATTACGTTGCCATGTCAACCAATATACAGTTTATGTGTTTGAATCATATTACTTGGATAAACGCCATTACAATTTAACTATTCCAAATTTCCTTCGCTTATAATAACAACATTCAAACACCATGTCTACAAAGAAATTATGTTTGGTATAAAATATAGATAACTTCATATAGATAAATTGCGGCAAGTACCATGGACTGAAACGGAAAGCATTGGACTAATCTTTAGGACAGCCAATTCAAAAAGAAGGATCATTAATAAAATTGGAACACAACAAGCAAGGTGTGTGGCTCACATCATGAAAATGTTTGAACACACAGCAACAGGAGGAAAGATTGAAGGAGAAAGATCCAGAGGATGCCAGAGGATAAAAATAATAGATAGTATGTAAACATGGTGTGGAAGGAGCACAACAGAACTGCTACAAACTACAAATGACTGTGCAGTTTGGAGGGCCACGATCGCCAACGTCTGTGACAGACATGGCATTTAGATGAGCAGAGGTAACTGACCTACTCATTAGGTGACCTGTTGTTAGGCAAAAGGTCCGTAAAGCCATCAGAAACAGGGAGACAAGGAGAACAAAAGACAGGGAAACCTCTCTAATCTGGACACTGGTTCCTGTGTGTGTGTGTCCATATTAACAAGTTTTCTGCACAAACAAGTCTTGCACATCAGAGTAAATTAGATTTGGGAATTCCGTTCCTGTTCTTCTTCTTCATTGATCACTCTAGACAGGAACCCCTGTCACCCTCACAAATGACGCTGTTCTCCTCAGTGCCTCTGGATTTCCATACATCTTCTCCTTCATGGGGTGAGCTGGCCAGGCTGTTCATCTGTGGTCATCCTGTAGTGGGCAGTGCTGCAGTAGGTGCTCACTTGTCATCGGGGCATTTTCACAGGAGTACATCTCGGACTGCCCGATCTTGTTATACAAGTGTGCATTCACTCTGTTTTGTTCTGTTCGCAGTCTGAACAGAATGACCTGGTCAGCTCTGCTGAGATGGCAGTAGCTGTCCCTCTTGTTGTTCTTGGGGTGGTGCTGGCGCCACTTTCTCTTGATGATAGTCTTTTTATTACTGTATGACATATATCTGACTATACATTCTGTTCCTGTAAATGGTGGATACCTAGGTTTCTGGATTATCGAGGTGTGGATTACTATGGGTAACAAGATTCCACCGAGAATTATAAAACAAAGTGTCAGTCTGTATGTCCCAGCAAGTATGGGACTGAAGTTGTGTAAGCATGCTTGCAAACCGATTAGGGTAGTTTGGAGATTTAGTTTTTTTTATAATTTCATCAGGGGGGTACTGGTGGGGTGACGATGTTGGATGCAAACGGAATGCCAGAGCTGCTGATTGTGTCAGTATTCAGCAAAAGATGGCGGACTGAGTGCGTGCTATTTCTGGCAGGGTTGCCAAGCAACAAATGCCAGCAAGCCATTACATAGTACGATTGTAACTATCCATGGGCACTGTATAATTTCTGATAGAGGAGGCTTTCTTTAACTAGAAAATATTAATAGGTATATTTTCTTGCCATGCAATGCCCGGGTAACTCAACTAGTATCACATAACATTATTTCATGATAAAAATTATCAGACAGTGTGTTTGACTCACCTCTATTGATCTGGCTATAAAGACTGCAACGAGCAGAACCAGGCAAATCTGTGTCAACTGAAATAGGACAAAACATAGAAATCAGTGTTACAACAGGAAACACTGGGAATATATTTGTCATTGAGTCAACAAGAGACAATATAATAAGCATTAGCGTGGTGAGGTAATTTTGAATGTAAAATTTGGGTTTATTCTTTAATACAGCCTTATAAAGGTAATCTGATGTGAACGTGTAACAATGTAACACCATTGTTACCAAAGAATAACACCACAAAAAGTCACCACAAAATAACACACCACCAGTGTTGTCACAATAAATGAACACCACAAGTGTCATAATACAGTAACACCACAAGGACTGAATGAACACCATGTAAGTGTAACACTAACTGAACACACTAATAGTTTAACAAAAATGAACACCCTAATAGTGTCACATAAAATGAACACCAGTGTAGTGTCACAATAAGTAAACACTAATAGTGTCACATAAAATGAACACCAGTGTAGTGTCACAATAAATAAACACTAATAGTGTCACATAAAATGAACACCAGTGTAGTGTCACAATAAGTAAACAC